>CM031613.1:10979504-11117004 GCA_018398815.1 Conus ventricosus
ATTGTGTGTTGACAGTTCTTCTTCTTCTTCTTCCTTGTTCGCCATCCGTTAGATGAGCAGCCAGGTGTCCTCGATGAAGGCTGCCGTCCGTCGCAGTTCCTCCAGTGTGCCGTACAGCTTGGCTTCCACTGCTGTCGGTGTTGGCCAGTACTTTCTCCTGGATGCTGCATACGTCGTACAGACTTGAAGGATGTGGTCAGTTGTCATTGGTCCCTCACCACATGCGCACTCTCCACTCTGTCCAATGCCAAATTTTGTGTGCATGTGGTGGAGCAGGCGATTGTGTCCAGTCCTCAGGCGGAAGATCTTGACCTGTTCCCGTCGTCCCAGCAAATGGTATGTGTCTTCTGAGTTGTATTTGGGATGCAGGAGGCGCCATTTTATTCCTTGTTGTGCCTTGATGATTGTCCTAATTTCATTGTATGGCACCAGGTTGTTGGCCTGCTCCTTCTGTGCACCGTCTTTTGCCAGAATGTCCGCTTTTTCATTGCCTCAGATGCCACAGTGTGCTGGTACCCATTGTATCACCACTTTCTCCACTCTGGAACTCAGGGCAATAAGGGCTGAAGTGAGATGGTTCTGTTCTTTGCAGCGGGAGTTCTTGAGGGCTTGAGTATGGAGAGAGCGTCAGAGAAGACCACCACCTGTCCTGTTGTTCTTTTGGAGTTCTGCAAGACTGTTGTGGCTGCCTCACAGAGGGCTTCTCGCTCGCTCGGAAGTTGGTGGAGTATTTTCTTGTTGGAATTGCAATTTCTTCATCTCCGTTTTTGTATCGGAGGAAGATTCCAGCTCCACCATCCCTCGTTGCCTCTGTGGCTGAGCCATCTGTGAAGACATGGGTCCAGTCTTCCTGGGGATACCAGTTGCAGATGTACTCCATGGCCAGAGCCTTCCTTTGGGTGTCTGACTGTATTCCTCTCTTCTCCACTCCGGGAATGCTGGTGACAACTGTTGGGAACACCTGCCTCTTCCAAGATGGGTGGGTGACATTTGCCAGGATAGGCTTTGCTTCATGTTCCATCAAGACTGGGGTTTGTCTTTCAAGGCGTCTTGACCGGTGGATGAAGCTGCCTCTTTTCAACCGGCTCTTGGTGGGTCTGCTCATTCTGTTGTTCATTGGATGGTTTTCAAGGCGTTTAAATTTTGCTGCTTGGATGAGGATCTTTGTGTCCCTTCTGCCCTCCAATGACTGTAGCCCAGTGGTCTCTTCCATCTTCAGGATTGGGGTGGATCTTATGGCGCCAATTATGACACGCTGAGCTTGGTTCTGTATCTTATTGAGATGGTCGAGGTTAGACTTTGCAGCTGATGCCCATGCTGACGTCCCGTACTCAACTACAGGTCGGACTCTCCCTGTATAGAGTCTCTTCAGGATACGTTCGTCAACCCCCCAGTCCATCCCCGCAAGTTTCCTCATGATCGCCAGTCTCAACTTGGCCTTGCTACAGCATCTGGTGATCTGCTGTTTCCAAGTGAGCCTGCGGTCAAAGGTCACTCCCAGGTAGATAGGTGTGGGGTCCTCTGCAAGCCTTTGGTTGTTCAGTGTCAGCTTCGCCTCTTGCTTCTTGCTTGATAGGCTGAAGACTGTGTAGGTTGTTTTGCTTGAGTTGACAGAGACAAGCCATTCCTTGGTCCAGTTGCTGATCTTGTTGAGCGCAGTCTGGAGGTGTACCTGTGCTGTGGTGGTGTACTCTTCAGAGCACCAAAGCACCAGATCATCTGCGTAGATCGCTCCTCTGACCCCTTTTGGCAGTTTTCTGACGATGTCATCTATGAAGATGAGGAACAGCGTTGGCGAAAGGACTCCTCCTTGTGGTACTCCCTGTCTCAGCACCTTCTTCTTGCTTTTCTGGCCCTGAATCTTGACTCGAGCTTGGCGGTTGTGTAGGTACTGGCTGATCCAGGTGTACATCCTCCCAGACACACCACATCGCCGTAGTTTGAGCCTAAGTCCGTCCTTCCAGACTTTGTCGAACGCCTTCTCCATGTCAATCCAGACAGCAAGCGTGTTCTTCTTTTCTTGGAAAGCGTCCTCAATGCTTTGCGTGATGAATGTGATCTGGTCTTCTGTTGATCTGTGTTGGCGGAAGCCTGCCTGTTCAGGGCTCAGCAGCTGATGCTCCTCAAGGTGGCAGACACGCCTTGTGTTGACAAGTCTCTCCATCAGCTTTCCTAAGCAGCTTGTAAGGCTGATGGGTCTGTAGCTGTCAGCCTTCGACTTGTCCTTTCCCTTTTTGTGAATGGGGATCATGTCTGCTTCCCTCCAACACTATGGTACTGATCCTGTCTTCCAGCTGGAGTTAAAGATTTCTCTTCATCCAAGATGCAGAATCATTTCATTTGTGATTCCATCTGGTCCAGGTGACTTCTTCAGATTGAGGCTCTGCAGCGCTTCCTCCAGCTCTTTCTCTGTGAAAGCTGTGATCATGACTTCCTCTTGGGGGTCTTCCTCATGAAGTTCACCTTGGGCCCTGTGCACTGCAGCTCTGTGTTCAGGAGGGACTTCCAGATTGCTGATGTTTTCATAGACGTCTATGAAGTGGTCTGCTGCTTTCTTTCCAGAGAGATAATTTCCATTCTCTTGTATTGTTATAGTGGTGTGACTTGTTGTTTCATTACAGAGGGTTCTAGCCAGTTTCCACAGCTTGCTGCCATCCCTGTCGAGATTCAGGCTTTCAGTTTTCTTGCCAGCTTTTCCTTGCAGCTTGTGCGCAGGACAGCTTGTATCTGGCAGTTACTTCCTTCAGCGCTATGTTATTCTCCAGTGATGGCTGCTTTTGTGTGGACTGCATCATCAAGGAAGCGTGGATGCGTGGTATTGTGGTTTAAGTTGCGCCAGTGGCCCGATACCTCCGTCTTCAGCTGGAGTTTTCTTTCGGGTGCCTCACCCTTAGCTCATGGCCCGTACGTCCTGCCCTGTGAGCACAAGGGGGATTGTTTCTCCAAGGATCCCACCCCGGGGCTAGAGGTTATACCGCGCCTCTTGACCGCATGATGAGCCCGTCATAGAACACATGGGGTATTTCAGTGAGGACAACCTGTTGACCCACCCGTCCTGGTGGGAACATCGCCAGTTGGTCCGGGACTGCTTATTCGCAGCTAACCCCCATATCTGAGGGCCGTTCCCCTATCCGCCACCTGGGGACCCGCCGGGTTGGGGATGGTCGCCCCACTACTGAATTGGAAGCAGCTTGGTCCGTGTGTTGACAGTGAACTAATGATGATGGCATTGTGTGTTGACAGTGAATTAATGATGACAGCATTGTGTGTTGACAGTGAACTAATGATGATGGCATTGTGTGTTGACAGTGAACTAATGATGACGGCATTGTGTGTTGACAGTGAACTGTGATGATGGCATTGTGTGTTGACAGTGAACTAATGATGACGGCATTGTGTGTTGACAGTGAACTAATGATGATGGCATTGTGTGTTGACAGTGAACTAATGATGATGGTGTGTGGTGACAGTGAACTAATGATGATGGCGTTGTGTGTTGACAGTGAACTAATGATGATGGTATTGTGTGTTGACAGTGAACTAATGATGATGGCGTTGTGTGTTGACAGTGAACTAATGATGATGGCATTGTGTGTTGACAGTGAACTAATGATGATGATGGCGTTGTGTGTTGACAGTGAACTAATGATGATGATGGCGTTGTGTGTTGACAGTGAACTAATGATGATGGCGTTGTGTGTTGACAGTGAACTAATGATGATGATGGCGTTGTATGTTGACAGTGAACTGTGATGATGGCGTTGTGTGTTGACAGTGAACTAATGATGATGATGGCGTTGTATGTTGACAGTGAACTAATGATGACGTGTTGTGTGTTGACAGTGAACTAATGATGACCTGTTGTGTGTTGACAGTGAACTAATGATGATGGCGTTGTGTGTTGACAGTGAACTAATGATGATGGCGTTGTGTGTTGACAGTGAACTAATGATGATGGCATTATATGTTGATAGTGAACTAATGATGATGCTAATGATGATGGCATTATATGTTGATAGTGAACTAATGATGATGGCATTATATGTTGATAGTGAACTAATGATGATGGCATTATATGTTGATAGTGAACTAATGATGATGGCATTGTGTGTTGACAGTGAACTGTGATGATGGCATTGTGTGTTGACAGTGAACTAATGATGATGGCATTGTGTGTTGATTGTGAACTAATGATGGTGGCGTTGTGTGTTGACAGTGAACTAATGATGGTGGCGTTGTGTGTTGACAGTGAACTGATGATGATGGCGTTGTGTGTTGACAGTGAACTAATGATGACGGCATTGTGTGTTGACAGTGAACTAATGATGACAGTGTTGTGTGTTGACAGTGAACTAATGATGATGGTGTTGTGTGTTGACAGTGAACTAATGATGACAGTGTTGTGTGTTGACAGTGAACTAATGACGATGGCATTGTGGGTTGACAGTGAACTAATGATGACAGTGTTGTGTGTTGACAGTGAACTAATGACGATGGCATTGTGTGTTGACAGTGAACTAATGATGACGCGTTGTGTTTTGACTGTGAACTAATGATGACACGTTGTGTGTTGACAGTGAACTAATGATGATGGCATTGTGTGTTGACAGTGAACTGATGATGACGGCGTTGTGTGTTGGCAGTGAACTAATGATGATGGTGTTGTGTGTTGACAGTGAACTAATGATGACGTGTTGTGTGTTGACAGGGAACTAATGATGATGGCATTGTGTGTTGACAGAGGGCGTTGTGTGTTGACAGAGGGCATTGTGTATTGACAGGGGGCGTTGTGTGTTGACAGGGGGCGTTGTGTGTTGACAGAGGGCGTTGTGTGATGACAGAGGGCGTTGTGTGTTGACAGGGGCATTGTGTGATGACAGAGGGCGTTGTGTGTTGACAGAGGGTGTTGTGTGTTGACAGAGGGCGTTGTGTGTTGACTGGGGCGTTGTGTGATGACAGAGGGCGTTGTGTGTTGACGGAAGGCGTTGTGTGTTGACAGAAGGCACTGTGTGTTGACAGAGGGCATTGTGTGTTGACAGAGGGCATTTTGTGTTGACAGAAGGCACTGTGTGTTGACAGAGGGCGTTGTGTGTTGACAGAGGGCATTGTGTGTTGACAGAGGGCGTTGTGTGTTGACAGAGGGCATTGTGTGTTGACAGAGGGCGTTGTGTGTTGACGGAGGGCGTTGTGGAGGGCGTTGTGTGTTGAGAGAGGGCGTTGTGTGTTGACAGAGGGCGTTGTGTGTTGACAGAGGGCGTTGTGTGTTGACAGAGGGCACTGTGTGTTGACAGAGGGCGTTGTGTGTTGACAGAGGGCGTTGTGTGTTGACAGAGGGCGTTGTGTGTTGACAGAGGGCACTGTGTGTTGACAGAGGGCGTTGTGTGTTGACAGAGGGCACTGTGTGTTGACAGAGTGCGTTGTGTGTTGACAGAGGGCGTTGTGTGTTGACAGAGGGCACTGTGTGTTGACAGAGGGCACTGTGTGTTGACAGAGGGCGTTGTGTGTTGACAGAGGGCGTTGTGTGTTGACAGAGGGCACTGTGTGTTGACAGAGGGCACTGTGTGTTGACAGAGGGCACTGTGTGTTGACAGAGGCGTTGTGTGTTGAGAGAGGGCGTTGTGTGTTGACAGAGGGCACTGTGTGTTGACAGAGGGCGTTGTGTGTTGACAGAGGGCGTTGTGTGTTGAC
The DNA here is from genome assembly GCA_018398815.1 of Conus ventricosus. Classification (NCBI taxonomy): domain Eukaryota; kingdom Metazoa; phylum Mollusca; class Gastropoda; order Neogastropoda; family Conidae; genus Conus; species Conus ventricosus. The sequence goes on from CM031613.1 coordinate 10,985,193, forward strand.
AGAGGGCACTGTGTGTTGACAGAGGGCACTGTGTGTTGACAGAGGGCGTTGTGTGTTGACGAGGGCGTTGTGTGTTGACAGAGGGCGTTGTGTGTTGACAGAGGGTGTTGTGTGTTGACAGGGGGCGTTGTGTGTTGACAGGGGGCGTTGTGTGAGGACAGAGAGCGTTGTGTGTTGACAGAGAGCGTTGTGTGTTGAGAGAGGGCGTTGTGTGTGACAGAGGGCGTTGTGTGTTGACGGAGGGCGTTGTGTGTTGACAGAGGGCGTTGTGTGTTGACAGAGGGCACTGTGTGTTGACAGAGGGCATTGTGTGTGAGAGAGGGCGTTGTGTGTTGATAGAGGGCACTGTGTGTTGACAGAGGGCACTGTGTGTTGACAGAGGGCACTGTGTGTTGACAGAGGCCGTTGTGTTTGACAGCGGGCACTGTGTGTTGACAGAGGCACTGTGTGTTGACAGAGGCACTGTGTGTTGACAGAGGCAACGGCTGTGCTGCATGAGGAACCACACAGCCACACACCTCCTGCAGGCGGCGCTGCGTCAACACCTGGGTCCCTCTGTCCTCCAGCAGGGCTCCAGCGTCCGTCCTGACGCCTGACCTTTGACTTCTTCTCCCTGGTATGCTGTTTGTCATGGGCAGTGGAACGCACAGCTGCTAAGTGCTATGCTGTTGGTGTAGCTTGCTATGATTTCATTGATGATACTGCACAGCTACACTGCTATACCAAAAAACAAATAGAATGAAAAATGAAATGTCGCCAGTCTTCTTTATTACACCAATCCCACATCAAGTTGATGACACCAATCCCACTTCAAGAAGACTGATCACACCAGTCCCACATAAAGAAGACTGATCACACCAATCCCACATAAAGAAGACTGATCACACCAATCCCACATCAAGACTAACGACACCATCCACATCATGAAGACTGATGACAGTCTCTTGATGTGGGATTGGGGTGTGATCAGTCTTCTTGATGTGGGATTGGTGTGATCAGTCTTCTTGATGTGGGATTGGTGTCATCTTCTTGATGTGGGATTGGTGTCATCAGTCTTCTTGATGTGGGATTGGTGTGATCAGTCTTCTTGATGTGGGATTGGTGTCATCAGTCTTCTTGATGTGGGATTGGTGTCATCAGTCTTCTTGATGTGGGATTGGTGTCATCAGTCTTCTTGATGTGGGATTGGTGTCATCAGTCTTCTTGATGTGGGATTGGTATCAACAGTCTTAATGTGGGATCGGTGTTAACAGTCTTCTTGATGTGGGATTGGTGTTAACAGTCTTCTTGATGTGGGATTGGTGTCATCAGTCTTCTTGATGTGGGATTGGTGTCATCAGTCTTCTTGATGTGGGATTGGTGTTAACAGTCTTCTTCATTGTCAATGAAAGTATTTTTTGCACGCGTACTGAGACAAGAGGACTTCCTCATTTCAAAAAGTGTCACAGACTTGAAATATCACAACAAACGTATACACATAGTGTACAGACAGCCATAGGCACATTACATTTTCGCATTCATATAATGAAAAGCCATCTGAATTTAGAAGGTGTCAGTACAGCTACAAAGATCACTGCAGAGATATTTGTATTCAGTGTAAGATACATTGGCTGTGGTCATAGAAGACGTGAACAACCGTTGTTAGAGTACATGTATAAAGTGTATCCTGAACATTTTGTCATCGTACATCATGGATTCATTGTTTTGTCAGGAACAGAGCAGAGGTGAAGAGAAGAATGGAATGAAAATGTGTGTGCGAGTGTTTGCCTGCATGTGTCTGTAAGTATGTAAGTAAACATAATGTGTTAGTATATATGTGTTCCTGTGTGTGTGCACTATGTGAAAGATTTTTTTTGTAGGTGTTTTTTTTTTTTTAAAGTTTTGCACAAGAAGTGTCTGCTTGCCAAGTTTTGTGAGTTGTCACAGCCAAAGGACAATGGAGTAGTCAGTCAGGATTCCATGCAGAGATGGTCATCTGTGACAGGAGTTGTTCGTTCATTCCGTGGTGAAGGAGGAATGTTTGCCTGCAGGAGAAGCTGTCCAATGACAAGCTGAAGGAGATTGAGAGGAGTGTGCAGTGTGCAGTCCGTCATGGCCACACCGTGCACAGGCACCAGATGAAACTGCAACAGGCGCTGGACTGTGATGACATTGTTTTTGTGCCTAATGAGGTAGGTGTGTGTGTAAGTCTGTGTGTCTGTTTTGTGTATGTTTGTGTGTGTGGTGTGTGAACACATGCATATATGTAGTGCATGTACAAGTAGTTATGATACGTTTGTGGGTTGTATGTATGTTTGTCTGTATGTGATGTACATTTCCATTCATTATTCTGTATTGTCTGTCTTTGTGCATGTGTTTGCACGTTGTGGTGTTTCAGTATTTTTTTTTCAGTCTTGCCCATTCTCTCTGCTTGAAGTACATGAATATGTGTGTGTGTGTGTGTGCGTGTAAGGTTTCACTTATTTCTTGATCTTCTCTCTACAGGTACCAGTAGTTTTGAATTGATTTTAGCTGCACATATACCTTTATACACAATAATTGTTAATAGATACTTTATGGGTATGACAGTTCATCATAACTTGCCAGTTTGTGCATAAATTGCAAGAAAGATGCCATTTGTCACATGCAATCTTTTGATTTTCTTTAAAAGTGGTAATTGTCAACATCTCTTAAAATGAAGTGCTAGCACTCAAACCAAAGAAGACATTCCTGATCACATTTTGCTCTGCTTGTCATTGGTACTTCAAGTTTAAGACATTTTTTTCCTATTGATTTTTCACAGGAATATCCTTCAGAAGTTACCATGGTCCAGATTGGAGACCTGGATGAGATGGTGTCCAGGGAACTTTGTGGTGGAACGTGAGTTGTCTGGCCATGAGTCATGTGGCGGAACGTGAGTTGTCTGCCCATGAGTCATGTGGCGGAACGTGAGTTGTCTGGCCATGTGTCATGTGGCGGAACGTGAGTTGTCTGCCCATGAGTCATGTGGCGGAACGTGAGTTGTCTGCCCATGAGTCATGTGGCGGAACGTGAGTTGTCTGGCCATGATTCATGGGCTCTAGATTCATCATACCTGTCGAGGCCTCTGACTTTTCCTTCTTTTCAGGGTTGCAGGTTTGAATGGGTATGTCCCACAGACAGCAGGTGACAGTACTGAACTAGGACACTTAGGAGAGGTCAGAAGTGTGTCAAGGTTGAATGAGACCAGGGGAAGCAGTAGTTTTGGGATAGACTGAAGGAGTTACTTGCCATATATGTTGTTTTTTTTTAACAGGACATGCAAAAATCCTACATAATTAACATATAACTGGCAAGTTTTAATATTCCATGAAAATACATTAGGTCATATGTAGTCAAACTTGATGACATTGACTTTACAGTATCAATGTTCAATGGAAAATGCGTATAATCTTGCCAGTGATGTGAACCTACCCTGTATCCACCACATGATCCAGATCCATAACACAATCCACACCAGGTGTGAAGGCTTTGTCCTTCAGCCGTGTTCAGCCTTTTCTCCCAGTTTGGTTTAAACCTTTTTTAAGTGCCACACCCTTTTCATGCTCAGGTGTAACCATTTGCCAAGGGGTTACTGGTCGTAGAGAGTAATAATTTTTGAAAAATTCTAGCATCCAAACAACTGAAAGAACCAAGGGGTTACTGGTCATGGAGCGTAATAATTTTTGAAAAATTCTAACATCCATATCACTGAAAGAAAGTACAAATATGGCGTACTTTTCTGCATAATGATTCGTTTCAGTTATGAAGTGGTCAGTCAGTTCATCAGTCCAGAAAAGCAGGTTATAACCTCTAGGCTTTTCCCTTTCAACTGGTGTTTTGAAGCCAGGTTCTGTGAAGGTTGGTATGTCTGGCTGGGTCATGTTTGTTTGTGCAAGGGGATGATGCCAGATCCACACCTCTGCCTCATTCCAAGCAGAACTCCTCTTCCTCTGCTCACACCTGTTGAGACAATTATTGTAAGATATTTTGCCTCTTTCACACACACACACACATACACACTGTTCACACACACACACACACACACACACACACACACACACACACACACACACACACACATATACACTGTTCACACACACACACACACACACACACACACACACACACACTCTGTTCACACACACACACACACACACACACACACACACACACACACACACACACACACATTGTTCACACACACAATCATGCACTCTCTCTCACACGCACAAAAACATACACACACACACACACATGCACATAAACACACAAACACACTGTCACACCCCCTGCCACGCCCACGATCTTCAGTCCACTCTCTTTTGGCCCCCTGCCAAAGTGACAGCGTAAACACAGTTGAAGTGATAGGTTACCGTGACTGTCAGTCCGTCTGACCCAGACCAGCAGCTCCTCTCCCTGCCCTTGGCTGCGTGCCAGGTCTGCCACACACAGCATGCTCACACGTTGCCTCGCTCAGTGTGTTGGCACATGACAAAGGCCATGGCACGTCTCTCTCACTTCCCCCTCTGTGGTCGAACCCCTCGACTGGTCGGCGCCTCACTCAAAATCTGGGTCAGCAACACTTTGATATTTTGCGTTCAGCTCCGCTCTTTCCTCTCAGCTGACGTCAAGACGACTAACCTTGCCCAATAGCTCAGTTGGTAGAGCGCCTGACTCGTAATCTTGGTGATCCTGGGGTTGCGGGTTCGAACCTCCGCCGGGGCGTTTCGGTACAGGGGGATTTTTCCCTCGGAGTTAACATTGGTTCTGACTCCATTTCCCATACAGTCCTTCGAATGAGACTATAAACCGAGGTTCCGTGTGTGAACGCATGCATAACATCTTGCACACACGTAAAATCCCATCACCAACTTTCGGAAGAGTAGGCCAGTTTGGCCGTTGGTATGGATGACACGTTACACATAGCATGCACCCTGCGTGAGAAATGGAAAGAATGAAGGAAGTAAGGAAAATGAGTGATCGATATTGAACGATACTGAATTGATGACACGGGAAACGACTGAATGAAGCGCCAGCTGGCAGCTCTTCAGTCGGCACTACCCAGGTTGGCAGCCCGTTGTGTAAACGAGTGTTGATTGTAAAGCGCTTAGAGCTTGGCCTCTAGCCGAGAATAGGCGCTATATAAGTATTCATTATTATTATTATTATTAACCTGGACAAACATGGAGTGTCTGTCTAAGACCTGCATCATCCCAGTTCACAGAAACTCGGGTGCATCAAATTGTTCTTCATCAAACGAATTGTCTGACACAGTGTCACAAAAAAAACGCTAAAGTCTTCATCATCGATCAGTTGTAGAACTTCATCCATGTTTGTGATCACAGAATCACAAAACTCCTTCGATTTATGCTGTCTTTTTACTCATTGGGGGTAGGCTGAGTTTGTTGTCAGCCATGTTGAATTCAACTTCTCACAAGCATGTCAAACGACAGAGGGGTGGTGATACAAAGGTGATGAACAGACCATTGCACAACGTGATTGGCATTCACAGCTTATGAATAATTCAAGCAGACATATCAAGCTTTCTGATTGGTGTAAGTTTGGACTCCCTGATCTAAATGTGTGGCAGGAAAATTCCAGTAATGATGCAGATGGAGATATCTGTCGCGGGGCAATTTTTTGCCCACAGAAACATGGAAATCTCCATCATAGGGCACTCATAGGGTTAAATCGGTTGTATTGGTTTGGGATATTGAAAGTCATAATCATTGTAATGAACAATCCTGGTTTAAATCAGTTGTATTGTTTTGGGATTCTGAAAGTCATAATCATGGTAATGAACAGTCCTGGTTTAAGTCAGTTGTGTTGTTTTGGGGGTAGGATAAAGCTGGTGACAAGTTATTGCCCTTACAGCCACTGGACTGTGGGCGCCTGACGTTTCAACAGTGTCCTCCCAGTCACAGTAAAACGCTTTCCTTTCTTCCCTTGGTCTCCCTGGCTGCTGCTTCAAGCCTTCCACCCCCATGTCCTCTGTCTGTCCCTGTGTAGTGTGTTCCCTGGTCCCTGCAACATGTGTTTTAAACCTTCCACCCCCATGTCCTCTGTCCCTGTGTAGTGTGTCCCCTGGTCCCTGCAACATGTGTTTTAAACCTTCCACCCCCATGTCCTCTGTCTGTCCCTGTGTACTGTGTCCCCTGGTCCCTGCAACATGTGTTTTAAACCTTCCACCCCCATGTCCTCTGTCTGTCCCTGTGTACTGTGTCCCCTGGTCCCTGCAATATGTGTTGTGTTTTAAACCTTCCACCCCCATGTCCTCTGTCTGTCCCTGTGTACTGTGTCCCCTGGTCCCTGCAACATGTGTTTTAAACCTTCCACCCCCATGTCCTCTGTCCCTGTGTACTGTGTCCCCTGGTCCCTGCAACATTGTGTTTTAAACCTTCCACCCCCATGTCCTCTGTCTGTCCCTGTGTACTGTGTCCCCTGGTCCCTGCAATATGTGTTGTGTTTTAAACCTTCCACCCCCATGTCCTCTGTCTGTCCCTGTGTACTGTGTCCCCTGGTCCCTGCAACATGTGTTTTAAAACCTTCCACCCCCATGTCCTCTGTCTGTCCCTGTGTAGCGTGTTCCCTGGTCCCTGCAACATGTGTTTTAAACCTTCCACCCCCATGTCCTCTGTCCCTGTGTAGTGTGTTCCCTGGTCCCTGCAACATGTGTTTAAACCTTCCACCCCCCATGTCTCTGTCCCTGTGTAGTGTGTCCCCTGGTCCCTGCAACATGTGTTGTGTTTTTAAACCTTCCACTCCATGTCCTCTGTCTGTCCCTGTGTAGTGTGTCCCCTGGTCCCTGCAATATGTGTTGTGTTTTAAACCTTCCACCCCCCATGTCCTCTGTCCTGTGTAGTGTGTTCCCTGGTCCCTGCAACATGTGTTTTAAACCTTCCACCCCCATGTCCTCTGTCCCTGTGTAGTGTGTTCCCTGGTCCCTGCAACATGTGTTGTGTTTTAAACCTTCCACCCCCCATGTCCTCTGTCCCTGTGTAGTGTGTCCCCCTGGTCCCTGCAATATGTGTTGTGTTTTAAACCTTCCACCCCCATGTCCTCTGTCCCTGTGTAGTGTGTCCCCCTGGTCCCTGCAACATGTGTTTTAAACCTTCCACCCCCATGTCCTCTGTCCCTGTGTAGTGTGTTCCCTGGTCCTGCAACATGTGTTGTGTTTTAAACCTTCCACCCCCATGTCCTCTGTCCCTGTGTAGTGTGTTCCCTGGTCCCTGCAACATGTGTTTTAAACCTTCCACCCCATGTCCTCTGTCCCTGTGTACTGTGTCCCCTGGTCCCTGCAACATGTGTTGTGTTTTAAACCTTCCACCCCCCATGTCCTCTGTCCCTGTGTAGTGTGTTCCCTGGTCCCTGCAATATGTGTTGTGTTTTAAACCTTCCACCCCATGTCCTCTGTCTGTCCCTGTGTACTGTGTCCCCTGGTCCCTGCAATATGTGTTGTGTTTTAAACCTTCCACCCCCATGTCCTCTGTCCCTGTGTACTGTGTCCCTGGTCCCTGCAACATGTGTTGTGTTTTAAACCTTCCACCCCCCATGTCCTCTGTCCCTGTGTAGTGTGTTCCCTGGTCCCTGCAGTATGTGTTGTGTTTTAAACCTTCCACCCCCATGTCCTCTGTCTGTCCCTGTGTAGTGTGTTCCCTGGTCCCTGCAACATGTGTTGTGTTTTAAACCTTTCACCCCCATGTCCTCTGTCCCTGTGTAGTGTGTCCCCTGGTCCCTGCAACATGTGTTGTGTTGACGACACTCCCTCCTTGTGCTTCCAGACACGTGCTGAACACGGGGGACATTGAGGATTTCTGTATCACTCGGGTGTTCCAGCGTGTCACAGGGGGTGCGGCGGGTCTTCGCCATCACAGGCACGCAGGCAACTGAGGTATAACAGCTGTCGCTTTTGAAGGAGTTTTACATGCCTCCTGCTGATCGCACACATGTCAACACTGTAAGGAGTTTTACATGCCTCCTGCTGATCGCACACATGTTTACACTGTAAGGAGTTTTACATGCCTCCTGCTGATTGCACACATGTCACACTGTAAGGAGTTTTACATGCCTCCTGCTGATCGCACACATGTCAACACTGTAAGGAGTTTTACATGCCTCCTGCTGATCGCACACATGTTTACACTGTAAGGAGTTTTACATGCCTCCTGCTGATCGCACACATGTTTACACTGTAAGGAGTTTTACATGCCTCCTGCTGATCGTACATATGTCACACTGTAAGCTGTACATGCCTCCTGCAAATTGCGCACATGTCTACACTGTAAGGAGCTTTACATGCCTCCTGCTGATCACACACATGACTGCACTGTAAGGAGCTTTACATGCCTCCTGCTGATCGCACACATGTCTACACTGAAAGGAGCTTTACATGCCTCCTGCTGATCGCACACATGACTGCACTGTAAGGAGCTTTACATGCCTCCTGCTAATTGCACACGTCTACGCTGTAAGGAGTTTTACATGCCTCCTGCTGATCGCACACATGTCACACTGTAAGGAGCTTTACATGCCTCCTGCTAATTGCACACATTCTACGCTGTAAGGAGCTTTACATGCCTCCTGCTGATCGCACACATGTCACACTGTAAGAAGCTTTACATGCCTCCTGCTGATCGCACACATGTCACACTGTAAGGAGCTTTACATGCCTCCTGCTGATCGCACACATGACTGCACTGTAAGGAGCTTTACATGCCTCCTGCTAATTGCACACGTCTACGCTGTAAGGAGTTTTACATGCCTCCTGCTGATCGCACACATGTCACACTGTAAGGAGCTTTACATGCCTCCTGCTAATTGCACACATTCTACGCTGTAAGGAGCTTTACATGCCTCCTGCTGATCGCACACATGTCACACTGTAAGAAGCTTTACATGCCTCCTGCTGATCGCACACATGTCACACTGTAAGGAGCTCTCCATGCCTCCTGCTAATTGCACACATGTCTACGCTGTAAGGAGTTTTACATGCCTCCCGCTGATCGCACACATGTCACACTGTAAGGAGCTTTACATGCCTCCTGCTGATTGCACACATGTCTGCGCTGTAAGGAGTTTTACATGCACACACACACACTCACACACATAAGAGAATTATCTTAAGATGTTTTCTTTTAAATTTTCTACTTTTCACAAGAAATAGTAGCTTATTTTGTTGTTCTATAATTTTCTTTCGCTTCTTAGGTGGGACCTTTGGTGTGTTTTTTTGAAAATTCAGCAAACATACTATGGTATTGCACACCAGCCTTTTTCTGTACACTGAAAGGAGCTTTACGTGCTTCCTGCTAATTGCACACACACACACACACACACACAAATAGATACACAAATACACACATGCTCATAAATGCACAAACAAACATGCACACACACACACAACACACAACACACACACACACACAAACACACACACACACACACACACACACACACACACACACACATAGATACACACATGTTCATAAATGGTCATACACATACACACACACACACACACACACACACACACACACACACACACACACACACACGCATGCACTGAGTCTGAAACGTTTGCAGTTTTGTTTGCATATGAATGATTATGAAAGGAAACATGTTTGGTAATGTTTGCTACTTGGAAAAAAATCTCATCTTATTTCATGTAGTGTTGGTAGCATAGCTTCCGTTGGCAGATAATGTTTGAGGTAGTAGCAGATAATGTTTGAGGTGGTGGCAGATAATGTTTGAGGTGGTGGCAGATAATGTTTGAGGTGGTGGCAGATGTTTGAGGTAGTGGCAGATAATGTTTGAGGTGGTGGCAGATAATGTTTGAGGTGGTGGCAGATAATGTTTGAGGCGATGTTCCAGGTGATTCTCTTTTAGAGGTGTCTACACCAGGTTTTCATTTTCAGGTCCATGAAAAGGGAGCTCACCTGAATGCGCTGTGCGAGGAATTCTCCGCTCTTGTGGCTTCACAATGTTGCACAGCTGCCGAACTGAGAGAAAAGTCGCAGGAAATCAAAGATGTACGTTGCATTTTTTAAACTGTAAATCCGCTATTTTTGTCATTTGGGTATTCACAGATAAAAACCATTCTTATGTCATGTTCTTTAACATACTGACTGTAGAATTATTATTTATTATGATTGATATTAATATTAATCAACACTGAATATATTGTAACCAACATGCTGCCAAGTACATTCAGGAAACAGCCTTCAGCATTTGCAGGTTTTCACACATGGGTAGATCTCTTGAGCTTTCAGATTCAAAGCATTGGGGTTTTGTTCATGAAATGTTGTAGTTGCTGTTGTTCCATATTCATTGCTGGCTTGCCAATCACTGACGTGCCCCACAAAGGAGATTGTTTTTTTTGTGTGCATTGTTTGGTTTTTTGTTTGTCTGTCGGCAGCATTACACTGAAAGTGCAGAACTGATTGGAATGAAGCGTGGTAGAGGGATGGAACATGGCCCAAAGATAATGTTATGAACTTAAGTGTCGATCTGTGATGTCAATCTGGTTCTAAGGGGGATTGAGGATCAATATAGCCAGATTATTGCAAGTTTTCCACTGAACATGTGACAGATTTACCACTAAACATGTTACAAATTTTCCACTAAACATGAAACAAATTTTCCACTAAACATGTTACAAATTTTCCTCTAAACATGTTCAGATCCACCTTCAGGGGGCCAGGACAAGGGTGCGTGGGAGTCCCGCCCTCGTTGGGTAGTGGGGGAATACGAGGACGGGTCCCTGGTGGCTCCATACTCGGCAGGCAGACTAGGGGATCGCCGATCGGACAGCGCCTGAGAGGGAGGGGGACCCAGGTCGATCCAGCTGAAAGAAGCCGGATGCCACATGCGACCGAAGATGGAGTCAGAATGGGTGTCAGCCCTAAGCCACTGGTTCCTCTCGGGGGCATGGAGCCACCGGTCCCCGGGGAGTACGCAGGGCTGTGGCGGCCCTGGGGCAGGGTTTCCTCGGGGACCCGGGTAACCTGGGGCACCATGGGGTGGGTAGCGAGAAGGCGAGCTCTCTCGTACCCGCCCCGGGGAGAGCACTGCCTCCTGCGTCTCCCGGGTGCGGTCCATGCCGGCCCCCTGCATGGCAGGGTGGCCGGTGGGTGGCATGGTAGCCGAGCCCCCTGGCCGCGTGGAAGCGGACTGGGAAGGCTGCAGTGACGAGACCACCTCAAGGGACCAAAGGTTACCCTTAATCCCGCTGGTCGATCCTCCCCCCGGAGGAACGGGACTGCGGACGTTGCCCAATAGGGGAGCGAAAGAAGTCCGCTCCCCAACGTCCTGTACCCCTAGGGGAAAGTGCGACAGTCGATCGGGGTGGTTCGACCGTTGGGAGTGAGGGCGCAGATCCGACCTAGTCGATGCCTGTGTCCCTGACCCGGAGTTGTGGTCAGTGGGGGAGACCCACCAAAGACTGCCCACAACTCCTCCACCGGAGTGATGACGCTCCTCGTGTCCGAGTGGTGGCTGCACTCGGACACGGTTGGGGAGAGCATGATGGGACAGCGTGACGGTAGCGGGGGGCAAGCTAACGCCACGAGTCTCATCTGATCGAGTGACGGGCGGTGATTCCGGCCGCGAGTCGTCACCCGTGCCGGTCCGCGCCTCGGTAAGGTTCCCCGGGGGCCGAGGGTCGCGGGACGCAGCCTGATAGGAGAGTCTCTGTGTGCGACCGAAGGCGAACAGGCGATTTGGCCAGGGAGCGGGAAGATTTTGAACGGGCAGGTCCTTTCAGGGGAGCCTTGCCTTTGGATTTCTACAGTGTAGAAAGAAAAACCGTTGGCAATAAAGGCCGATTGCCTGTTCGCTTCCGAACGCAACGATCGTGTGTCCGCCGGACGGGCAGAGGAGGTATCGTAACGATGGTCGCGCGTCCCCTGCGCGGAACCCTCCTCCACACCGGCCGTACGCTCATCATAGGTGCGAGCGGATTGTCCCCTGGAATCGACATGCGGGTCCTCCGGGGCAAGGGAGCGACTCCCGAACAGAGGAGAGGCTCGACCCGTTAATGTCCTTCACCATGTTGGGCACTGGTGGCGAGACAATCACGGAACGCACGATCGCAAAGAGGAGACAAAGAGGTGGATGGAGGGATAGAAAAGAGCTCGAACCACCTCGTGAGGGGCACTGGGAGTGCGGTAAATGAAGATGAAAACGCGAGTGCCGAGAAGAAAGCACAAACGCGAGAAACATGTGATCGAATAACTAATGTTACTAATGGGGTACTACTAAGTGTGCACAAGTTGGTAGATCAAGAGATCGCAAGACAATCTCTATACCTGTAATAATGATAAATAAGGTACAGGAAAATGAGCCCGGGGAAGCCGAGTACCGCCGAACAAGGTGTGTGAGGTCAGGCAACATGGCGGAGACGGCAACCGGCGTGGCACAATCGAAGATGGCGGATCGATTGACCGGGAAGGGATCGATCGTCAAGAGTGACGCGCAATGGCGCACAAGAGTAAATACCCCTGGTGTACCTTGTAATAATGCTAAGGAGGTACTAATAAATGTGCACCAGTTAGTAGATGAGGAGATCGTTTACCAGTGATAAATTTGGTACACATAAATGCGCACCAGTGGGCAGATCAAGAGGTCGTACTTTCGAAGATCGAAAGAACGGAAGGCGAAGTCGCGAGTGCCGAGACAAAGGCACAAAGGTGAGGATGGCGCGGTTAAATAGGTTAATAAAGCGCACCAAACCAAAGCCCACCGGTTCAAGAGTAAAAGGGTGAAGCGAGCAAGCCACAACAAATAAGCAAACACAAAGCTATCTTAACATTACGGCAAAGAGAAGGCGAGACAGAGCACAAGACTTATCTTGCTTGGACGGCAGGCCGAGAGAGAATGAGGTACGGGAGGTTGACACTGGCTTCTTCCTACGGCGGAAGCGGGTGGGCATCACGTGACTGTCTTATTACTGCATTAGCCACACAAAAACTTCGGCCTGGCAGAGCTGACTAACTGCCGTGAATGCTATTGTCTGACATGGTACAGTATATGACGCCAAAATGAATACTGTAAAATGGCTGTTCACATTCTGATAACCATCTGTAAAGTAATGATTTTGTGGAACATTCAAACTTTCTAGTGATACAGGCATTGATAATCCATATTTTCCATATTCCTGCACAAAAAAGCAGACAGGATGTAATTCTTTTGGTCTGTAGAGTATAAACATGGCATTTTTTTTTTTCAATTTTGTGGTTGTTTTGTCTTGTTTACCTTACTGTTTTTTTGCCAGGTCAGAGAGTAGATCCCAGCTCCATTTGACTTTGACACTTGAATAAGGTGTGCGCTCTCCATAGCACCCAGCTTGTTCTGACTGTTGACAGGGAGGAAAGGAGAGGGGGTGAGGGGGAGTTCAAATGATTGTCAACCAATAAGATATGAAATTGCAAGGAAAGAAATGAAAGAGTATTCTGAGGGCCAGCTGTCCCATGTCCCTTTTTTCTGACCTGTTAACACAGAGCCACAGCCAGCCCTCACTGTGTCATTCAGTCACTGTGGAATGTCGCTGACAGATGTCACACTGTCATTCAGTCACTGTGGAATGTCGCTGACAGATGTCACACTGTCATTCAGTCACTGTGGAATGTCGCTGACAGATGTCACACTGTCATTCAGTCACTGTGGAATGTCGCTGACAGATGTCACACTGTGTCATTCAGTCACTGTGGAATGTCACTGACAGATGTCACACTGTGTCATTCAGTCACTGTGGAATGTCACTGACAGATGTCACACTGTGTCATTCAGTCACTGTGGAATGTCACTGACAGATGTCACACTGTGTCATTCAGTCACTGTGGAATGTCACTGACAGATGTCACACTGTGTCATTCAGTCACTGTGGAATGTCACTGACAGATGTCACACTGTGTGATTCAGTCACTGTGGAATGTTGCCGACAGATGCCACACTGTGTCATTCAGTCACTGTGGAATGTCGCCGACAGATGCCACACTGTGTCATTCAGTCACTGTGGAATGTCGCTGACAGATGACACACTGTCATTCAGTCACTGTGGAATGTCGCTGACAGATGCCACACTGTCATTCAGTCACTGTGGAATGTCGCTGACACCCTCCGGGGGTTGCGACCTTGTCGTGGTCGGAGGGCTTGCGCGGTCCAGTGATCCCTTAGGCTTTGCTGGCGGGGGCATCAATACTTGGAGATAGGCTGGTTTTTTCAAACTGCTTCTAGGCCTGTGAAGTCGAGATGCTGCCTGGCCTAAGCGTAACGTGGTAAGGAGTTGATGCCCCTGGTAGGGCTTCCCATGTCAGATAGGCTAAGGGTGAGGATCCTGACTAAGAGTAACCCGCCTTTCTCCTTTTCTTGTTTTCTGCCTTTCTTATTTGGCCCTTTTCTATCTTCGTCTCCCCTTCAAGTCTTCTTTTCCACACTCTTTTTCTCTCTGTGGTCTCCTTAAGATCCGCCGCGTTTGCCGTGCGGTGCGACCTGTGTCGGAGGGGGATGAGATCCTGGTGATTGAGAGGGCCAGTGCTTGAGGAGGCCAGTGCTCTCAACACATCACTTTGGCTCGGACCTCTCCTAGACAGGGAGTACACTTTGGCCCGGGTGTACTAATCGGCTCCCCTTATTGGGGCTGGGTCAAGACAGGCAGTTCCCCTGCTGGCCATGTGAACCCCTGCAGTGCTCGACTCTCTGTTCCCGGGAGTTGAGCATGATCAGGGGGGATAGGGGTAGTAGTGTTCTGTTTGTCATATGTCTCTCCTGAAGCCTGGAAGGGGTCAAGACAGTGATTCTTGGCCCTGGCCCCTTAGTTGGACTCCAAGGTGGGTGGGTAAGGAGAGATGAAATTTTTGCCTATAAATATGACTTCAATCAAACATCATCCCCCCCAAAAAAAGAAAAGTGCAGTTAATTTCGCAAAGGTCGTCACAGGAGTCCGATGGAGACTCTAATTCTGAAAATGAAACAAGGCAGTTGTCAGGATTTTGGTCCTTTTGGTTAATCATGGAAAGTGTCACGGTCAAAAATAAACACAACCAAAGTCGTGGTCCGTCGCCAGCCAAGTTGGTTGGACATAAGCTCTAACTCAAATATTCTGGGCGTCAGGCAGACGGCCCCATGTGTCGTGTCCAGCCAATTAAGCATAGCGGAGAGGCTCCACGGAGACGGTCTGTCCAGCCAGACGGACTAAGTAGCTGACCGACGCCTCGATGTCTGGTCAAACGAGTCTCGACGCCCGGATCAGACTCATCCGGGCCAATTTGAGCACAGCGAGAGGCTAATCCTAATCTTCCACGGAGACAGCATCGGCCCCGTAGACAGTCGGAGTGGCTGACCAACGTCTCAACAGGTCTGGGCCAGACTGATCTAGCCAATTTACGACCAGTGCCCACAATCAGGTCGACGTCGCCGGAAAGGGAGAGGGAGAAGGTAGTGTGTGGTGGGGGTGAAATCAAGCTAATCAATTAAATGACCAATTGACCACCCAGAGAGTAAGGCGTGTAGGCGTGACTGTCATGATTTGAATATCCAATGGAATTAGAGGGAGATAACTTCGGGTACGAGGCGGTAAAAATACTGACCAATGGTACTCACCCTTGGACACGTAGGTGGGGGATAAAGTAATGCGTGAGTGAGAGGGAGAAAAAGAACGAACAGGGGGAGAGAGATGAGGAGGTTCTGGGTGTAGTCTCTGCACGAGAGAAAAAGGCAGAAAGATGAAGAGAGGAGGGAGAACGAACAGAGAGACAGAGAGAGAGAGAGGTTCTGAGTGTAAGCTCTGCAGAGAGAGGGCAGAGAGAGAGATGAGGAGAGAGGAGAGAACCAAGTTGTAGCATTTAGCACCAGAGATAGTCTGCAGAGGAGGACTAAAGAGAGATGTGGAGAGAGAGAGTTGCTAACTAATGAAGAGAAAAAGAAAGAAAAGAAAAGGAAAAGAAAAGCAACCATGTCCATTTGATAGAGCAGACTAGAAGAGAGAGAGAGAGTGCAATGCGTTAATGCAGGAAGAAAGAAAGGAGAACAGATCGATGTTGATAGTCACTGTTCCATCTGAACCGGGGGTTCAACCTCATACCTGGCAGCGTCACTTCGTCAA
Organism: Conus ventricosus; assembly: GCA_018398815.1. Classification (NCBI taxonomy): domain Eukaryota; kingdom Metazoa; phylum Mollusca; class Gastropoda; order Neogastropoda; family Conidae; genus Conus; species Conus ventricosus. The sequence continues at coordinate 11,001,289 of CM031613.1, forward strand.
GCAGAACCACAGACCAACGCCAGTGCCAGCAGTCTAACCTGACCAGTGCAAGCAGACCAACACCAGTGCCAGCAGTTGTGTCGTGCTTGTGAAAGTGACAGTGAAAAGAAAAAAAAAGGAAAAGAAAAAGACAGTGATTCGTGAATAGTTAAGATCACCTGGCCAGGTAAAGTAGAAATCTATTTATACCCGGGTTAGTTAATGATGATTTAGATAAATGATTTTGTGAAGTTCACGGAAAGAGAGAATGTTTTATTTTGTTTGACTCCATATGCATTGATGTTTCTTTCTATGATCATGTGTAGTAAAGTTATAGACTTTACTAGTGGTTTGATGTGACGAATGCATGATATATGAATTGAGATTGTAAGCAAGCTGTGAGTGTGTTTGGGCTGTGCGCTAGTCCTTCCTCCATCGACATCACCCGAGGTTGACAATTTATTGCGAGCCTGCCAGGATATTCTGGCCCATTATTATAATTGTTCAACTTCTCAGAGAGGAAGCTGGGTGGGATTCAAGTATTGTAATCCTAAGACAAGGTGTTGTCTTACTGTATGTTCCCAGATAGTTAAATACTAAGCTTGGCATTGCTTCCAAGATAGTTAATACTAGGCTTGGCATTTCAGCCCCAGAGTACTCATTTCGCACAGATTGCCTATAATTCGCTCTCATAGTTGGGTCAGGCGCTGGGCGTCTTATAAAAACTAATTACGTTGTCCCAAGCTAATATTATCATTCATAGGATTGTGCTATTACGTCACTCGTGTCGGTAACCACCAGTTTGGCTGTCGTAGTAATAAAATCTTGTTAAAAAAAAAAAGGATATAATGGCGGAAGAAAAGAACACCCCTATTGAACAACTTGTGAGCGTCGCTCGTGATTTAGGCTACTCGGGAGAAGAGTTGCGAGCATTCGTTGAAAACCAGCAAAAGATGGAAAGGATGAGCGAGCGGAAAGACGTCGTGTCGCGTAGAAAGGGAAGAAACAGAAAGATTAAGGATTCAGGCTAACAATGATAAGGAAACGCAGGAAACAGAAAGATTAAGGATTCAGGCTAACAATGATAAGGAAACACAGGAAACAGAAAGAGTAAGGATCCAGGCTAGCGGACGCAGGAAACGAAAGACAAAGGGTTCAATTAGAGTTAGAGCGGTGAAAAATAAAAGGGGACCCCGGGAGGGGGAGTTCGTTTCCGTGACTCTTGGCATTTTCCCCCCCCGCCCCAAGTTGCCAAATTCTTGAAGGCCCGATTCGATTGATGCTACATCAGCGTTTCGAACTTTGCGAAGTCGGGGTTTGGGCCTTCAAAAAGAGTGGGCGTCTTTTTCAGCGTTATTGACGGGTAGGATTAAAATTTTTCCTGCTTACAGCAGACCCAATCTATTTTGGTGCTGTGAAGGAATCATTGAAAGGGTTTAAACCTCACGGGGAAAATTTTCAGAAAGAATTTCGATCGGCAGATTACAAGCGGGGGAAAACGTAACCCAGTTTGGGGCATTTAGATCACATTTTGGAAAGGGTTTTGATTTGGGTGGAAAAAAAGGAGTTCGCTGAATTGAAAGAGTGGTTAAAAGGGAACGATTTTGTCGGTTGGGGCCCCTGATTAAATTTTAAACATTTGAAAGAGAGACAGCCAAACAGCGGGGGAGGTTTTGAAGCTCCAGAGGTGTTAGGAGGCCGTTTGGGCACAAGGTGCGGGAGAAACAGTGCTAGGCCCGGGTTTGGGAAGAGTGAAAGGAGACTGGGGGGTTTTTTCACAGTCTGAAAACCCCGTGGTGGGGCAAAAAAAAAAAGGAGGACAAAGGGGAAAATGGGTTTTCATTTGTCACAAAAAGGGACTTTTGGGAAAGGGATTGTCGATGAGGCCCAAAAGGCAGCAGCCTTGCAAGAGGTAGATAAGGGTCGCCGGGGGAACGACCTCAGTGGAACCAAAAAGGGATAAAAATTGAAGGGGTGGAGTGCCTAGGCTACACTGGACAGCAGTCGTGTAGGGATGGAGGGCACAGGCAGTGGTTCGTACCCGTGGAAGAAGGGGGGATTGGCCAGCGAGGGGGAAAGTGTTACGGGGCATGGTTTTTTATGCGGTTGGTGAAACAACGTGGGCGAGAAAGGGGGTTTGACAGGGGAAATCCAGACCGTACTCTAATCAGGCCCCGTGAGGGGTTTCCCGTTGCTTATAGAAGTACGTACCCCTTTTTCGGCGATTGTCTGCTTGGTGATGGAGAAACCCCCCATGATTTGAAAATTGGAAATATTTTAGGGGAAAGGGTCCCGGGGATCCCGTTTTTTGTTTCTACAGGGGGGCCATTCAAAAAAGGAGAAGAAGGAGGGGAAAAAATTGATAAACCCTTAGTCGTTCCAGCAAGGAAGTCAGGCATAGATGTGTCGCCTGATGAGTTTAGGGCAGCGCAGGAACAAGACCCTTCGCTCGTGAAGTCTTGGGAGTTGGCAAGAGGTGGAGAGAAACAGGTGGTTAGAGGAGGTGAGACAGAATTTCTTGTGAAAGGCGGGCTGTTGTACCGAGTGTTCACCAAGGGGAAGACAGGTAAGGTGACCACTCAGTTAGAGGTACCAGCAGGTTATCGTGACACTGTCATGTCAGTGGGTCACGAGTCGCTCATGGCGGGTCATCTCGGCACCAGCAAAACGGCTGACCGAATCTTTGATGATTTTCATTGGCCAGGGGCAATGGCAGACATCAAGCGTTTCTGCATGTCATGTGACGTGTGTCAAAGGTCAGCCACAAGAGGGGTGAAGAGGAAGGCACCTCTTAAACAGCCTCCTTTAATTGACACACCATTCAGGAGAGTGGCTATGGATCTGATTGGCCCAATCTCGCCCTGTTCCAAAGGTGGCACAGGTATGAGACATGTAAGGTTGCAAAGGAAAGTTTGCAGGAGGCTAGGGTCGTGCAGAAGAAGCAATATGACAGGAAGGTGAGGAAGCAATCCCTCAAGGTGGGAGATCAAGTCCTGTTACTGCTTCCCACGGATCACAACAAGCTGCTGATGCATTGGAAGGGACCATTCACAATCATTGAAAAGGTAGATCAGGATTACCGAATTGATGTGAATGGGAAACCAAAACTTTTCCGTGCGAATTTTCTCCGCCAAATATTATTCAGCGTGAGACTCGGCACACAGGCGCAGCAGCAATCATTGATGAGGTGAAAGAGACCCAGCAGAAGAAGGGGAGATTTTGTTGCCTAAGTTTCCAGAAGAGTCATACAGGGATGTGTCACTGTATGAAGGGCTAGACAGTAGGAGTTCCTAGGTTTTGTTGTCGGAGGCGACACAAAGCAGCCAGAAAAGGGAAAGGTGGAGAAGATGATGAATTCAGAGAGACCCAAAGACCAAAACAGAAGTCAGGAGTTGCTAGGTTTTATTGGTTTCTACAGGGAGTTTGTTCCAAATTTCGCTGCGATCACGAGTCCTCTCAGTGATTTGGTCAAGGCAGGGAAACAGGCAGTGGTCGAGTGGTCAGACGCTGCAGAGCAAGCACTGCAGACAGTGCTGGAAAAGACTAGGTTCCCGTCCCATCTTGATGCTACCAGATATGTCCAAACCATTTTTGTTACGGACAGATGCATCAGGTGGTGGGATAGGTGCAGTATTGTTGCAGGAACACGAAGGGGTCGAGTTTCCTGTGAGGTATGCTAGCAGGAAGTTGACAAAGTGTGAAGAAGGGTACGCAACTGTAGAGAAGAGTGTTTAGCTGTCGTGTGGGCCGTGCAGAAGTTCCACAAATACTTGTATGGGAAAGAGTTCGTGATAGAGACAGATCATCAACCACTCAAATTCCTGCAGGAGGCGCAGCTGAAAAACAGCAGGGTTCTGCGTTGGGCAATGGCACTGCCAGCCCTACAGGTATCGAGTGCAGTACATTCCAGGTCGACAGAATGCGGAGCTGACTATTTAAGTGCGTAGTCTAGCAAGCTGCAACTCAGAGGAAGTCAGTCATATCCGGGGTGCTTTGTTGATAATATGTGTTGATTACAGTTATGTTGATTGGATATGGGTTCATTCCAGTTGGCTATGGTTCATATTCTTTGTGTGAGACTTGTTCATATTTTCTTTGTGAGACTTGCTCATGTGAATGTAGTTATGCTTGGAGCATACAGTCGCTTGGGTAGTGATGCATTATTTGCAATAAGTGAGGATGGAGATTCCTCAGTGAAGTGTCATGGATCGTGATCATACTATATTGTGCTTTTCATAGGAATTGTGAAGAGAAGATGTGGCAAATCCGCAGGTAGGGGAATTGCATAAGTGCGCACAGAGGTTGTTATAAAATCAGTTGAAATAACGCAAGAGCGCACGTCAATGATAATCATTGGAGTGGTATTCACTAATGATATTTTTATAATTTATAAACGTTGGTTGTAAAGTATTTTTCAAACTTTGCACGTGTGTGTGTGTCAGCAAATTCGGTTGTTGTCTTTTTTTGTACCGTTGTTTTGAGACAATGCGGTGCATAGTCTTTTGCAAGGGGGAAATTGTCACGGTCAAAAATAAACACAACCAAAGTCGTGGTCCGTCGCCAGCCAAGTTGGTTGGACATAAGCTCTAACTCAAATATTCTGGGCGTCAGGCAGACGGCCCCATGTGTCGTGTCCAGCCAATTAAGCATAGCGGAGAGGCTCCACGGAGACGGTCTGTCCAGCCAGACGGACTAAGTAGCTGACCGACGCCTCGATGTCTGGTCAAACGAGTCTCGACGCCCGGATCAGACTCATCCGGCCAATTTGAGCACAGCGAGAGGCTAATCTAATCTTCCACGGAGACAGCATCGGCCCCCCTAGACAGTCGGAGGGCTGACCAACGTCTCAACAGGTCTGGGCCAGACTGATCTAGCCAATTTACGACCAGTGCCCACAATCAGGTCGACGTCGCCGAAAGGGAGAGGGAGAAGGTAGTGTTGGTGGGGGTGAAATCAAGCTAATCAATTAAATGACCAATTAAACCACCCAGAGAGTAAGGCGTGTAGGCGTGACTGTCATGATTTGAATATCCAATGGAATTAGAGGGAGATAATTTCGGGTAGGGAGGCGGTAAAAATACTGACCAAGGGTACTCACCCTTGGACACTTTAGGTGGGGGATAAAGTAATGCGTGAGTGGAGGGAGAAAAAGAAGGGAACAGGGGGAGAGAGATGAGAGGTTCTGGGTGTAGTCTCTGCACGAGAAAAAGGCAGAGAGATGAAAGGAGGAGGGAGAACGAACAGAGAGACGAGGAGAGAGAGGTTCTGAGTGTAAGCTCTGCAGGAGAAGGGCAGAGAGAAGATGAGGAGAGAGGAGAGAACCAAGTTGTAGCATTTAGCACCAGAGATAGTCTGCAGAGGGGGGATAAAGAGAGATGTGGAAGAGAAAGTTGCTAACTAATGAAGAGAAAAAAGAAAGAAAAGAAAAGAAAAGAAAAGCAACCATGTCCAATTTGATAGAGCAACTAGAAGAGAAGAGAGAGTGCAATGCGTTATGCAGGAAAGAAAGAAAGGAGAACGATCGATGTTGATAGTCACTGTTCCATCGAACCGGGGGTTCAACCTCATACCTGGCAGCGTCACTTCGTCAAGCAGAACCACAGACCAACGCCAGTGCCAGCAGTCTAACCTGACCAGTGCAAGCAGACCAACACCAGCCAGCAGTTGTGTCGTGCTTGTGAAAGTGACAGTGAAAAAAAAAAAAAGGAAAGAAAAAGACAGTGATTCGTGAATAGTTAAGATCACCTGGGCCAGGTAAAGTAGAAATCTTTTATACCCCCGGGGTTGTTTAAAGATGATTTAGATAAATGATTTTGTGAAGTTCACGGAAAGAGAGAATGTTTTTTTTTGTTTGACTCCATATGCATTGATGTTTCTTTCTATGATCATGTGTAGTAAAATTATAGACTTTACTAGTGGTTTGATGTGACGAATGCATGATATATGAATGGATTGTAAGCAAGCTGGGGTGTGTTTGGGTGTGCGCTAGTCCTTCCTCCATCGACATCACCCCAGGTTGACGAAAAGTAAGGAGCAGGACAAACCTCTTTCTGCACTAAGCCCATTGCAATACAGAAGGGCTTCCAAGGTATTGCAGGACACCCACAGTCCATTAAGCGACCATAGCTGCCAAACTGCTACGAGACGCCGTAGTTTGCTACGCCGAGAGAATGCTTGCTACGACGCTACTACATCATTAAATTGCTACGGCGAAACAAAAAAATTCCCAAGATACTTTCGTTTTGGGTTTTGGACAGCGCTAAGTAACGTCTCTATCGGTCTGTCGGAAACTGCATTTCCGCTTTCGGTTTTACGTAGCACGTGATCATTTCGACCCAAACAATGGCCGACTTCCATCTTGCTCAGTTCGCAACAGTGTGTGAGTAGATTTTTTTTTTACAATTTGCCTTCTTCCTCTGCTTCCTCTCTGTATAATAACATTTATAGATATACTAAGAGTACTGTAGCTTAATGTGGTCCGTAAAAACTGGTTATAGGCCTGATTTCTTTTTAGAACGCGCGCAAAATTAAGTTGCTACTGTCAAAATGGAAATGCTACTGTGAAAATTGTGAAATGCTACTGTAAGCCGCATGAGCAGTGTTGGCAGCTCTGAGCGACTCAGAAACGGCACATTTCTCATCCAATGTAAAAGTAAAAAAAAAATCAGAGCAGCTGCTGAAAGCTACAAAGCTGGTAGACCGAGAGATCCGGGTGACCCCCCATAAACAGCTGAATTCCTCTAAGGGAGTCATTCGATGCCCAGATCTTAGAGGTTTGTCTCAGAGGCAGAGATCAAGGTGGAACTGGCATCCCAGGGTGTGACAGAGGTGCATAGGGTGACAGTGAAAAAAGGTGCAGAAAGAGTGGCCACCAACACCCTCTTTCTGACATTCTGGCAACCCTGTGCTACTCCTGTCATCAAAGTAGGATATTTGAATGTCCGTATACAAATGTAATGTTCCGTCTCCAATGCGTTGCTTCAAATGCCAGAAGTTTGGTCATGTCAGAGACCGCTGTTCTGGGCAGGAGGTGTGGGTTTGTTGCAAGGCAACCCATGATGCCGGTAAAAGACCGCGCATTGTGCAAACTGCGGTGGCGACCACCCCTCCTCTTCACGCAACTGCCCTGTCTGGATACAAGAGTCAACCATCCAAAAGGTTAAAACAGAAAAGAAGATCTCGTTTTTGAAGACCGCAGGCAGGTTGTTGGCAGTCAGACGCCAACAGCATCTTCATACGCTTCGGCGGTAAAAAAAAAGTATCAACACGTTCAGTCTGCTGCCAGACTGACGATTTTACTTTTCCAAAACTTTACAAGGAAGACAGATAAGCTTTGGTGGAAGCAAGTCCACCACCTCCCAACCCAAAGTAGGTGCCCCTGGTGGGGGCAAAAAATCTGCCATTCCCCAGACTGCTCAGCAGTCTACTCCATCTGCTGCTGGGCAGATCAAAAAGCCAGCTTCCCACCTCGACCTCCCTTGAGCAGTGCTTGTGCAGGCGGGGAGTTCAACTGAGTGTGGAGATGGTGGAGATGAGAAAGAAACCTCCATCTCCAAACCCCAGGCCTCCACCATCTCCAAACTCCAGGCCTTCGTCACCTGCGGGCAAGTCTGCCAGCGGGTCCGAAGACCAACACAGTCCAGTGAAACTAAGCAATAAATTCACTCCATTGGAAGCGGACGTTGATGAGGAGATGACCTGATCTCTCTCCTTTTCGCCCTCTGCACCATGGATAGTACAATATTCCATTGGAATATCCGTGGACTAAATTCCAACTTCGAGGAGCTGCAGCTTCTGTGTCAGTCTCTAAAACCTTCCGTCGTGGCTCTTCAGGAAACTCAAATTCAAACCCAGAAGACCTTCACTCTTTCTGGCTTTAATATTCTTTAAAAACCTGCACAACCATCTACGTTGGGGACTGTCGGGCGTGTTGCCCTTCTCATACACAAAACTCTGCTGTATAGTCCGTCGCTCTGACTACCTCCATTCAGGCTGTAGCTGCGAGAGTCACTCTCCACAAGACTGTGACAATCTGTTCCCTTTATCTTCCACCTTCTGTCCCGGTTTGTCGTCAGGACCTTGTCAGTCTGATAGGAGAACTTCCTCGACCTTTTTTGCTGTTGGTGATTTTAAAACGGTCACAATCCTCTTTGGGGTAATGTCAGTACGTCATCCAGAGGTCTGCTAATTGAGGATGTCCTTTCGGATTTGGATTTGTGTTGTCTGAACGACGGATCTGCAACTTACCTCCACTCTTCCACAGGTTCACTTTGTGTTTAGATTTGTCGATTTGTGACCCCTCGCTGGTCCTGGACTATGAGTGGTCTGTCCATGACGATCTGCATGGGAAATGACCATTTCCCTGTCCTTTTACAACCCGTAATAACTGAACACGTCTCTGTCTCTCAACATCTAAATTATAAGAAAGCAAACTGGGATCTATTTGCAACCACCGTTTCTAAGGAATTCCAGGACACTGATTTTCTTCAGAGTCCAGACCCAGCAGAATCTCTGACTAACACTGCGATCAAATGTGCTAAAGCCTGTATTTCCCGTGTCTTCCGACAAACTCCAAATGCCAAAAAACACCCTGGTTCGATTCAGACTGCCAACAAATTTCCAAAGTTCGAAAACGGGCTCAGCGTCGGGTATACCAACGACCTTCGGGTCCCACGCTCGAGCCATCAGAAACTCCGTGCCAAATCGAGACACACTTTTAAATCAGTAAATGTCAGTCCTGGAGAAGCTTCTGCTCCAGGCTGACATCGAAAACTTCCAAGAAAAAAGTGTGGAACATCATTAAGAAAATCAAAGGAAGAACACCTGTCCCACTGTGAACCATCTCAATTTCGGATTCTTTAATAACAGAGAAGAAAGCAGTTGCTAATCTGCTTGCTTCAACCATTGAAAAGAATTCTTCCTCTTCTAACAAATCAGCCAGTTTTGTCAAAACAAAGCCCTTAAAGAAAAATCATCCTGCAACTTTTCGTCAGACAACATGGAAGACTACAATCTTCCTTTCACGTTAAACGAACTGAAATCGGCCTTACTTGCTTGCAGCGATTCCTCTCCAGGTATAGATGAAATCCATTATCAACTGTTGAAACATCTTCCGCAAATAGGTCTGAACATCCTGCTACAGGTATACAACCATGTGTGGACTACTGGTTTCTTTCCACCTTCTTGGCGAAAAGCCCTCATTATTCCAATTCCCAAACCTGGAAAAGATCTTTCTAACCATCAAACTAAACCCTCCCATAGCTTTGACCAGCTTTGTCTGTAAATTGATGGAGAAAATGGTCAATGCTAGACTCATGTGGAAACTCGAAACCGATGGCCTTTTGGCGAAAGAACAGTGTGGTTTCCGCAAACATCGGACTACAGTTGACCATTTGATTCGTCTAGAATCTACACTTCGGAACGCCTTTTGAACAGACAGCATGCAGTGGCAATTTTCTTTGACTTGGAGAAGGCCTACGATACCACCTGGAAGTCGGGGATACTTCATGATCTCCATGATCTGGGTTTTCGAGGTCATCTTCCACTTTTCATTCAAAATTTTTTGGCAGAACGACAGTTTCAGGTCCGGGTTGGCACCACTCTCTCTGATGTCCACAAGCAGGAGTTGGTGTTCCACAGGGGAGCATACTGTCTCCTGCCCTCTTTAGCATCAAGATCAACAACATTGTTAAATCAGTTCAGCAGGGTTCAGACTGCTCATTGTTTGTGGATGATTTCGCTGTCTATGCAACTGGAAGCCTGTACCCGAGTGTCCAGCGCAGGCTCCAGCTTTGCATGGATAAAATCCATCAGTGGGCGGATGAAAACGGTTTCACCTTTTCTGCTACAAAAACACAGTGTATTCACTTCCATAATTTCCGTCAGTTTTTTCCAGATCCTGAAATTCAAGTAGGGAAATCTCCCATTCCAGCTGTGAAAGAGGCCAAATTTTTAGGAGTGATTTTTGACCAGAAACTTAATTTTCTCAGCCACATTAAAAACCTCAAAACTGCTTGCCAGAAAGCACTGAATATTCTGCGGGTCGTAGCGCACACTGACTGGGGCGCTGATAAGAAAACTTTGCTGCACCTCTACAGAGCCTTGGTCCGTTCTAAACTGGACTACGGTTGTGCTGTGTACGCTCTGCAAGATCGTCTTACCTCAAACTCCTGGACCCTATCCACCATCAAGGGCTTCGTCTCTGTCTTGGAGCGTTTCCGCACCACCCCTGTGTACAGCCTGTACGCAGAGGCGGGTGAACCTTCACTGTCCAACCGCAGGCTGGAAACTGTCTTTGAATATTATATCCGACTGTTCTCAGAACTGCAGAATCCTGCCTATGACTTTGTCTTTGACCCTCCGTTCCAAAGTAAGTTTGAAAACAACCCGAAATGTATTCCGCCATTTGGTCTTCGTATGCGGCCTCACGTACGGAATGCAGGTCTAGACCTAGGAGTTGTGTCCGATTTTTCCAAGTTTCCGGATCAACCTCCGTGGACCTTTTTCACACCAGAGATTCGTTTGATCTTTCAAACTTTTCGCAAAGAGTCTACTAGCTCTCTGGCGTACAAGGCATTGTATGCTGACCTCTGTTCCAAATTCCCATCCTATCAAAAAGTTTTCACTGACGGTTTCCAAGTCTGAAGATGGAGTGGCCTGTGCAGCTTACTGCCCTGGGGCTCCTTCTTAGATACTGTTGGAACATATACATTCAGATGCTTCTGTCTATTCCGCTGAACTTACTGCTCTGGTTCTGGATTTGAAGATAATCTCACAATCTTCGAAGAGCGACTTTCTGGTTCTGTCGGATTCGCTGTCAGCTTTGGAGGCCATAGCTGGCCGCAACCTTCAGCATCCAGAACTTTTACATTTCTTTGAACTTTTAGCACGTTGAAAACGGACGGTTACAACATTACTCTTGCTTGGGTTCCTGGTCATGTTGGCATCGGCGGGAACGAAATGGTTGATCGTTTAGCCAAGAATGCCACAAGAGAGAAACTGTCCAACATTTATATCCCCTGCTCAGATGTGAAACCCAAAATTAACGATTATGTGAGAGACCTCTGGCAGGAGGATGGAACACACAGACGAATAACAAACTCTTTCAGATCGTCCAAACCTTAAGGACTTCCTCCCATCTACGTCGGGAGGTCGTAAAGAGGAAACGGTTCTGTGCCGGCTGCACACCGGCCTTTTCGTTTTTTAAACCCATTCTTACCTTTTAAAGAGTAAAGAAGCTCCGTGGTGCATTCCATGTCATGCGCCACTCACAATGACACATGTTTTTAGAGTGTTGGGACTTGCACGATGTGAGACACAAACATTTTACAGCGGAGTCCATGAAGATCCTGTTCCCACCTGATGTGATCCTTGAGTTTTTGAGAGAGATTAACATTTTTCATCTGTTTAAGATTTTAAAGGAAGAAAGATTTTTAGCGAAGTTTCTGGTACGTTTCTAGACGATGTCATTTAAAGAGATTGTGAAAGGTTGGGGTTTTTTTTTTGTTTTTGTTTTTTTCAAATGACTGGTGAGTTGATTTTAATGTGGTGACAGCCCTGATGTGGCCCTTTGCGGTCGGCTGGGCTATAAGCAACATATCTTATCTTATCTTAATGTCGCTGACAGATGACACACTGTGTCATTCAGTCACTGTGGAATGTCACTGACAGATGTCACACTGTGTCATTCAGTCACTGTGGAATGTCGCTGACAGATGCACACTGTGTCATTCAGTCACTGTGGAATGTTGCTGACAGATGCCACACTGTGTCATTCAGTCACTGTGGAATGTTGCTGACAGATGCCACACTGTGTCATTCAGTCACTGTGGAATGTCACCGACAGATGACACACTGTGTCATTCAGTCACTGTGGAATGTCGCTGACAGATGCCACACTGTCATTCAGTCACTGTGGAATGTCGCTGACAGATGACACACTGTGTCATTCAGTCACTGTGGAGTGTCGCTGACAGATGTCATACTGTGTCATTCAGTCACTGTGGAATGTTGCTGACAGATTGCCACACTGTGTCATTCAGTCACTGTGGAATGTTGCTGACAGATGCCACACTGTGTCATTCAGTCACTGTGGAATGTTGCCGACAGATGTCACACTGTGTCATTCAGTCACTGTGGAGTGTCGCTGACAGATGACACACTGTGTCATTCAGTCACTGTGGAATTTTGCCGACAGATGCACACTGTGTCATTCAGTCACTGTGGAATGTCGCTGACAAATGACACACTGTCATTCAGTCACTGTGGAATGTCGCTAAAAAGATATCACCCCTGTGTCGTTCAGTCACTGTGGAATGTCACTGACAGATGCCACGCTGTGTCATGCAGTCACTGTGGAATGTCGCTGACAGATGCCACACTGTGTCATTCAGTCACTGTGGAATGTTGCCGACAGATGTCACACTGTGTCATTCAGTCACTGTGAGTGTCGCTGACAGATGTCACCCCTGTGTCATTCAGTCACTGTGGAATGTCACTGACAGATGACACACTGTGTCATTCAGTCACTGTGGAATGTCACTGACAGATGTCACACTGTGTCATTCAGTCACTGTGGAATGTCACTGACAGATGTCACACTGTGTCATGCAGTCACTGTGGAATGTTGCCGACAGATGCCACACTGTGTCATTCAGTCACTGTGGAATGTCGCTGACAGATGACACACTGTCATTCAGTCACTGTGGAATGTCGCTAACAGATGTCACACTGTGTCGTTCAGTCACTGTGGAATGTCGCTGACAGATGCCACGCTGTGTCATGCAGTCACTGTGGAATGTTGCTGACAGATGACACACTGTGTCATTCAGTCATGTGGAATGTTGCTGACAGATGTCACACTGTGTCATTCAGTCACTGTGGAATGTCGCTGACAGATGCCACGCTGTGTCATTCAGTCACTGTGGAATGTCGCTGACAGATGTCATACTGTCATTCAGTTACTGTGGAATGTCGCTGACAGATGTCACACTGTCATTCAGTCACTGTGGAATGTTGCTGACAGATGCCACACTGTGTCATTCAGTCACTGTGGAATGTCGTTGACAGATGTTGAAAGGGACCTGCTGCCTCAAACGGCTCGTGAACGTGCCAGCTCATTGGTGGAGACACTGGCACAGTACGTCACGGCAGCTGCCAATCGGGAGAAGCAGGTGTTGATGCTGCAGACGGTGGAAGACGTGCTACAGGGCAGTGCAGGAGCCCCCTTTTTTGGTTCACACCATGAAGTTTGACGGCAAACAGGTGAGTGTGTACGCCTCACTTTGTGTGTGTGGAAGACAACAGGTGAGTGTGTACGCCTCACTTTGTGTGTGGAAGACAACAGGTGAGTGTGTAAGCCTCACTTTGTGTGTGGAAGACAACAAGTGAGTGTGTAAGCCTCACTTTGTGTGTAGAAGACAACAGGTGAGTGTGTACGCCTCACTTTGTGTGCGGAAGACAACAGGTGAGTGTGTACGCCTCACTTTGTGTGTGTGGAAGACAACAGGTGAGTGTGTATGCCTCACTTTGTGTGTGTGGAAGACAACAGGTGAGTGTGTGCGAAACGAGGTGGCTGGAGAAAGAGACGAATTTGAGTGAGAAGTTTTTGAACGGGCTGGTCCTTTGAGAGCAGCCTTATCTTTAGATTTTTTGACAGTTTCAAATGAAAAACAGTTGGAAATAACTGCCGATTGCTTGCTCGCCTTCAGGGGCAACGGTCGCTTTGGTCTGACATGGTAAGTATACTAGCCAAACAGGGAGTATAATACAAACTCCCCATCTTAGTTCACCTTGGGTTATCTTCTCTTAATAGTCTCAGCTGATCAGATAAACTGAGAACCAGTGTTCGTAAGATTTAAAGTTGACCACTTTGCACAGAAGGAATGGTTCCTGTATGAGTGATATGCGTTGTTCACTTTCGGAGATATTCCAAAAAGAAGAAAAACCGTTACAGGCCGTTACAGCCGTTAATAACGGCTATAACAGTAAACTAAAACATCAGGCATTATTCGTGACCATAATGAACATACCTACAAATTTTCTGAAAGATCGGCCTAGTACTTTTTGAGATATTCTATAAAGAAGAAAAACCATTACAGGCTGTTACAGTAACGGCTATAACGGGGTAAACTAAAACATCGGGCATCATCCGTGACCCATAATGAACATACCTGCCAATTTTCACAAAGATCGGCCAAGTACTTTCTGAGATATTCCATAAAGAATAAAAAGCGTTACAGGCCGTTAGTAACGGCTGTAACGGTAAACTAAAACATTGGGCATCATCAGTGACCCATAATGAACATATCTACAAATTTTCAGAAAGATCGACCAAGTACTTTTTAATATATTCTAAAAAGAAGAAACACCGTTACAGGCTGTTACAGCCGTTGGTAACGGCTATAACAGGGTAAACTAAAACATCGGACATCATCCGTGACCCATAATGAACATACCTGCTAATTTTCACAAAGATCGGCCAAGTACTTTCGGAGATATTCCATAAAGAAGAAAAAGCGTTACAGGCGTTAGTAACGGCTGTAACAGTAAACTAAAACGTCAGGCATCATCCTTGACCCATAATGAACATACCTACAAATTTTCAGAAAGATCGACCCAGTAGTTTTGTCTGGAGAGAGTGGAACACATTTTGACCACAGACACACACACACACACACACACACAGACACACAGACAGCATTTCTTCGTTCCCATTCTAAAGTACTCTCTGTTCTTTAAGAACTGGGAGTACAAAAAGAGACAGAAACCTGCAAAGAAATAATAATAATAGACGTGGAGTGGTTAGCGAGAGGAAGGAGAAAGGGGAACACACAGGTGCTAGATTGTTTACCTGTCATATAATGGACAGAAGAAACAGCAACACATGATTGCTTTTTGTTTTTAATTGCTATATAATGGACAGCACTGTCAGTGAGCTGCATGGTGTAGCGTGGGTGAATGGTTGTTACAATCCACAACGTAATAGAAGGCTGACGTGCTGGTGTACTGTACGTTTCAGATGATGAAGGCTTTATGGACGTTGAACGTGACCACTCCTGTGGGTTTGGTGTCCACAGACAAGAAGTACGGTGTCATCATTCTTGTGTGGCCCCCGGTGAGTGTGGTTTTTGGTTTGACTGCTTTAGTGTGTCATTTTGATGATTGTTCTGGACAACTTGTGGGTCGGTTTGTATGTCCTCTATTTGTCCTTTTTGTCTTTCATTCCCCTCTTCCAGTGTATCCTCAAAGTGGACGTTCAGAAAACTTGTTGGTTAGCTTGTGGTGTCCCAGGTCTTCTGAACACTGCCAGTCTTTAGCTTGTGGTGTCCCAGTCTTTAGCTTGTGGTGTCCCAGGTCTTCTGAACACTGCCAGTCTTTAGCTTGTGGTGTCCCAGTCTTTAGCTTGTGGTGTCCCAGTCTTTAGCTTGTGGTGTCCCAGGTCTTCTCAACACTGCCAGTCTTTAGCTTGTGATGTCCCAGTCTTTAGCTTGTGATGTCCCAGTCTTTAGCTTGTGGTGTCCCAGTCTTTAGCTTGTGATGTCCCAGTCTTTAGCTTGTGGTGTCCCAGGTCTTCTCAACACCGCCAGTCTTTAGCTTGTGATGTCCCAGTCTTTAGCTTGTGATGTCCCAGTCTTTAGCTTGTGATGTCCCAGGTCTTCTCAACACTGCCAGTCTTTAGCTTGTGATGTCCCAGGTCTTCTGAACACTGCCAGTCTTTAGCTTGTGGTGTCCCAGGTCTTCTGAACACTGCCAGTCTTTAGCTTGTGGTGTCCCAGTCTTTAGCTTGTGATGTCCCAGGTCTTCTCAACATCGCCAGTCTTTAGCTTGTGGTGTCCCAGGTCTTCTCAGCACCTCCAGTCTTTAGCTTGTGATGTCCTGTGGTGCCATCACTTCTCTCCAGTGACAGTCACTGTGGATCTGTCAACACGGATAAAAAATCGACATGTATGGATAAGTTCAGGAAATGTAGTGTCACCAAAGTGGGCATCAAATCATAAATTTAGTGGTTTTTAAGCTCCTAAATGTAACAACAAAGTGAAGATGATTGATAAGTTGATGATAAATTTGACTCATCGTTGAGGTTTGCCTGCGTTATGTTCTTAAAGATCAAATTCATGTTTCCTTTCAGGGCCAGGCTGTTGAGGACGTCCAAAGTGCATTGACAGCGACAGTTGGGAGTTGTGCCAGGGTCGTGAAATGCACAGTGAGCCAAGGGGAGCCACAGTTGTGCAGGTGACAGTGAAAGGTTCACAGCTCAGCGACTGGCTAGAAGCCTCTGTCAGAGACACCATGCAGCGTCTGGTGGGCAGATAACGGCGTGTGTCAGTCATTGTGTATATAGAGTGGTTACATCTATGGGAGGGCAGCTGCATGAACACTTGGATAATGATCCGCTACAAGGATTCCCCATGCAGGGAAGCCACAGAATTCCTGTCCCTACACAAATGAATGTCACAGTTTGTCCTCCACTGTGCAACTTGACTGGGGATGTCTGTCGGAAGCCTTTTGACTGCAGTCAGGGAATGAGGCTTCATGTACCCATCATTGTGGAGGTGGGTGACGCCTTTGTCTTGGACCGTGGTGCCTTTACATTGAAATGCATCGGTACCAGTTCTTTGCCCAACACTTTTTTGATATACACAGTTGGTATGTACATGCTTGTGAATGCGTCTGGTCGTAAACTGAAGTGTATCAGTGCCAGTTCTTTACCCAACACATTAATGATATACACAATGGGTGTGTGTCTGCACAATGCGTCTGGTGGCCGAACATGGATCATGACATGGATTAGTGTCAAGCTGTGCAGTGCAGGCAGAAAGCACTTGGTGCAGCGCAGGCAGAAAGCACTTGGTGCAGTGCAGGCAGAAAGCACTTGGTGCAGTGCCGGCAGAAAGCACTTGGTGCAGTGCCGGCAGAAAGCACTTGGTGCAGTGCAGGGAGAAAGCACTTGGTGCAGTGCAGGCAGAAAGCACTTGGTGCAGTGCAGGCAGAAAGCACTTGGTGAAGGCAGAAAGCACTTGGTGCAGTGCAGGCAGAAAGCACTTGGTGCAGTGCAGGCAGAAAGCACTTGGTGCAGTGCAGGCAGAAAGCACTTGGTGAAGGCAGAAAGCACTTGGTGCAGTGCGGGCAGAAAGCACTTAGTGCAGTGCCGGCAGAAAGCACTTGGTGCAGTGCAGGCAGAAAGCACTTGGTGCAGTGCCGGCAGAAAGCACTTGGTGCCGGCAGAAAGCACTTGGTGCAGTGCCGGCAGAAAGCACTTGGTGCAGGCAGAAAGCACTTGGTGCAGGCAAAAAGCACTTGGTGCAGTGCAGGCAGAAAACACTTGGTGTGGGCAGAAAACACTTGGTGTGGGCAGAAAGCACTTGGTGCAGTGCCGGCAGAAAGCACTTGGTGCAGTGCCGGCAGAAAGCACTTGGTGCAGGCAGAAAGCACTTGGTGCAGTCCGGGCAGAAAGAACTTGGTGCAGTGCAGGCAGAAAGCACTTGGTGCAGTGCAGGGCGAGTTCTGGTGAAGCCTGTTTTCCAGGACATGTGTGAAGTGGAATTGTTGGACAGCTGTGAAAGACATCACAAGCTAACCAACAAGTTTTCTGCACAGACAGAACCACTTGGTTGTGTTGTTTGTAGCTCAGGTCACCCTGGAGGCTGCGTCTGGGATGGAGAGCCAAGAAGACTCCAGGGAGACCATCAGTCTTGGAAGAGTCAGGCCTGGAGTATTGTCCCTTTTGTCCAGAGGCTCTGATGGCCAGGATGATGTGGCAAATACTGCATACTGTGCCTTCAGTCTGCCAAAACTTGTTACAGTAATCATGAGATGACACAGGACCAGCAAGAAGCTGGAGACAGGACTGCTTCAAAGGAAACTGTTCATGATGAACACCCAACCCAAACAGTGCACAGGTTGGGGGCAGTGTGAAGGAAACTGTTCATGATGAACACCCAACCCAAACAGTGCGCAGGTTGGGGCAGTGTGAAGGAAACTGTTCATGATGAACACCCAACCCAAACAGTGCGCAGGTTGGGGGCAGTGTGAAGGAAACTGTTCATGATGAACACCCAACCCAAACAGTGCGCAGGTTGGGGGCAGTGTGAAGGAAACTGTTCATGATGAACACCCAACCCAAACAGTGCGCAGGTTGGGGGCAGTGTGAATGATTGAAACAGATGATAAATGGTAGGCAGGTCTGCATTTCTTTTTTTCCTTTTTTTGAATTGAAACAAAATTAATCATGTATCTTGCCAAATGGTGATGAAATTTACAGAAGTGGCTTGAATGCAGGGTGACTGTAGCAATGAACTGACATGTCATAGAATATAATTATGACAAGCAAGGAGAGCAACTTGTTCCCCTGATGAAATATATGCAGGCTCATAACTCCAAATGAAAGCTGTTTATGACAACGAACAACCAAGCAGAAATGACAACACAGATCACAGAGAACAAAGAAGGAGACGTCCTCTAGGCCATTGGCTGTCATAAGCAGCATTCATTTTGAGTTATGGGCATGTATTTATTTTGTTTTGGGAGCGAGAGCTACCCTACTTGTGTGGTATTCACTTTTTACTGTTCCATGCCTCATTTAGTATTTCCTGACATGTCATAGAATCAGAAAAATAGTAAAACTCAAATTGTACATGTTTAGATTCAGCTCCCAACCACACCTCATCTGGATCCTGTTTCTTTGTGTCATCCATTAAAGATTCCTTCCCTCTGAGAAATCACAGAATTTTGTCAGTGACATGTCTGGACATAAACGAGCTCTTAGATGGTCAATGTGGTACAGACAGGAGAAAATAGTAAAAATCAAACTGTACACGTTTAGATTCAGCTCCAACCACCCCTCGCCTGGATCATATTTCTTTGTGTCATCTAACCAGATTCCCTCCCTTTGAAGACTTAGAAGTTTCCAGTACATTTTTCTCCGTGAGTTTTTTTTTTTTTCCCCCTTTTCTGGGACATTTTCTCCTGTCTGTAGTAGACTGACCATCTAAGAGCTGTTTTAAGTATGTCTGGAAGTGGGCTGTCCAGACATTTCACCGACAAAATTCTGTGATTTCCCAAAATGGAGGGATAACATTTGCCTGTTCTGATCTTGTAGCGAAAACAGCTTGCTTTCTTTCTTTGCAGTTTTAACCCTCTTGCATTTGGATTCTCTGAGGCAAAACTTCTCCTAGTGTTTGGATTCTTTTGATGAGTTTAGCCCGAAAATAGATATGCACGTTCATGCGGCTCACCATAACCAAAAATAAACCTCTAGAGTTATGAAACTTTGCGGGTGTGGTCATGACGGTTTGTTCTATAGTGTGAATCATAATTTTGTCTTTCCAAGGGCAAAAGGTTGTGTCATTGTCACCAGATGTGTCCCATTTTATATTGACAATACTATTAAAGCAGACCAACATGCAGTTTTCTCATCGACATGCACATTTATAGCGTAAAGGAAAGTTGAGGCCTGTTTCGCATGGTCCATCCTCTGTCCCGCCCCTACAGCCCCCACAGTGAATGTCACACAATGGCTGTCAATTGTCACATGTGAAAAGTAATGTCAAACAGTTCCAACCATTGTTTTGCATTGTTTTCATGCAATTGTTTTCCGTCCTACATCCACATTTATAACCATAAAAGGAGTCTCAATAGCTGTTCAATAAGTGACGATGTGTAAAGTGTTATGCTAAATGTCATAGAGCCACTATTGTCATTACAAAGTACAGGTGTGCACACACAAAAGAAACAGGAAAACAAGCAGGCTGAATTACTGTCGAGCCGTATTTTGGTCGTGATAAATGTGAAAACCGTTCTATTACTGGGGTCAGTGAAGCAGGGGTCAGTGAAGCAGGGGTCAGTTGGCCAGCAACAGTGTGACTCTTGGCAGCCTGCTTTTGTTGTGCATGTCCGTTTGATGTACGGCGGTTTGAAAACAGGCAAGAGCCTAAACCCAAAAGAAATACTCCAGAGGGTGGCGCTGTTTGGCAGTCACGGCACGAGCACATGTTGGAACAGTGCCAAACCCCATGCTCCCCGTCGCGAAAACAAGCGCACTGTCCAGAAGCTCCTGTCTCTCCCATAATGAATACAAGAGGGTTAAATTGATGTCTTTTCAACATGGGGTGATATCTGATATATCATACAATGTGACTGTTTATAGTTGTTGCTATAAAAGATTGGTGTTTGCAATATTATATGCTTTTTACTAGGGTCAGTATGTAATATTGACCACTGGACAGTCCCACCAGCGGCCCAAAACTTATTTGCTCCATTCTTGAGCATTTTTTTTTTTGGGGGGGGAGGGGTGTGTGTGTCTGAAAAGGGTTGGGAGGGGGAGAAGAGGATGTGGAAGAGGGAGGGGGACTTGGAGTGAATGTTTCAGAAAAGTGTGTCATTTATGAGAGGGAGTCTTACCAGGGAAATGGTGTGATTTTCTCTGACCACTCATTTAACACCTGGTTGTCCGATTGTGCAATTGTCTGGTTGTGCAAAACGTGCACACACACACACACACACATACATATGTGCACACATACACACACACACACGCACGTACTCAGTCACATTCTATTTGGAAAGTGTTCAGTATGTTTATTTACAATGACATAAGTAGTTGCAGTAACACTCCAGGTAGTAATACTAGGAACACAATTCAACAGAAGCAGTCCGACAGAGCCAAATCATTCAAAGTGCATATTTCCTCTAAAGTCACATGTCTAGTAGGACCCTGGTGAAGGGAAAGGGGGGACTAAGAAATAAAAAAAACCTATCAAATCCAGGAACCAGAAAATGCCAAACAAAGTGTGACAACAGCAAGAAGGTAGACAACTCACATGCACGTCATGATCATTGTTCTTCCTTCCAGCCTACTGGCTCCATCACTGCACACGGCCAGATCACTCGGTAACATTTATCTCCACTTGTCCTTTCATACATGTCCCATTTTCATTCACAGGTCACATTTCCATACAATATATTCTTTAATAAGTATGTCAAACAACATACCTTCAAAAATAAAACGAGCATAGAAATTTAACAACGGTAATAATTTAGATTTTCTTTAAAGGAAGAAAATAACATTGAACAATAAAGCTCAACAGATCAACATTCAGCTGCACAAAACGATCAGCAATTGCTCTCCAAAAAAGGTTTGCATTCAACTGTTGAACTACACTTCTTTCAACCTAACAATAATTATATGAATGGCATGCCACAAATAATTAACAAGTTGTATCTCTCTTCAGTTTAAAACGGAAGTAAACTTTGAACACACACATACTACTACTTAAAACTATATAAAAAATACATGAATTAGAAGGAAAAAAAAGACCTGATATGGAAGTAAGCCTTCTGATATGGGAGTAAACCCTGACCTTGCATCAACAATTTTCTGTTTTTAATGCTTGTATTATGCAAAAGATACCAGATTTTAATAGCTGCAACTAATTGCACCTGAACTCAGAAGATTAAATTAAAGGATTTCATAAAAGTGTAGAACTTTTACCATCAGGCTAAAAATTAAGGCTGAAGTGTAAGATTACTTAAAAGATCAGAAAAACTTGGTTACAAGAATGAAAGAAAAACAAACAACCGTTCTTCTCTCTACACCTGTCAGTTTCACTTTTCTACATACAAGGTACCCTCACTCAAGCTGGTTCTACATATACTTTATTGTCCGGTCATTGCATGAAAGATGTATGGTACCTCAAATTCACAACATGAAAGCTCCAGCAAATAGGGCAGTCTATCCTAGGAGCATCCACAATCAGCTGTTGGTTTTAAGAATCATTTGGCAATCAACTTTGCCTGATGTTTTTACAGTGTATACCCAGTTCATTAATCATCTACAGAGGTAGACTACATGAAAACAGAGCTAAAATAGCAGTGGTTGTGTGCCTTTATAATGATCCACCTTTTTAAATGCAAATCTTGAAATTGATATAATACACTGTCCATGTGCCAGTCATGTTCAAACAGGAACAGGAATGTGAACTGAACATTACCATGAAGGAAAAAAATCAGGCCAATTCGGAAACCAGTAATCACAAAGGGCTATTTCATCTGGTTTAAAAGAAATTGGGGCTCCTCCGTTTGTCGGTACCTTTCTTTGTAATTGAAGATGGGAAGCGAAGAGTCGAAAGAAAAAAGAAAGTAACGAAAAAATACATGCACATACAAGCAACACAATACAGAGTGAACTTAATAAGACTGTTGTCCCTTTTCTCTTTCTGCTCACAGGTGTACATTCCTTTTCAAATCTAGTTGGCACTGACTTGTACATAGCTAGAGCTGGAGTGTTGACTGCTTTACCTCGTATCCTTTCCCCTCCCCTCCCCTTCTCTTCTGTACAGCCTATGTACACGGTGCTTTATCAATGGGCGGTCCTTTACATGCAATGAACATATTTTTTTCACAATAGTGCAAACTACTCTGTACACTATTTCCAAAAAAGAGTATGTACAGCCATCCGTCTTTTAAAAAAACAAAGATAAAACACTGTTTTTCTCCCTCCTTTCATTATTCCTCTCCTGTGCACAGTTGCCCTGTCTGTCCATCATGCACAATATATACAGTGGTAAGTATATTTGTATTTATACATTTTTCCCCTTCCCTCACGCTCTCCACACACACATTCTTGCATGCACATGCACCCATTCAAAATGAGCTGCTGTCAGCTGAGCAAAATCTCCATGCTTATAACAAAAATAGAAACAGTAGTTTGACCAACAGAACGGATGCATTCAACAGTTTGTGCAGCAACCACATCGTTACAGAACAAACAAAAAAAAGGGGAAAAAATAAAGAAATGGCACATGCTTCTCCAGATTCATGATGTCATGTTTATACATAATATACCTATCATGTTCAGAGTCTGCGATCTTCTATCATTTACTTCATTCTTGGAATTTTTTGAGAAGTGCACCAACTTTATCACCCAGTGCACAACTCACATCAAAAAAATAAAGTCATCACTGCCACAAACAAACAAACAAATAAAGTCATCACTGCCACAAACAAACAAAAACATAAAGTCATCACTGCCACAAACAAACAAACAAATAAAGTCATCACTGCCACAAACAAACAAACAAATAAAGTCATCACTGCCACAAACAAACAAACAAATAAAGTCATCACTGCCACAAACAAACAAACAAATAAAGTCATCACTGCCACAAACAAACAAACAAATAAAGTCATCACTGCCACAAACAAACAAACAAATAAAGTCATCACTGCCACAAACAAACAAACAAATAAAGTCATCACTGCCACAAACAAACAAACAAATAAAGTCATCACTGCCACAAACAAACAAACAAATAAAGTCATCACTGCCACAAACAAACAAACAAATAAAGTCATCACTGCCACAAACAAACAAACAAACAAAGTCATCACTGCCACAAACAAACAAACAAATAAAGTCATCACTGCCACAAACAAACAAACAAAGTCATCACTGCCACAAACAAACAAACAAAGTCATCACTGCCACAAACAAACAAACAAAGTCATCACTGCCACAAACAAACAAACAAATAAAGTCATCACTGCCACAAACAAACAAACAAGAGAAGGAAGAAGAAGTGAATGACTAAATCAAAATGCAAGGGAGGCCTCATTAGCTAGATAACCCTCTGGAGATTACTTCACCACTGCATAGCCTAATGCAAGGGAGGCCTCATTAGCTAGATAACCCTCTGGAGATTACTTCACCACTGCATAGCCTAATGCAAGGGAGGCCTCATTAGCTAGATAACCCTCTGGAGATTACTTCACCACTGCATAGCCTAATGCAAGGGAGGCCTCATTAGCTAGATAACCCTCTGGAGATTACTTCACCACTGCATAGCCTAATGCAAGGGAGGCCTCATTAGCTAGATAACCCTCTGGAGATTACTTCACCACTGTATAGCCTAATGCAAGGGAGGCCTCATTAGCTAGATAACCCTCTGGAGATTACTTCACCACTGTATAGCCTAATGCAAGGGAGGCCTCATTAGCTAGATAACCCTCTGGAGATTACTTCACCACTGTATAGCCTAATGCAAGGGAGGCCTCATTAGCTAGATAACCCTCTGGAGATTACTTCACCACTGCATAGCCTAATGCAAGGGAGGCCTCATTAGCTAGATAACCCTCTGGAGATTACTTCACCACTGTATAGCCTAATGCAAGGGAGGCCTCATTAGCTAGATAACCCTCTGGAGATTACTTCACCACTGTATAGCCTAATGCAAGGGAGGCCTCATTAGCTAGATAACCCTCTGGAGATTACTTCACCACTGCATAGCCTAATGCAAGGGAGGCCTCATTAGCTAGATAACCCTCTGGAGATTACTTCACCACTGCATAGCCTAATGCAAGGGAGGCCTCATTAGCTAGATAACCCTCTGGAGATTACTTCACCACTGCATAGCCTAATGCAAGGGAGGCCTCATTAGCTAGATAACCCTCTGGAGATTACTTCACCACTGCATAGCCTAATGCAAGGGAGGCCTCATTAGCTAGATAACCCTCTGGAGATTACTTCACCACTGCATAGCCTAATGCAAGGGAGGCCTCATTAGCTAGATAACCCTCTGGAGATTACTTCACCACTGCATAGCCTAATGCAAGGGAGGCCTCATTAGCTAGATAACCCTCTGGAGATTACTTCACCACTGCATAGCCTAATGCAAGGGAGGCCTCATTAGCTAGATAACCCTCTGGAGATTACTTCACCACTGCATAGCCTAATGCAAGGGAGGCCTCATTAGCTAGATAACCCTCTGGAGATTACTTCACCACTGTATAGCCTAATGCAAGGGAGGCCTCATTAGCTAGATAACCCTCTGGAGATTACTTCACCACTGTATAGCCTAATGCAAGGGAGGCCTCATTAGCTAGATAACCCTCTGGAGATTACTTCACCACTGCATAGCCTAATGCAAGGGAGGCCTCATTAGCTAGATAACCCTCTGGAGATTACTTCACCACTGTATAGCCTAATGCAAGGGAGGCCTCATTAGCTAGATAACCCTCTGGAGATTACTTCACCACTGCATAGCCTAATGCAAGGGAGGCCTCATTAGCTAGATAACCCTCTGGAGATTACTTCACCACTGCATAGCCTAATGCAAGGGAGGCCTCATTAGCTAGATAACCCTCTGGAGATTACTTCACCACTGCATAGCCTAATGCAAGGGAGGCCTCATTAGCTAGATAACCCTCTGGAGATTACTTCACCACTGTATAGCCTAATGCAAGGGAGGCCTCATTAGCTAGATAACCCTCTGGAGATTACTTCACCACTGTATAGCCTAATGCAAGGGAGGCCTCATTAGCTAGATAACCCTCTGGAGATTACTTCACCACTGCATAGCCTAATGCAAGGGAGGCCTCATTAGCTAGATAACCCTCTGGAGATTACTTCACCACTGCATAGCCTAATGCAAGGGAGGCCTCATTAGCTAGATAACCCTCTGGAGATTACTTCACCACTGCATAGCCTAATGCAAGGGAGGCCTCATTAGCTAGATAACCCTCTGGAGATTACTTCACCACTGCATAGCCTAATGCAAGGGAGGCCTCATTAGCTAGATAACCCTCTGGAGATTACTTCACCACTGCATAGCCTAATGCAAGGGAGGCCTCATTAGCTAGATAACCCTCTGGAGATTACTTCACCACTGCTATAGCCTAATGCAAGGGAGGCCTCATTAGCTAGATAACCCTCTGGAGATTACTTCACCACTGTATAGCCTAATGCAAGGGAGGCCTCATTAGCTAGATAACCCTCTGGAGATTACTTCACCACTGCATAGCCTAATGCAAGGGAGGCCTCATTAGCTAGATAACCCTCTGGAGATTACTTCACCACTGCATAGCCTAATGCAAGGGAGGCCTCATTAGCTAGATAACCCTCTGGAGATTACTTCACCACTGCATAGCCTAATGCAAGGGAGGCCTCATTAGCTAGATAACCCTCTGGAGATTACTTCACCACTGCATAGCCTAATGCAAGGGAGGCCTCATTAGCTAGATAACCCTCTGAGATTACTTCACCACTGCATAGCCTAATGCAAGGGAGGCCTCATTAGCTAGATAACCCTCTGGAGATTACTTCACCACTGCATAGCCTAATGCAAGGGAGGCCTCATTAGCTAGATAACCCTCTGGAGATTACTTCACCACTGTATAGCCTAATGCAAGGGAGGCCTCATTAGCTAGATAACCCTCTGGAGATTACTTCACCACTGCATAGCCTAATGCAAGGGAGGCCTCATTAGCTAGATAACCCTCTGGAGATTACTTCACCACTGCATAGCCTAATGCAAGGGAGGCCTCATTAGCTAGATAACCCTCTGGAGATTACTTCACCACTGCATAGCCTAATGCAAGGAGGCCTCATTAGCTAGATAACCCTCTGGAGATTACTTCACCACTGTATAGCCTAATGCAAGGGAGGCCTCATTAGCTAGATAACCCTCTGGAGATTACTTCACCACTGTATAGCCTAATGCAAGGGAGGCCTCATTAGCTAGATAACCCTCTGGAGATTACTTCACCACTGTATAGCCTAATGCAAGGGAGGCCTCATTAGCTAGATAACCCTCTGGAGATTACTTCACCACTGCATAGCCTAATGCAAGGGAGGCCTCATTAGCTAGATAACCCTCTGGAGATTACTTCACCACTGTATAGCCTAATGCAAGGGAGGCCTCATTAGCTAGATAACCCTCTAGAGATTACTTCACCACTGTATAGCCTAATGCAAGGGAGGCCTCATTAGCTAGATAACCCTCTAGAGATTACTTCACCACTGTATAGCCTACATGCCATCAATTGTAATAAAGGAAAAACAAAAACTTTGTAGACAATGGAAGAGTAATGGACGATAAAAAGGCAGAGTCAAAGTGAAGTGAAAACAGAAAATTTGCAGGTGGAAATACTAATTTTCACTCAAAGAGAACACAAGTCCCACCGACATCTTTCCACATGGGGTCTATATGCAGAGTGAAATGTGTGGCTATGCCAGTGGAGTGGGGTGTTAGAAACCATATTGAACAAGGCAAGTCATGAACAGTCTCATTAAACGCCTGTAGAAAAATCAGAAGCAAAGCATGAAAACGCTTTTGCGTCTGTGTGTGTGTGTGCGTGCGCTTTTAAAGAGGGGAGGGGGTGTGGGGTTTGAACTGGCTGACAATTAAATGTTCCAAGAAAGCCGTAACATGTTATTCAAAGCCCAATCCCAACATACCCCTCCCCAAAAATATTCCAAGCTTGTAAAGACCGATGCCTTGTCCAAAGCCCCACCACCTACCCCACCCCCCAACATTTCCACCGTCCTTTGCCAGTGTCATGCTCAAGGGAGAACACCCAGGACCTTTCCACTTCCAAGGGCCTGGCAAAGACTTGACAAGCCTTTGGGGCACACTTCCACCTCTTCAGAGTACACACAAACCACAGGCATGTGCTTCTGAGACACACACTTTACAACACTGCAAAAGCCATGGTCCCCATACCAACCCTTCCAAAATGCAATCTCTACGAAACCCAAGGACCAGCAGGGCCACCTGCTCTCTCCTCACATCCTACACTAAGCACCTGAAGGGATGTGGGAACCCTGCACTGACTGTGAGCTCAACTGTAAAGTGAATTACTGTCAAGAACATCCCTTCAAAATTATGCTTCATTCCTTCAAATGTTCTTAAAAGGAGTGGCATTGTAATACTACTCCAGCGGGTAGAGGTTGATGCATGAACCCACATCATCTACGTGGTTTTCCAGATCAGAGTGAAATGGAATGAGATGCCCTCATTTCTTGACACAGCCAAATACTAACTGCCCTGCGGTCAATGCAAATGCACACAAGGCAAGCTAAAAATAGAATTATGAGCCGAGCGACGCACCAGACTTGCAAAGGCAAAATGGCAACGTTGGATACATGGCTGAAACCGTGAAACGCTGAACGACAACCCTTTAGAATTCTACCTTGGAGGTCAGGTGTCCATTTAAGATAGCTCATGGAAGTCTTAGTCAGTAGAAATGTGATGACAATGGCTAGAAGATGGACCCAGCATAGCTTTTTGATGAACTGGGGAAGCAGACAGGATACTGGCCATTCAAAGCGTCCACAGTGCGTACACATGACTAACGGAAATCTCAAACCATTTAAAACAAATAATGCCTCATAATAAATACTATGTACATTGTGTATAATAATTTATCATACAATAGTGAACATTCAAAAATAACAAATGCTGCCAGCTTCACATTCAAGATTGACTGTAGACAAATCAGATAGACGCCCAACAATCCGCATTCTCATCAAAAACAACCAGAACAGATCTGACAATCTGAACTAAATTATAAAAACGAGGAGCAAGTTTTGAAACGACAGGTCACA
Source organism: Conus ventricosus (assembly GCA_018398815.1). Classification (NCBI taxonomy): domain Eukaryota; kingdom Metazoa; phylum Mollusca; class Gastropoda; order Neogastropoda; family Conidae; genus Conus; species Conus ventricosus. Next base: position 11,029,649 of record CM031613.1, read on the forward strand.
TTCTTTATTTTTTGCAAGCTTGTAAAATCCAACAGTGCCGTCAACATAAATCAGCAAGTGTACAAACACTTTTAAGACACGGCAAAGGGCACGCAAACGTAAAAAAAAAGTCTTTGAAAGGACTACAATCTACATTCTAACTCTGAGGGAAAGCATGCATGAACTGAATTCAAAACCAAAATGAAACCGTTTGAAAGCTGTACAAGAAGTCGATAAACACGTCTGGTAAAAAAGAAACAATTCTGGTAAGTTAATGTTTCGCTGAATCATTAAAAAAGAAAATGCATTTCATTCGAGTTAACCTGCATTTTAATGACATTGATCACATCTTTTAGCCGGTAAATCAAAGATCTGTGACTACTATTTGGCTACTTTCTCTTCTGCTAGTCACAAGCAAAGCCAGTCGGGAATCACATGAGAAAGCACCATGGAGTGCGTAGCTTGTCGTCCTTGACAGGGTATCCTATGAGAAAATTTCCAGCTTGAACAGGTGCGTGCCTATGTGTGATTTCCCCATTTATTCCAACATTACGGTACCTCCACCTTGTCAACACACCCTTCTTCACACATAAGCTGGTTCTTTTCTTTGTGAAAAATAAACTCATTTAAAAAACAAAAACAAAGAATAAAGCAGCCACAGTCAAGGACAGCATCCACACAGTACTGTAAACTCTCCTTCCACCCCCCTCTCTTACCTGTAAGACAACAAAGTGAAAATTGTGACCTCTTCATTATTTAAGGGCAAAGGTTTTTCTTGTTTGAAAATTTTGTTTTCAGCATTACTTGTGTTGATAGTTAATTTGCAAACAATTCTATAAAAATTCATAAATAAATAAAAGCAGTAAACCACTTGGTGCTAAAAGTCTTGGCTCTTTCATCCCAATGAGGAATGACCAGCCGCTCTTGCTCATGCACTTGGTCTAGGATCCACCATTAGTTCAATGTGACTGCTGGATAGCAACCAACTAAATTTAAAGTCTGAAGGATCTTGTCTGAAGGGAAGGATAACTTGCAAAATACTGCTTATGCACTATGAGATATTGGAATACTGCTTGCCAATGCATTACGAGGTATTAATATACTGCTTGCTAATGCACTATGAGGTATTTGAATGCTGCTTGCTAATGCACTACCAGATATTGTTTGGCCTACTGAGCTTGGCGTTGGCATGAAACAGGCTGTAAAATCCTTTTTTTTTAACATTCACTATGTCCAAACTTGAACTCGTTTCCAAAGCATCATGAACCTGAATATTTGCAGGATATCTAATGAGAATGTTTACTTCTGACTAGTGAACGCACAAACAGAGGCAGATTTCTTTCACAGATCAATGGGGTTACTTCACTTTGCGTGAACCCACACAGTTCCCAGAACATGTTTAGCAATCTATTTTTCTCAGCAAACCTACACCGATTCACAAAATAAAAAATCCGGCAACTTAAGACGAGGATTGCAGAGAGTCACCAAGTACTTGACTGCATTTCTATCACGTTCAAAACTATCAAAGGCAGCTCTTTAGTCAAAGCGGTAAAGGAAGAATTACAGTCTGGGTGAGCTACAGAAACCCTATTCAGCAAAACACAAACTTCCACCCATCAAAAATACTCTCTGAAGCCTGTTCCACCCAGACCAAATAGTATGCAGACAGAAATGGGGAAATAACTCCTGTCAGTGGTACCAATTCCAGATATTCTTGCATGAACCAAATGGTAGAACCCACAGAGTTTTTCCCTCTGTAGTACCCTGACAAACATCTTTACTATTCCATCTATTATGCACTTACTTGAATGCCAATCGTCAAACAAATGAAATAAATGGGCAAATGAATAATGACTGGGTAATTTCTATAACTAAGGTACGAAAGAACAGCTGATGGTGATGTTTCATCAAACTTTGGCATGATACTTTTAAAAGTGCAACACTCAAGACATACAACATACGCAGGTTTGTGGTCTATCTGTGCTCACCATACAATTATAACCCACTCTCCGACAAAATTATCAGCCAAACGTTGGTCACAGAACATGTGGCTTTTGGTTACCTGAGCCAGAAGTTTCTACAGCTAATACAGCCATACTTTACAAGTTCTCATGTGTGTGTGTGTGTGTGTTCTTTTTTCAGAACAAAGTCTCAGAGGGATCATAAACATGACAACCTGATACTAATCAAAGCTCCCCCCCCCCCCCCCCCCCCCCAAGAATTGTGAAACTATAGAGGTAATGTTGATGTTAAAAGTGATGTTGGAAGCCAGGTTTAATGCTGAAAGAACACAGAACATCAGATTGACAGCAATGGACCTGGTTTTGTCAAAGAAAGGGTGTGCTGTGCTGTCTTGTGTGCTTGGGGCTGGCAGTGAACAGTCATCAGACCTAACATTCACAAGATGTGCTACAGAGGGGTGTACAATTCTACATGGAAACATTTCAAACAACTGGCCTACTTGATTTCCTTTTCCATATCAATCGATACCCCGAGCTATAAATTGGTATTTGTGTACCTGTTCACATGAACGCACGTCTGCCTGTGTAGTATTTTTGAAGTGTTTCTGCTTCTTTGTACAATCTATCAATAATTAACATCTAAACTGCACATTCTTTTAAAATAAATGAAAAGTAAAGATGTCCAGCTACTGATGGTTGTTATCAAACCCTGGTAAAATTACAGTCGATAAAATATGCATAAATCCTTCATCCCATATCACTTTCAGAATGTTCTTTTCAGCTATTAGGTTTCAACATATCCTTTATCATCTTTTCTTTACACACACACATCGCCCCTTTCCCTTCGCCCACAAAAGTGAATTTGTTTCAGGAGTCAAAGAGTTAGATTCCCTCTGTACCAAGTCCTGATCCCAGTCCAGAATCTGGAAAGCTGTCCCTCTCCTATTTGTCATTTTCACTTTAAGTTATTAACACACTGTAAATTTACTTATTTAAAAAAACAACATGAGAATTATGAACTGGACACATGTACAAAAAACCCAAAAAAAAGTATGAATTGCACACCTGTACAGTTCTACAGTTCTCTTGACATTTCCCTTTAAAACCATCACCCCAGTAGGACAGCATGAGGTCGTACACCCAAAACCCTACATCCCAGCTTATATTTAGACGATCATTGTCTTTAAGCCCGGTTTTTTTTTAATTTTTTTGAGGACATTTTTAGATTCTGAACCCTTTCTTCCCGTGTAATCAATTTTAAAAGTTTCACCTCTATCAATGACCAGAACTAATCCAGCAAGGCCAAACCCGCACCTGAATCACAGGCAAACAAGATCAAAAGGCCTGGGCTGCCTCTCTATCCACACAAGCTAGATCAGAAAGGCCAAAGGGAGCACCTGTAAAACACAGGCAAACAAGATCAAAAAGGGCCCAAAGGGACATCTCTATCCACAGGCAGAACAAGATCAAAAGGCCAAGGCGCATCTCTATCCACAGGGAAAGCTAGATCAGAAAGGCCAAGGCAGCATCTCTATCCACAGGGAGAGCTAGATCAGAAGGCCTGGGCTGCATCCTACCTCAGGCAGAGCTAGATCAGAAAAGGCCAAGGCAGCATCTCTATCCACAGGCAGAGCTAGATCAGAAAGGCCTGGGCTGCATCTCTATCCTCAGGCAGAGCTTAGATCAGAAAGGGCCCAAAGGGTGCATCTCTATCCACAGGCAGAGCTAGATCAAAAGGGCCCAAACAGCATCTCTATCCACAGGCAAGCTAGATCAAGAAAGGCCAAGGCAGCATCTCATCCACAGGGAGAGCTAGATCAAAGGCCAAGGCAGCATCTCATCCACAGGCAGAGCTAGATCAGAAAGGTCTGGGCGCATTTTCTATCCTCAGGCAGAGCTAGATCAAAAGGCCAAGGCTGCACTCTATCCTCAGGCAACTAGATCAAAAGGCCCAAAGGGAGCATCTCTATCCCAGCAGAGCTAGATCAGAAAGGCCAAGGCAGCATCTCTATCCACAGGCAGAGCTAGATCAAAGGCCAAGGCACAAACTCTAACCACAGGCAAGCAATCAAAAGACCTGGCTGCATCTCTATCCTCAGGCAGACTAGATCAGAAAGCCAAGGCAGCATCTCTATCCACAGGGAAAGCTAGATCAGAAAGCCAAGGGTGCTCTCTATCCTCAGGGAGAGCTAGATCAGAAAGACCCCGGGCTGCATCTCTATCCTCAGGGAGACTAATCAGAAAGGCCAAGGCTGCATCTCTATCCTCAGCAGAGCTAGATCAGAAAGGCCTGGGCGCATCTCTATCCTCAGGCAAGCTAGATCAGAAAGGCCTGCGCATCCTATCCACAGGCAGAGCTAGATCAGAAAGCCAAGGCGCATCTCTAACCACAGGCAGAGCTAGATCAGAAAGGCCATGGCAGCATCTCTACCATAGGCAGAGCTAGATCAAAGACCTGGGGTGCATCTCTATCCACAGGCAGACTAGATCAAAAGGCCTGGGCTGCATCTCTATCCACAGCAAGCTAGATCAAAAGGCCTGGGGTGCATCCTATCCACAGGCAGAGCTAGATCAGAAAGGCCAAGGCAGCATCTCTGTCCTCGGCAAGCAAATCAGAAAAAGGGCCCAAAGGGTGCATCTCTATCCTCGGGCAGAGCTAGATCAAAAGCCAAGCTGCATCTCTATCCACAGCAAGCTAGATCAAAGCCATGGCAGCAACTCTATCCATAGGGAAAACTAGATCAAAAGCCTGGGCTGCATCTCTATCCACAGCAGAGCTAGATCAGAAAGGCCTGGGGTGCATCTCTATCCACAGGCAGAGCTAGATCAGAAAGGCCTGGCTGCATCTCTATCCACAGGCAGAGCTAGATCAGAAAGGCCAAGGCTGCATCTCTATCCACAGCAAGCTAGATCAGAAAGGCCAAGGCTGCATCTCTATCCATAGGCAGAGCTAGATCAGAAAGACCTGGGCTGCATCTCTATCCACAGGCAGAGCTAGATCAGAAAAGGCCTGGGCTGCATCTCTATCCACAGGCAGAGCTAGATCAGAAAGGCCTGGGCTGCATCTCTATCCACAGGCAGAGCTAGATCAGAAAGGCCAAGGCAGCATCTCTGTCCTCGGGCAGAGCTAAATCAGAAAGGCCAAGGCTGCATCTCTACCTCGGGCAGAGCTAGATCAGAAAGGCCAAGGCTGCATCTCTATCCACAGGCAGAGCTAGATCAGAAAGACCTGGGCTGCCTCTCTATCCACAGGCAAAGCTAGATCGAAGGCCAAGGCAGCATCTCTATCCTCAGGCAGAGCTAGATCAGAAAGACCTGGGCTGCCTCTCTATCCACAGGCAAAGCTAGATCAGAAAGGCCAAGGCAGCATCTCTATCCACAGGCAGAGCTAGATCAGAAAGGCCAAGGCTGCCTCTCTATCCACAGGCAGAGCTAGATCAGAAAGGCCAAGGCTGCATCTCTATCCTCAGGCAGAGCTAGATCAAAAACTATGACCTTAACTCTGTCTGCAGCAGAACTCAGCAAGGTCAAGGACATCTGTATCCACATGCAGAGCTAGACCAACAAGGTCAAGGCTACACCTTCATTCCAAGACAGACCTAGACCAGCAAGGTCAAGGCTGCACCTTCATTCAAAGGCATGAGCTACACTAGCAAGGTCAAGGCTACATCTTTGTCCATAAGCAGAGCCAGACCAGAAAGGCCAAGGACACAGCTCTATAGGCAGGTGAAGGTAGTTCAGAAAGGCCAAAGCCACAGCTATGTCAACAGGTGAAGGTAGTTCAGAAAGGCCAAAGCCACAGCTATGTCAACAGGTGAAGGTAGTCCAGAAAGGCCAAGAACACAGCTCTACAATCAGGTGAAGGTAGTTCAGAAAGGCCAAGGCCACAGCTCTATAGGCAGGTGAAGCTTATTCAGAAAGGTCACGGCTGCACTACTCTACTCGCAGAGCTGGTCAGAAGCCCAAGACTTCATCTCCTTCCACAGACAAAGCCGCCTCAAGAAGACCAAAGCCGACCTTTGTAACAGAGCTGGCTCAGAAGCCCAAGACTTCATCTCCTTCCACAGACAAAGCCGCCTCAAGAAGACCAAAGCTGACCTTTGTTCACTGGCAGAATCAATTCAGAAAACCTAGGCTTCATCACTATCTACTGGCAGGCTTGGTTCAATGGCGCAGGTTGCATCTCTATCAACACACATAGGTAAGTCAGAGAGGTCAAAGTTGCGTACGTGTATCATTTACTGAAGGCAACTCATTGCCATGCACCCCTCAAACTATGTACAGATAACTCATTTCCGCTCCATGTTTCCTTTTCTGGAAAAAAATGGTTAAACAATAATAAGTTTGTCTGACACAATTTCTCCAGCTTTTCTCTCTGAACCAGTTTTGTACTCAACAAAGGTTACTTCTTTACAGATGCCAATATATTTACAGTATAAAATACAATTATCACAGTTGTCTACACATATATATTTTTCCTTCTTCTGTCAGTAGGAACAGAATCAAAAACAGTGAACATGTGATACCGTATTAAAAGCCTGACAAGAAGTTTTCTCCCATGTTTTTGTTGTTGTTGTTGTTGTTGTTTTTTGTTTTGTTTTGTTTTTTGGGGGGGGAATCAACACTTGAAACTTCTTTAAAACCACCAACCAAAAAGAAACAAACAAAACAAAATTATACCATGTTTCCCAACTCAAACACAAAATTATACCATGTTTCCCAACTCAAACACGAAATTATACCATGTTTCCCAACTCAAAACACTGTAGAATATTTTAGGTCTGAAGAAGCAACATCTGACTTGTCTATTACAGCAAAGCCAAAATTTCTATGTAACTGCTTGTAATAACATATTACCTCATTTGACTGGGAAAGAAGGCACATACACACACATCTTTCCCGACAGTTTGCTGCATGATTTATTGAAGAGTGAATGATGCTAACACACACATTTCATTCTGTTTACAATTCTTGTTCTTGTCCTTTTCTTTCTTTCTTTTCCCCATCCCAAACACAATAAAACTAAATCCTTGATGGTACCATGTACTAACAAGAAAGTGGCCATTCCCTGTCACAGGCAAGTGTTGGCACACTTCAAACAACAGTTGTCCCTCGTCAAATGACCATCTGTCACTTCAAACAACAGTTGTCCCTCGTCAAATGACCATCTGTCACTTCAAACAACAGTTGTCCCTCGTCAAATGACCATCTGTCACTTCAAACAACAGTTGTCCCTCGTCAAATGACCATCTGTCACTTCAAACAACAGTTGTCCCTCGTCAAATGACCATCTGTCCACAGATGGTCCACAGTGCAGGGAACACAGCTGTGAAGTTTTCCCAGCTCTGATCATGATAAGCATTTCACTGGTGTGCCTTCGAAGTCCAGTGCAACAGTGGAGCCCAACCTCTCACAGCTCTGAACCAGAACTCGAAATGTCAAACGCCTTGGAACTCCGTACAAGCCCTTCCCTGAAATTATTTTCAACAGCAACATGCGACTGCTTTGTAGAACAGCTTACACCAGATGGGATATCCTACAATTTCTGCCTTCCTCATAACAACAACAACCGACTTCTCCCCTCAAAACTGACTTGTGTTCCTCACAACAACAACAACCAACTTCTCCCCTCAAAACTGACTTGCGTTCCTCGCAGTGACAGACTAGTCCATAACAGCTGAGCCATAGGACCGCGATGTACACTTACTATGTCCAAACAAACAAGTGAATATTGACATTTCATATTGCGATATAGGGCTCATAGCCATAGACAAAACACAGACGTCAACCCAATGAGCTTGCCAGGCCTCGAGTAAGTGACTAAACGTTACAAAGAGCGAAGACGTTAAAACCTGAATAGAACATCCTTCCCCTTTCACTCCTCTCAGATTCCCATCCTCTCTTCCCTATGCTGTGTCTACCTTCTTTTCTCTCTGGAAAGCATCACTGTTAACATCTTTTCCTCCACTCAACCTCACTCTATCCCATGGGCCACAGCCATGCACAGACAAGGTCAGACCACTGTGTGGCCACTTGTTACAGGAAATTCTGCACTGCTGCTGAATCACCCATGGCATATGGTTCCCTCTAAAGCATGCTGGGCATCACCTCCGCCTCCACTGCCACTGAATGTGAAACATGGTATTGAGAACTGGGATCAATGCAACAGCAGGCACAGGCATTTTACTGCCGATTCCATGAACCTGGTTCCTGGAGGTACCACCCAATGTAGTCTTTGATGTTTCCTTCCTTTTTCAATGGAAATCCATGCTTTTCCTTTGTTTTCTTTTTACCTGATAGACTGACACATTGATGTAAATTATTTAAAAAAAAAGAAAACTATGTTTCAGACTGGTCTTTCCATTTCAGAACTGACTTAGTTTGGTATTTCAATGTGGAGAGTTCAGTTCATACTAGACTCTATTTGCCACTGCTTTCTGCCCAGTACGGCCTCCACAACTGGCTTTGCTGTGAACAGGTTAACAGCAATGACTACTTTCTACATCCCTCCACCAGGTCATTACAATATCACTCAGCAGCATCCACAACCACCATCAATCAACCAACACCAAGGATGTCAACGCAATTTCACCATGAAACAGGAAAATCACAAGGTCAGCACAGCATGAACGGCCACAAAGTCCAAGACGATATTTCTGACTGTATGAAAATTGTGATGATTGAAGTGAATGGAAATCAATTCTGGCTTGAGGTAAAAGAATGCTATACACTATACTTGCAAAAGTAATAACACTGATCATCTATCAACCAGATAATGAAGAATATGTATCCTGGTAGCACTGGTAATGAAATCTACAGATCATCCTTCAAACCAGGGCTGTGAAGCTTACAGGTGACGTGGATGGCCTTCATGACCATTGGCTCTGTGGTCCCACACTTCAAACCAGGGCTGTGAAGCTTACAGGTGAAGTGGATGAGTAGTAGTATATTATGTGCAAATCGACCCCTATGGGGATGGGGATGGAATGTCTGCAATGTATGACGTCACAGGAAGTGACATCGGCGGAAGTGACATCATCCCGGAAGTGGAAGTGACATCATTCCGGAAGTGACATCATCACAGGAAATGACATCATCAGTGGGAAATGACCGGAAGGGTCGTGACCTCGTTGACTACGTGTCGGAGCGTGGTAAAGGGGCGTCACCCCGATTAGTCGGGCGAGTGACCAAAAGAAACAAAAGAGGGATTGAAAGCAAGCGGAGCGTAAAGGAGGGGAGTCACACCCCGAGGACGGTCATTCGGTGCTGAGGTCTCGTTTGCCTTTCCACTCACTTGTTTGTGTTGTTGTTTGTTTTTTGTTTTGTTTTGTTTGTTGGGGGGTGGAATCAACACTTGATAATTCTTTCAAAACCACCAACCAAAAAAGAAACAAAACATAAACAAAAAATTTACCATGTTTCCCACTCAAAATCACAAATTTACCATGGTTTCCAAACTCAAACACGAATTTATACCAATGTTTCCCAACTCTATCTCTGTAGAATATTTTATGGTCTGAAGAAGCAAAATTTGACGTGTCAATTTCAGCAACTGCCTATATTTCTATGTAATGCTTGTAATTAACATATTACCTCATTTGATGGGAAAGAAGGGCACAAACAAAACATCTTCCCGACAGTTTGCTGCATGATTTATGGAAGAGTGAATGATGCTAATCACCACACATTTCATTCTGTTTAACAATTCTTGTTCGTGTCTTTTCTTTCTTTCTTTTTCCCCATCCCAATCGCATTAAAAATTATTCCTTATGGTAACATCAACTGTACTAATCGAGAAAGTGGGAATTCCCTGTCACAGGCAAGGGTTGGCACACTTCAATACACAGGTGTACTCTCGTCTAATGACATCTGTCACTGCAACAACAGTTGTCCCTCGTCAAATGTCCCATCTGTCACTTCAAACAACAGTTGTCCCTCGTCAATGACATCTGTCACTTCAAACAAACAGTTGTCCTGTCAAATGACCATCTGTACTTTTTTCTCAATAAAATAGTTGGTCCCTCGTCAAATGACCATCTGTCCACAGGGGTCCACCAGTGCAGGGGTACTCAGCTGTGAAGTTTTTTTCCCAAGCTCTTGATCTATGATTAAGCATTTCATGGTTTGCCTTTCGTAGTCCAGTGCAACTAGTGGAGCCCAATCCTCTTCACAGCTCTGTACCAGAACTCGAAATGTCAAACGCCTTGGACACTCCGTACAAAGCCCTTCCCTGAATATTATTTTTCAATCAGCAACATGCGACTGCTTTGTAAACAGCTTACACCTGATGGGATTCCTAAAAGTTCTGCCTTCCTCTAACAACAACAACCGATTCTCCCCTCAAAAGGACTGTGTTCCTCACTACAACAACAACAAACTATCCCCTCAAAAATGACTTGCGTTCCTCGCAGTGTCAGATAGTCTTAAAGCTGGCCATAGGACCGCGATGTACACTTACTATGTCCAAACAAACAAGTGAATTTGACATTTCATATTGCGATTAGGGCTCATAGATAGACAATACACAAGACGTTCAACCCAATGAGCTTGCCAGGCCTCGAGTAAGTGACCTAAACGTGTACAAAGAGCGAAGACGTTAATACCTGAATAGAACATCCTTCCCTTTCACTCCTCTCAGATTTCCCATCCTATCTTCCATATTGCTGTGTCTTCCTTCTTGTCTCTTGGAAAGCATCACTGTTTACTATCTTTTCCTCCACTCATCCTCACTCTATCCCATGGGCCACAGCCATGCCACAGACAGGTCTGACCACTGTGTGGCCACTTGTTCAGGGATTTCTGCATGCTGCTGAAATCACCCATGGCATATGGTTCCCTCTAAAAGCATGCTGGGCATCCACCTCCGCCTCCACTGCACTGAATGTGAAAAACATGGTATTGAGGAACTGGGATCTTGGCAACAGCAGGCACTGGCATTTTACTGCGATTCCTGGTACTGGTTCAGGGAGGTACCACCCAAGAGTCTTTGATGTTTCATTCCTTTTTCAATGGAAATCCATGCTTTTCCGATTGTTGTCTTTTTACTGATAGACTGACACATTGATGTAAATTATTTAAAAAAAAGAAAACTATTGGTTTCAGACTGGTCTTTCCATTTCAGACTGACTTAGTTTGGTATTTCATGTGGAGGTTCAGTTCATACTTGGACTCTATTTGCCTATGCTTTTCTGCCCAGTACGGGCCTCCAAACGGGTTTGCTGTGACAGGTTTAACAGCAATGGAATACTTATTTCTACATTCCCTCCTCAAGGCATTACCATATCATCTGCAGCATCACAAACCTCATCAAGCAACCAACACCAAGGATGTCAACGCCAATTGTCACATGAAACAGGGAAAAATCTCAAGGTCAGCAACAGCTTGAATCGGCCACAAAGTCCAAGGACGATATTTCTGGATATCGTCTGGAAAAATTGTGTTGATTGAAGTAATGGAATCTATTCTGGCTTGAGGTAAAAGATTGCAGATACATATACTTGCAAAAGTAATAATAAACTGATCATTATAACCAGATATGAAGATTATGTATCTGGTAGCACTGGTAAGGAAATCTACAGATCCATACTTCAAACCTGGGCTGTGAAGCTGTACAGGTGACGGGGTGGGGGGGGTGGGGGGGATGGTCCTTCATGAACATTGGCTCGGTGGTCCCACACTTTCAAACCAGGGCTGGGAAGCTTACTGGTGAAGTGGATGTGTAGTAGTTTATTATGTGCAATTCGACCCTGGGGATGGGGATGGTATTGTCTGCATGTATGAGTCTCTGGATGTGGACATCGTGCGGATGACATATACCGGAAGGGGAAGTGACATCATTCCGGAAGTGCACATCAGCACAGGAATTGAATCATCAGTGGGAAATTGACCCGGATGGGTCGTGACCTCGCGTTTGACTACGTGTCGGAGCGTAGGTAAAGGGGCGTCACCCCGATTAGTCGAGGGCGAGTGACCAAATAGAAACAAAAGAGGGATGGGAAAGCAAGCGGAGCGTTAAAGGAGGGGAGTCACACCCCGAGGACGGGTTCATTCGGTGCTGAGGTTCGTTTTGCGCGTTGGCTCCCCTCAAGATGGATGTTCGCTGGTCTCACCTTTTACTTGCTTTCATAGGGGTCATACTGGCTCAGGGAAACTCATTTTGTTAACGTTTTTTTATAAAATAATGTTATCAGAAATTGATGGTACCGTACCCGAAGAAATAATATGGTGTTTTGGAGGAATGGCATACGTCGTATATCGAGTTGGTGGGGTGACCCTTTCGGAAGGGTTAATAGACGCGTGGAAGGGTGTCCGTAGGCCGTTTGGGTGTCATTGACGATTTATTGAGCGATACGGACAGCGCGTGACGAGTTGTTTAACAAAGGTAGTAATTCATCGTAACGCGAGGAGTAATGAACATTATTCCAAAATGATTTTCAGAACAGAGGAACTAAAGATCGATTCAGTTTGAAAGATCACTAATGGTCGTATTTAAATGTCCTGAACGCGTCGCAGATAACGCATCTGCGAGAAACAAATGTTTCTGGGAATACCAGATATATCGAAGCAGGATTTATAAATCGCAAGTCCCAACGGCGCCACCTAAGCACATTGCTCTCCAAATTAAACAATGTTTTGTTATTATAGTCTTGTTTGTTTGTTTGTTTTTACTATTTCTGTGTTTTGCTTACCTATGCTTATCTTGTTCTTGTTTACATTTGGTCTTTTGCTATGTTGAATGGAGAATCTCCTTTGGTAGAATGGATTCGTTTTCCCTCTAGTGAGGGGAGAGATGGTGGATTTTGTTGTCATTAAAGGATTGGCGATTTTGTCTGTATTTATTGCCTGGATTTCGGTTAGTATATTGTGTCCCATTGCATACATTATGGGGCGTTTCGCCTATATTTGTGTGTTTCTGCACTCGTTTTAAAGATATAACATGAGTTATTTATGTAAGGTTTTGTTCAATGAATTTGCTGAGGCTAGCGGAGCAAATAAAAAAATGAAAGAAATAGTGGAGGGATGTGTTTGACATTTATGAAAAGCGTTTTTGATGTATTGTGACAGGGTACCCATTTTGACCATAGCTTGAATGTGTATCAGAGCAGAAGGGGGTTATTAAAACATATTTTGTTTCATATATGTCAAAGTCAAGAGGTGTTACATTCTCTGTAATCAATGATTTTGTGTTTTGTGTACATAAAGGTTTTCAAAGATTTAGGTGGCAAACTACATTTTTGCTGTTGTATCCATTTTGGCTAAGAGGATATTGATCATTGGAACTGTAGACACAAATTTTGATAATCTTGATTTCTTTTTCTGTTTTTTATTTTTGTTTTTTGTTGAGTTAGACAAGATAATCTTAAGGTTGTAGGCGCGTTGAAAAATGTTTGTAATTGGAGTGGACTGGAGCAAAGTTGAAGACATGAGGACCTTTACAGCATTATGGAGAATGTTGAACCCGGAAATTGACAAAGATTAGCAATGGCACAGATCCTCCCCTCCGCAGCAAGTTGTGTTGATTTTTTTTCTCTAGTTTCGGATTATGTGTCCACTATTGTCCACGGTGGGCATGCTATTAAGTCAGGGTTCATGGAAAAGACCATTCAATGCTTACTCTGAATTTATCCTTGCTAAGTAACTAAAACTATAACCCTTCTGGAAAATTTAAGTTTCTTTGTTGAAGGATATAACAGTACATTGATGAAATTAACAGTGGAAATTAACTTGTAAAATAAGGAAGAGCATGCTGTACTGCCCAGGTCAAGGGAAACAGTATCTTTTATTTGAAGATTCAAAAAGTTAGTTTACTACTACAGATTCATCTTTTTGAATGTTTTTTATATTAAAAAAATAAGCAGTACAACTATCAGCATTTGCAACTGAATATTAAAACCCGCAGAAGTAATGAAAAGCAGAATTGTTTAGAAGTGACTATTGAAAAGTTAGCGAAGAAGATTAGTTGACGATGAGAAAGACATGATTAGAGCAGGACAATAGAGGAAACTTGTGAGACTTAGGGAGCTAAAATTGCATGGGGGTTTGAGTCGATGCGAGCTCGTTGGATAGCAGAAGGGGGGGAAAAGGTCATCAGTCTTTTTGATCGCTTGATAACAGAAAATTTTTAAACAAAAATATGACAGTTAAGTTTAGATGATGGTTTTAGCTCGCCTTGAAAAAAGTAAACTTTCTTAAACCAAAATTTTATTTTTTAACAAATTAACACAGTGATTGTGCTTAGACAATATTTCAATGGATGAAAGGATCCAACGAGCACGTGAAGAAAAGTTTATGAAAGAAAAATCGTACCGGATATAGGAAGTTGGGATTACGGATTATATTCAAATGGTTATTTTACCTCATGTATTAACAATTAGAAGGAGCACCACCCCCCCCCCCCCCCCCTAGAAAATTTCTATAGATGAAGCTGGCTTGCACTTAAACAGATGAAAAACATATAAAATGCCATGGATCAGGACGGGTGTACTGTTCGAGTTCTTCATATGGTTTCAACCATCACTTGGAATATGCGTCGTTCGATCCTTAATGAAGGTTTTTAAACGTGCGAGTGTCCACCATGCAGATAGGAAGGAATGATAGTTTGTATTCCTAAAGGGGATAAATCTTGAATCGCCGCTAAAATCTGAAGGCCAGTACTCTTTTATATGGTGTTGATAAGGATAGGGTACGTACGTGTTGTGAAACAGCTAAAACATGGTTCTTCCATGTTTGATAACGAGTCAAAACAGGATTTATGGCCAAAGATATATCGGAGAATCATATTAGACTGATCGATGATGAATTAACTATTCTCAAAACACTCCAACTGCCTGGAATTGCTTTTTAGTGGTTGATTTTAGTGTAGCCTTCGATTCACCCTGACAGGGGATTTATGAATAAGTCTTGTAGCATTCGGTTTTGGACCAGGTATACATATATGGATAACTCCTTCTTTTATATATAGTAAGTCAGCTGCGACTTGTGATGGTCTGGCATCTGGTTGGTTTTTTGTAGTGTCGTGGGCGCAGGCAGGGTGCACCCAGTTTCACCTACTATTCATTTTGTGGGTAGAAGTCTTGCCATTTTGTTGAGCAGGATAATAGAATTATAAAAAGGAATCCAAACTAACAATGAGAACCAGAAATTGACAATACCGGGACGATGTAGAATTTATGTGTGGAAATGACCAATGGTCTTTTGAGGGATTTATGATAACAGTTGATAGGTTTGGGAGAAAATCAAGTTTGATATTACTCACAGAAAAAAACAAGTGCTCTATGGCTCGGCAGTAGGAAACCTCGACGATTTGCTACATGCAACTTTACGTATTTCAGTGGAACCCACCACAATTTTCAAAATTCTGTGTATCTATTTAAAGTGGATCTTGCGGACTGTTCGAAATAAACATTCAGGCTAGATTCTTGATTATGAATGTTATACAAGGTATGGTTATGATACGTTTACTCACTAGGCAGGGTGGCTGTTATAATGCTTTTATCTTGTCCAATCGAAAGTCATCACCTGGATTCTACTTCTAAAATCTCCCATTGATGTAATTAATGCGTTTCAAAACTCAGTCTTTCGAGTTTTGGGGGTATTAGAAAAATGATGACTGGTATAATACATCAAAACTGAACGTAAAAAAAACATAATCATTATAAATGTTGGAATACTTGTCGGTTCAGTCAACTGAGGGGCACGTGTTTATTTGATGCCTTTCTGGTGACAACTTAAAACATGCTTTTGCAAGTGGAATCAATAATTGAAGAGCAAATTGGAATGAATATCATCATCACATAGGTACAAACATAAACGAAATAAAAACTTAATTGGCTTCAAGTGAAAGGAGTTCTACATATTGAATGGGTACAAATATTGTGTTGTCAAACATGTGAAATGAACTGATAAGATACATTGTACATTTTGTATATATCGAGAAAGGGAAACATTGAGCATCATATTTTGGTAATGCGAACACGCGGCATATTTTGACAACAACTGTATGCAACAATTAAAGAGAAAATGTCTGCATGTGGCTTCTTTAAAGACGTCTGTGAATTGTATTATTTGGGCATTCAAACAATTTTCCAGTGGTGATGAAGCATTTGACTTATTATTATTCTAGAAAAATTATTTTAAACTATAAAATGCAACGCGAGAAAAAAACTTATAATTGTAATAAAAATTTGTCTACTTTATTTAAGACAAGATGTAATTTTTGAAAGGCATATGTTGCGAAAAGCGCACTATCATAGTCAAAAAACTGCATGAAACAATGGCTCAGTGATACCAATTTTGATAGAGTGTTTCTTTTGGAATTGATGTAATGCTGAAGGACTAGTCTGTCTCTGGTTGTCACTTGATATGCAATGTATATTTGGGTCCTCCCTCGGTGGGTTTGTCTGGTGTCCTATCCTTCTCTTCTCTCTCTTCTCTCTCTCCTCTCTCTTTGTTCTCTCTCTCTCTCTCTCTCTCTCTCTCTCTCTTTCAAGAGTACTGTCAGTTGGTGGCACAGCTCTGTGGACTTTGATGTTGAAATGAATTCTTCAATGTTGAACATCCAACAATCAGTGTGTAGTAGTTTTATGGTATACCGGGACTATCCCAAGGCTATTACAAAAGTTGGTGGCTTGATTTTTATTGTCAGAGAATGTTTCCATTCTGTCTCGATGTTGATAATTGGTTTGAACTTAAATGGAAGTTGCATAACTTTCACAGCTGTTGAAAAGGAAGAAAATTAAAATCCTATTGTGGCAAGTGAACTAGATAATATTTTATCCTTGGTTGTTAAAACTCACAAAAATATATTTTCTACTATGCCATTGGGACATTTCTGATAAAACAATAGAGAAAGCGTGATTCCTTTGGGTTGGGGATACAAAGCTACTGTAAGCATCACTTTGTAAAAATAAAAAAGGAAAGTAAATTTCATCAGCTGGAAAAAATTAGGACCAGTGTTGGTGTGTATGTAAAGCGCTTGTGTATTTTTTTTAGGGTGCAGTAGTTAACCAGATGATTGCCAATGGTACTTGTTTGTATCTATGGTTTTAGACCCGGGTTCTTGCTTGTCTCGGGTATTAGAGGTGACGAAGAACTGTGCACAAAGGTTGAATGACAGAGATTATCTTGTCGTTTGTTCTCCATGGATTTTAAAAAGGCTTTTGTTTTGTCCCTCGTGAATGATCCCTCACACAGTTTCGATTCAATGGAGTAATTGTCCAGTACTTTACTTATGGGTTTATGGTTTCCTTCAAAACGATCACACTGTGTTAAAGAGCTGGGATCTCTTTCTCCTTGGAATCTGTAGTTTATCTGGTATCCTTCAGGAAATCTTTGCTTTGGATTTTGTTTAGGATTTTTGTCAACTGAGGTATCAGATGTGTTGGTAGTCTTGTTAAAAGCGTTTTGTTTAACGTAGGTTTAGTTTGTCATCATGGTAGAAAAAAAAACCAAAAAAAAAACAAAATCATTTCATTGTTAGCATCATTGGTGTGCATGCAAGCGAATTCGATGAAGATATTACTCAAGTGGCATACAAGTGAATTTATCATAAGTGGATAACTGGTGAATGTATTTAAAAAGAAACAGTGCAAAGTACATGTCCACCGACAGGACGAATGTGTTAATTATTAAATTGCACATACGAGTTGCTTCAAACTTACAAAAGTCAATATAAGGACCATTGTTTCCTCCCCCCCCTCCACCCCCCCCCCCCCCCCCCCCCCTCACCCCCCCCCCTTTCTGACATAGAAAAGTTTGATTGTGGCATCTAGCAGACATTGATTTTTCAGGTCTGTTGCTTTTTCTTTCATATCCTGGTTGTTTTAAGATCTGTGCAGAAATCCAACTCGATGTTTTACAGCGTTCATCAATTTTGCAGGCATGTTTACACATGTGGCCATATTATGATCTACGGATTTCATTTGAAACTGTATTTTGCGTCGTCTTGGTTCCCTCTTTCTGTGCCCTTTTCTGGTGGCTTTTATTAAAATCATCAGTGTAAGCCATGATCTGAGCATGCGCTAGTATTTTGCTATCTTTCATTTCTTTGCATACTGCCATAATAAGAAATCCTTCTTCATAACCAAATATCCCCTTTCAGATTTTTGTATCACAGTCATTGTTCTTAAGTTCTGGATTTTGGGTTGGTGGTAAACGCTTAAAAGTACTGAAAGAAATTAAGTAGGTCTATTAACCTTTCGTTTCTCCCATTAGATATTGTTCTTTTCTTTGTTGGATGCATGTGCTTGATATTACAGAGTTTGCATTATGCATCTGGGTTCTGGTGTTTGGGAGAGTTCGGGTCTGGAGCTGGCAAGGTTGGTGGCTAGTTACAAAACGATGCTTTGGTTTTTGAACAGGTATTGCCTTAAAAATGGGTCGTTTGTTGAAATGTTTGTTAATTAAATGATGGCTTGATCTGAAACAAAAAAGAATTAATTTTCGTAAGTCATAGTTTGTTTGTGATGAATATTGATTTTCAATGTGTATGATCACTAAAAAGTGTTATGCACGTGTATAAGGTAGATTGAAGTTTGATGAATTGTTTGTTTCAAAGGATGCCTTGATCCATTAAAAGGAAGACTTTTGTGAATTGTAGTTTGATGTACTATTTGTTTTCAAATAATGCTTTATCATTGTATTATAAGTACTTTACAAATTGCAGTTTGATTGTTTGTTTTCAAGAAGTGCTTAATCATGATACAAAATGGACTTTCAGGTTGTTGTTGATGAATAAGTGTAGTGGCTTTCCCTTATCTGCCAAACACCTTCATGTACAGTTTGTATGTCCTCTGGCTCTCGGTCTCTCTCCTCTCTATCACTTCTCTCTCCTCTCTCATCACCACACACACACACACACATCACACACTCACACACACAACACTACACAAAAGTGAAATTTGCAAACCTGTAACTTCCTATGTTGACTGAAAATAAAAGAAGATAGATCGGCGTCCGTTATACCCACCTGGATGGAACAATTTCACCCCTCCTTAGTTTATCGGTTTACACCGACGTCAGTACACACCCTCGATTTCTGTGGGGTCAAATGGAACGTACACACTCGGTTTAAAACAGACATTGCGAGATGGGTCAGCGTGGAAAAGAAAAAAACGGACCATGGCTGTGCGGAGCTGACCCAGTCAAGCGGTGTCTGTGTTCAACCGTGAGTTGTGTAGTTCCTTGGACCCACCGATTTTCGTGGGTGTTGTACTGGAGTCGGTGAACGATATAATTATTAAAACGTGGAGGGATTGTCGGTCATTCAGGTGGGTATAACGGCCCGATCTTCTTTCTGTTTTTCAGTCAACAAGAGGAGCAGTTACAAGGTTTGGCAAATATCACTTTGTGTGTGTGTGTGTGTGCTGTGGTGTGTGTGTGTGGTGTGTGAGGGAGAGAGAGAGAGAGAGAGTGAGGAGAGAGAGAGAGACGAGAGAGACAGAGACATACAAACTGTATAAGTGAAGGAGTTGGCAGATACGAGGGAACGCACTACACTTTTTGCATTCAAACTACAACCTCTCTGGAAGTCATTTTGTTTTTATTATGCACTTCTTGATACAAACAAGCAAACTGCAATTTGTTTAGTAAATAACTTATATTCAATGGATTAAAGCATTATTTGAAACTAATATTTAAACACTACAAATTACAAAAGTATTCCGTTTAATGATCAAAGCATGTTTGAAAACATACATTATCAAACTACTATCTACATTTATTCACGTGCATAACACTTTTTATGTGGCATCATACATCTTTTGAAATATCAATATTCGACATAAAATATGACTTACGAAGTTATTCTTTTTTGTTTCTGATCAAGCATCAGTTATTAACACACATTCAACAAACGCCATTTTTAAGGCAATACCTTGTTCTAAAACCTAAGCCTTCGTTTGTAACTAGCCACCAACCTTGCCAGCTCCATGACCGAACTCTCAACCATCAGACCCAGATGCCATGAAGCAAATCTGTATTTCATGCACATGTTCATCCAAAGAAAAAGAAAAAGTATCTAATGGGAGAAACGAAAAAGGTTAATAGGACACCTACTTAGAATTTCTTTCAGTACTTGTTAGGCGTTTACCACCAACCAAATCCAGGAACTTTGAAACATTGTCTGTGATTCAATATTGAATGGGGATTTTTGGGTTCTGAAGAGTGATTTTTTTTTATGGCAGTATGCAAGTAATGAAAGATAGCAACAAAATATATAAAAAATTTCTAGCGCATGGCCTCAGATCATGGCTCCCACTGTGATTTTAATAAAAGCCACAAGTTAAGGGCACAGACGTGGGAACCAAGACGACCGCAAAATTCAGTTTCAAATGAAAGACGTAGTTCTTTTTTATGTACATGGGTACTGACTGCATAAAATTGATAAACCTGTTATAACATGCGAGAGTTGGATTTCTGCTCAGATCTGAAAATCACCTGGTTATGAAAAGGAAAATATGAAACGGTCCTGGAGAAAAAATCAATTTGTCTAGCTAGATGCAACAATCAAAACTTTTCTATGTCTACATTGGTCTTTTTTGGACGTTTGTATGTTTTGAAGCATCCTCGTAGTGGGCAATTTTAATTAATCACATACTGTCCTGTAGTGTGACATGGACTTTGCTCTGTTTCTTTTTAATTTACATGCACAGTTAGCCATTATGTAAATTCACTTGTTGCACGTGAGTTATATCTTCATCGTATGTTCGCTGCATGAATCACCAAATGTTGCTAATAATGAAATGATTTTTGTTTTTGTTTTTGTTTTCTTACCATGTATGACAAACTAAACCATTCGTTAAACATTACGGCTTTCAATGATTCAATCATCATCGGATAACTCAGTTGACATAAATCCTAAAAAAAATCCAAAGCAAGTTTCCTGTAGGATACAAGATAAAATACAGATTCATGGAGAATGAGTTCCCAGTATTAACACTGGTGTTTGTTTTGAAGGAAAACCAATAAACCCATATTTAAAGTGTTACTGACAATTACTCAATATGTCGAAACGGGGTGTGGAGTCCTTTCACGAGGGACAGAAATCAATAAGTCCTTTTTAAAAGTTCCATGGAGACAACGTCAAGAGATTCGTCAGCAACATGTTGTGCACCAGTTCTTCGTCACCTCTCTAATACCCCGAGTCATGCATGAACGTCCGGGTCTTATAAACCATAGATACAAAATGTCACTTGGCTTCATATGGTTAAATACTGCATCCCTTAAAAATATACTCAAGCACTTTACATTGCACACCTAACATGGTCCTATTGTTCCTGCTGATGATTTAACTTCCTTTTTTTTTCAAAGTGAGGTTACAGTAGCTTTGTATCCCCAACCCGTACGGAATCGCACGCGTTTCTTATTGTTTTATCAGAAATGTCAATGGCAAAGTAGGATAAGATATTTTTGTGGAGTTTTTAACAAACAAGATTAAATATTATCTAGTTCACTTGCCTCTTTAGGTTTTTAAGTTCTTCCTTTTCAACAGCCTGTGCAACGTTATATTTGGACAGTTATGCAGACTTCCATTATGTTTTAAACGTATCAACTTAGGAGACAGACTGGAAACATTCTCTGGACAATAAAAATCAAGCCAGCCAACTTTTGTAATTGCCTTGGGATTGTCGGTATACCAATAATAATACTACACTCTGTTTGGTTTGTTGTTCTACATGATGAAATATTTTCAACATTCAAAGTCAAAGAACTGTTCCACCATACGGTCAGTCTCTTGAAAGTGAGAGAGAGAGAGAGAGAGAGATATTGAGGAGGTGATGGAGAGAGAGGAGAGGGAAAGATGAGGAAAAGGATGAGAGAGAGAGGAGAGAGAGAGAGAGAGAGAGGATAGGAACACAGAAAATGCCACCGGGGACAAAATTACATGATAGCAGTGACACAGTGACAGACTAGTCCTTCTGCATGTTACATCAAGTCCAAAAGTAAAAACGTCTATCAAAGATTGGTATCCCTCTGCATTTTTGCATGCTGTTTTTTTTGATAGTTTTTGCGCTTTTCGCACACTTGCTTTCAAAATTACATCTAGTTCTGTAAATAATAGTAGTTATTTTTATTACAATTAAAAGTTTGTTTCTCGCGTTGGCCATTTTTTAGGTAAAATATTTTTTCTAGGAAGTAATATGAAGACAAAGGCTTCATCACCACTGAAATTGTTTGAATGCCCATATATTACAATTCAACAGACGAATTTATTAAAGAAGCCACTTGCTGACATTTTCTCTTTATTGTTGTCTTAAGTTGTTGTAAAAAATATGCCGGTGTTGCTAACCAAAATAGATGCCTCATGTTTCCTCTTTCTCGATATTACAAATGTACAATGATCTTTCAGTTCATTTCTCATGTTTGACAACACAATATTTGTTACCCAATATATAGTGTAGTAGAAATCTTTATCATTGAAGCCATTTAAGTTTTATGGCGTTTAGGTTTTGTACCTTTGTGGATTGATGTTATATCATTCCAATTGCTCTTCAAGTTTTTGATTCCACATGCAAAAAGCAGGGGTTTATGTTGTCACACCGAAATGGCTATTCATAATTAACACGTTGCCCCTCTGTTGACTGAACATACTTGTTTCCATTTTAGATTATGTTTGTTTTAACTTCAGTTTTGATGTTTCTAACGTATCATTTTCTATCCCCAATACTCGAAAAGACTTGTGTTTTTTGGTTTGAATCGCTATTAATTACATCTGGGGAGGATTTTTGAAGTTGATTCCAGTGTTTGAATTCGTCTTGGAACGCAAGATTTAAAGCCTTTAAAAAGCCACCCCTGCCTGTGGGAAGTAGTTATATGTTTCTTTAACCATACTTGTTTAGCTTCATATTTTCATGAAATCTAGCCTTGTATGTTTATTTCTGAACAAGTCAGCAGATCACTTGTAAATAAGGATACACAGAATTTTGAATTGTGGGGGTTCCTCTGAATAGTAAATGTTGCATGGTAGCAATTCGTCGAGGTTTTCTATGCCGTGGCCATAGAGTCTTGTTTTTTCTGTGTTTTTTATCAAACTTGATGTTCTCCCAAAAACCCTTCACAACTTGTTTTCTGTATATTCCCTCTAAAAGTCACTTTGTCATTTCAAAACATAATTGCGACATCGTAGCGGTATTGTGCAATTTCTGTTCTGCATTGTGAGTGTTGGGATTCATTTTTTTAATTCTATTATCTTAACATAATGGCAAAAGTACTTTCTACACAACAAAATGAAGATGAGGGTGAAAACTAGGGTCACCCTGCCTGCGCCACGTCCTACAAAAATTCCAACCTGTTGCCTGACCATCACATGTACAGCTGACATATTATTATTATAGAAAGGCGTTATCCATTTATGTATATCTGGGCCAAATACCGATGCTAAAAGTACTTTATTCATAAAATCCCATGTCAGGGGAATCGAAGGCTTTCTCTAAATCTATCCTAAAAGCAGTCAGGCAGTGGTTTTGTGTTTGTGAATTGTTAATTCGGTCATAGATCAGTCTAATATTATATTGTTATATCTGTTGGCCATAAATCCTGTTTTGTCTTCGTTGATCAAAACTTGTTATAAAGAACCATGTTTATAGTCTGTTCACATCACGTACGTAACCCTATCTTTTAAATAAAACATTTAAAAGCTAACTGGCCTTCTGTTTTTAACGGCGTCTCAAGATTATCACCTTTAGGAATACAAACTATCGTTTCCTTCCTTCTGCAATAGTGGACAACTCGCAACAGTTTAAAACATCATTTAAGGATCGAAACGACGATATTCCAAGTGATGGTTGAAACAATTGAAGAAAACTCGACCAGTAAATCCGTATGATCCATGGTCTTTTATTGGTTTTCATTGTTTAAGTGCATAGCCAGCTTTCATCTATAGAAATTCTCCTTCTAATTGTTTATGACATGAGGTAATTTAACCACATTTGAGATATTCGTATTTCATCAATTCCTTTTTCCGGTATTCGGTTTTTTTCTTTAATTAACTTTATTCACGTCTCGTTGGATCCTTTCATCTTTGAAATATTTTCTAAGGCCATCATCTGATGTTATCGTTGTTAATATTTTGGTTTAGATAGTTTTCTCTTTTTCAAGCGAGCTAAAAAATCATCTTATCTTAACGTTGTCATATTTTTGTTAAAAGTTTCTGTTGCAAAGGCGTACATTAAAATACTGATTGACCTTTTCGTCTGCATTCCACGTGCTCGCGATCGAATCAAACCCTGCAGTTTAGCTTCCCTTAGTCTAACTAGTTCTCTTTGTCCTGTCTAAATCATGTCTTTCTTCATCAGTCAACTATTCCTTCTTCGCTAATCTTTTCATTAGTCTTTACAATTCTGCTTTTCATTTTCTGCGGGTTTTTTTCTGTTTGCTAATGCTTTAGTGGTATCTTTTTATTTTTATAATAAAAATCTAATCCTCAAAAGACTGATCTGTTGTAGTAAACTAAATTTTTGATGCTCAATATTGATTACTTGTTCCCTTGAATGGGTGTACAGCATGCTCTTCTATTACAACTTTAATTTCCTCGTTAATTTATCATTTGTATGTTGATCCTTCACAAAGTACACGTTAAAGTTCCAGATGGGTTATAGTTTCGTTTCTTTAGCAAAGGTTAAAAATCAGAGTATGATTGAATGGTCTGTCCTGTAAACTGAATAAGATGGCATCCGTGACTATAGTGGACACATATTCTGAAACTAGAAGAAAAAAAATCATCACTACTTTGATGCGGGTGGGGAGGATCTGTTCATGCGTAGCTTTTTCAAATTCAGGGTTTCAACTTTCTCATTTGGTCCTTGGAAGGTCTCATGTCTTTCAACTTGCTCAGGCCACTCCAATTAAAACATTTTCAACGCCCTACATCCTTAATATTATCTTGCTTACTCAACAAAATACAAATAATTATAAACTGAAAAAAAAAAATCAAGATTATCATTGGTTGGTGTATACAGGTCATTTGAACTATATCATCGTATGCCCAAAATGGATACAACAGAAATAAATGTAGTTGCCACTATATCTTTTGTAATCTTTTGTACAACAAAAACTCAAAAATCTTTGTTAAAGAGATGGTATCACTCTTGAATTTGACATATATGATAAAAATATGTTGCTAACCCCATTCTGCGATGATACACATTTCAAGCTTGGGGCAAAATGGGTACCCTGTATAAGATACATCAAAACGCATTTCTTAAATAGTCAAACATTCCCTCTCTTTTTATTTCTTGTATTTTTTTTGATCCGCTAGGCCTCAGCAGTTCATTGAACCAAACCTTACATATTTACTCTGTAATATCTTTATAAGGGAGCAGAAACACACATAATATAGGCAAGAAGAAAGCCCAGAATGTTGCAATGAAACAATTATCGAAACGAATTACTGGCAGATATAATTAAAGTCTAAATCGCCCCAATCCTTTAATGACAACAAAATCTTCCATCCTCTCCACAGAGGGGAAAACGGCATCTCATTCATACAAAGGATTTTCTCCAGTTCAATAAGCAAGACCAAATGTATTCATGAAAAATAAGATGAGGTTAAGACAAAACAAAGAATAGTTAAATCAAAAAAACAAACAAGTCTTTAATAACAAAACATTGTTTAATTTGGGAGGTGCATGTGCTTTTGTGGCGCCTTGGGACGTTGCGATTTTAATTCTGCTTGGAAGTTATCTGGTATTCCAGGAAAACATTTGTTTCGCCAGATGCGGTATCTGCGGTCGCGGGTCTCTAGGATTTTTAATTCGGACCATGTAGTGAGCGTTCATACTTGATCGTTCTATTTGTTCTTCTGTTTCGAAAAATACCATTTTGGATAATGTACATTACGTCTCGCGTTACGATGATGACTACCTTTGGTAAACAACTTCGTCTACGCGCTCGTCCGTTTCGTCATTAAATGTCATTGATCACCTAAACGTCTACGGTTCTCCCTTCTACGCGTCTATTATACCCTCAGGTAAAGGTACCTCTCATCTCGGTATACGTCGTTTGGACATTCCCAAACACCATATTATTTTTCTTCGGGTATCGGTACATCATTTCTGATACATTTTTTAAAAAACGTTTAACAAAAGTGTTTTTCTGAGAGTTGGACCCGTATGATGCAAGTAAAAGGGGTGTGTCCAGCAGAAATCCATCTTGAGAGGGAGGGACAAAAGCGCAAAAGTGACTCGGCACCCGAATGACCCGTCCTGGGGTGTGTCTCCCTCTTTACGCTCGCTTGCTTTCAATCCTCTCTGTTGTTTCTTTGGTCACTCGCCTGATAATCGGGGTTGACGCCCTTTACCACGATCGACCGTAGGTTCAAGTGGTCACGACCCTTCGGGTCATTTTCACTGATATGATGTCATTTCCTGTGATGAGTCTCTTCGGAATGATGTCACTTCCACTTCCGGGATGATGTCTTCTTCGCGATGTCACTTCATGTGACGTCATACATTGCAGACATTCCATTCCCCATTCCCCATAGGGGTCGATATGCAATATAATACTACTGTGGATAGGCCTTCATGACTATCGCTCTGTGGTCCACACGTGCCAATTGATCCACACAATCTACCCCCAGGATCAAAAGGCCAATGGCTGACGATTCCAACAACATGCTTCTCATTGGACAGTGGTTTGTCTAGTCATGTCCATTGTGCCCCATGACACTCCTCCGCCTAAAAAAGGAAAGGATGCCAATCGTTTATTTCCTTCATCAGACAGAATTCTGCCACCAGCAACGATACTCGATGAAACACTTAATCATTTTTTTAAAAACAATTCAAAGCAACCGTGTTTGTCTCCGTCTTTTTCGTATGATGTTTTTCAAAAAAGCCAAACAGTAAAATAAGCTGAGTTAAGAGCAAACTGAAGATTGATATGTATCAGAAGCTTAACAATGATCGACCAGCAAATTGAGACATGATATTCCCTTCCTCTGTGCTACCCTTTCGTACCATCTTTGATCCAGATTCCCGTGTTTCTCCAAGTACTTGTGCAGCAATTATACTGGACCAAGCAGTTAAGACTGCAGGGTAGCTAATGTACAAAACGGATTCACCAAGATTTACATGAAGATAGAAAGGGGAAACAACTGATGATCCAAAATTTTAATGAATGTCTACAGCAGTCGGCTAAGCCAAAATAAGTTAACCAGTGTAAGCATTATACTGACCTATCGGACCCACATCCTACTTGAACACAGACAGCACACCATCCTCCATCACTGTCAGACCGAGCCACACTGTCCAGTAATGGTTCTTCACCAACTTGCTTCAGATACAGACTGATTTTCAACTGCCTATCATTCTGTTTACCACATATGCATGTGCTTAACATGAAGTACATACTTATCATGTATGTACGTAGAAGAACTGGAAATGGAAGCAGGATCCAAAATGAGAGCAGGGTGCTGCTTAATTCAAAGCCCACGAGATTTCAGACAACTGTTTACAAGCGCTGGACCAAGTGAAACTTATGGATTTATGACAGTCTTCACTTCACCACTACCACCAACACCTATACCCCACAACGTAACAACAAACATTCACCTCACCACTACCACCAACACCCTATACCCACAACGTAACAACAAACATTCACCTCACCACTACCAACACCCTATACCCCACAATGTAACAACAAACATTCACCTCACCACTACCACCAACACCCTATACCCCACAACATAACAACAAACATTCACCTCACCACTACCACCAACACCCTATACCCCACAATGTAACAACAAACATTCACCTCACCACTACCACCAACATCCTATTACCCCACAACGTAACAACAAACATTCACCTCACCACTACCACCAACACCCTATACCCCACAATGTGAAAACACACATTCACCTCACCACTACCACCAACACCCTATACCCCACAATGTGAAAACACACATTCACCTCACCACTACCACCAACACCCTATACCCCACAACGTAACAACAAACATTCACCTCACCACTACCAACACCCTATACCCCACAATGTGAAAACACACATTCACCTCACCACTACCACCAACACCCTATACCCCACAACGTAACAACAAACATTCACCTCACCACTACCACCAACACCCTATACCCCACAATGAAAAACACACATTCACCTCACCACTACCACCAACACCCTATACCCCACAATGTGAAAACACACATTCACCTCACCACTACCACCAACACCCTATACCCCACAATGTGAAAACACACATTCACCTCACCACTACACACCAAACACCCTATACCCCACAATGTGAAAACACACATTCACCTCACCACTACCACCAACACCCTATACCCCACAACGTAACAACAAACATTCACCTCACCACTACCAACACCCTATACCCCACAATGTGAAAACACACATTCACCTCACCACTACCACCAACACCCTATACCCCACAATGTGAAAACACACATTCACTTCACCACTACTACCAACACCCTATGCCCCACCCCCACAATACCAAAACAAACAAACAATAACAGGTGCACCAACTTCAGCAACCTGTTTGCCTCAGCTCATGAGTGATTAGCGTATCAACTTACTAATGACCTGCTGTGCATTAGGGTGACTGTGTGATGTTTGGCAGTTCTGTATTTCCTTACTAATGACCTGTTGTACATTAGGGTGACTGTGATCTGCTTGGCAGTTCTGTATTTCCTTACTAATGACCTGCTGTGCATTAGGGTGACTGTGATCCGTTTGGCAGTTCTGTATTTCCTTACTAATGACCTGCTGTGCATTAGGGTGACTGTAATGTTTGGCAGTTCTGTATTTCCTTACTAATGACCTGCTGTGCATTAGGGTGACTGTGTGATGTTTGGCAGTTCTGTATTTCCTTACTAATGACCTGCTGTGCATTAGGGTGACTGTAATGTTTGGCAGTTTTGTATTTCCTTACTAATGACCTGCTGTGCATTAGGGTGACTGTGTGATGTTTGGCAGTTCTGTATTTCCTTACTAATGACCTGCTGTGCATTAGGGTGACTGTAATGTTTGGCAGTTCTGTATTTCCTTACTAATGACCTGTTGTGCATTAGGGTGACTGTGATGTTTGGCAGTTCTGTATTTCCTATAACACACGGGGATCATGCAATTGCTGGCACCTCATCCCTAGGATTTTCTTCCCCATTGTTACCACCAAACACACTTCACAGAGGTGGAGGTAGCAGGTCATGATGGCAAGGAGCAGCCAAACTAATGTACCGCCCTCCCTCAGGATGATGTGGTAACAAGATGTGGTAACAAGGTACTAACACCTACAGCTCCAAATGGTAATGAGCTACAGGCTATCAATGACTGCACAGTCCAGTATTAAATCACTGTGTTGTCCTTCAAACAGCCTGATCAGGTATCATCCATGCTGAACTAACACTTGTGACACGTCATCTGCCAAGTTTCAGAAACAACGCAATGAAACCATGACACTAGCTAGGAATCACCATCGATTTACAACAAACACAAAGACATATGTTAACTAATTTCAGAACAAGACAATTTTTTACCAAAACAATGGCAATGCATAACAATACATTAAAACACTTACACTCAAACTGACCTGTACATTTAATAGTTTAAATCCAAACTCAGCTGCCTTCAGAAATCTTCCATGCACTTGCCATTTCCATGAATATCAACAAAGCATGACACGACTGGTTTCTTGAACACCATCACACACCAACATCCACTCTTGTTCTGGCCAAATCCCATCTATCATACAGAAGTGCCAACTTCGTTATCTTGTGACTGAATATTACTATGAACAATTACTAGAACTAGAGTCTTAAATGACCCACTTTCTACCTACTGTGTCTTTAATATGCAGATTGAACAGATGAAGCGATGGCCACACAGTCACTGAGTATGGAGCCCAAACACTCTTCTCTTTTGGTTTTATACAGGTGTGCCTCAAGTGTATCTTCAATGTCTATTCAGTCATTAAGGTGCATCCATTTATTTCAATATTTAAAATATACTGAAATACTCGCATCATAAAAACCCTCTGAATACTTTGTACTGTTGAGAACTACCCCAACTGAGAAACTTTGTACTGTTGAGAACTACCCCCCAACTGACAAACTTTGTACTGTTGAGAACTACCCCCAACTGACAAACTTTGTACTGTTGAGAACTACCCCTAACTGACAAAGGCAAAAGATGAGACTGTAAGCTCGTGAAGCAGAAAACTGACCTTAATATGAAAGTAGATGCTTCCCTCAATTTTGTAATTAATTACCGTTTTATCTTAAAAGAGAAAAGAAATTGTTACTGCTGTCGAGTTAGGTTTTGCCTGTGAAGCTAACAATCCACTCATGCTGTAGCATTTTTTTCCCCTTTGAAAACCACCTCTGTCCACCCGGTGATAACCCCCCTCTGTCCATCCGGTGAAAACACCTCTGTCCACCCGGTGAAAACCACCTCTGTCCACCCGGAAGTAAATGGCACAGCACTCGGTTCAGAGAATGTTAAGGCGGCAGGAGAGAAATAGGTATCGCCTTCCATGTCCTGCCCCAGAGAACATGAATCAGTAAAAGTTCCTACTGCCCGTAGATTATGATACAGTTGGCCCAAATACACATTCTCCATTCTAAAGGCGTGCTGAGTATGTTGTCTACTGAACACTAGGAGTCAAAAAGCAACCCACCTGCATTCTTTTAAGGATAAGATTTGAATAATGAATTATGCAATGTCAATTTAGAATCTGCAACTGTTTAAAAAAAAAAGGGAGCAAAAAGTTGAGACTGCCGCTCTGTTGTCCCAGTGCTATGGGTTACGCTGATGTCATAGAATTGCATCCATCTGCATTTCTTTTAAAGGATATGATTTTAATAATGAATTAAAGCAACGTCAATTTAAAATCTACAATTTTGTTAAAAAAGAAGATAAGTTCAGGCTGCTGCTGCTTTGCTATCCCAAGTACTATGTGTTAGGCGGTCAGAGAACCGGCTAATCCCATTTTATATGCTGTATGATGATCAGCCAACTCCTGTGCATTGCTCTATGAACGAATGTGACTCAAAAGATCTGAACTTTGACCACAGATAGTAAAAGTCAACCTACCAACACAGCGACATTTTTTTCCCCGACCAATTACCAGGTTGACAAACAAACGAGTGCTGATCTTGGTTGAATTTGCTCATCTACCCAACAGAGTCAAGTTGTACAGTTGCTCACCGACTGTTTATAACATGTTCAGCTGGCCAACCAAGGCTGAACTTGTTCTCCCTTTCTTTTCTCCATTCCATGTTGTTCACCGACTGTTTATACCATGTTCAGCTGGCCAACCAAGGCTGAACTTGTTCCCCCTTTCTTTCTCCATTCCATGTTGTTCACTGTGTGTTTATACCATGTTCAGTGGCCAACCAAGGCTGAACTTGTTCTCCCTTTCTTTCTCCATTCCATGTTGTTTCACTGTGTGTTTATACCATGTTCAGCTGGCCAGCCAAGGCTGAACTTGTTCTCCTTTCTTTTCTCCATTCCATGTTGTTCACTGTGTGTTTATACCATGTTCAGCTGGCCAGCCAAGGCTGAACTTGTTCTCCCTTTCTTTTCTCCATTCCATGTTGTTCACCGACTGTTTATACCATGTTCAGCTGGCCAGCCAAGGCTGAACTTGTTCTCCCTTTCTTTTCTCCATTCCATGTTGTTCACTGTGTGTTTATACCATGTTCAGCTGGCCAGCCAAGGCTGAAACTTGTTCTCCCTTTCTTTTCTCCATTCCATGTTGTTCACTGGCTGTTTATTACCATGTTCAGCTGGCCAGCCAAGGCTGAACTGTTCTCCCTTTCTTTTCTCTCATTCCATGTTGTTCACTGACTGTTTGTTTATACCATGTTCAGCTGGCCAGCCAAGGCTGAACTTGTTCTCCCTTTCTTTTCTCCCATTCCATGTTCCTTGTTGGCCAGCCACCAGTGTGTGCTCATCTCAACTCCTTGGCATAGAAAACATGAAGACAGTAGATTTGGAGAGGTTTCAGTCAACGGGTTTACTATCACTTTGAATATCTTCAAGTCTCTTTGTCTTCATACCAATACTGTCTAAAGACCTCGACAAATCCTCTGAACTGGATCTAAAGAGGTATATCATGTGATTTTTTTTTCTCTACTATCCTGTATGTCTGAGAAAAACACTTAATCACAGTAATAGAGGACAGTACATTTAACATGACTGTAAACAATTTAGCAGCATCATGAATAATTCAGCAACCCATGCAGCACTAAATCGACCACAACCAACTTTGAGGGTGTAGGCCATGCAGATATGTTTCACTCCATTAAAACTACAGTGAGGATGACACAGCTGACCAATGTGTGCAGAGTGGGCACCACTGTGTGGATCAAAGTTCACATCCTTCACAATGCAGCTGAGCGACAACAACGGTCAGTCATCACCGTCAGCAATCCACAGACACATGCATACCACACATCTATATTACATCTGGTGCCATTTGAATTTCCAGGGCGTTTTACAAGTACCCCACCTTCAAGAGTTTGTCAAGGACTTTGGATAATTTGGTGGTGTGGTACATGTCACAACTGGGTAAAGGAGGGATCTCACCTGGACAAGTGTATACTGGTCGGTTTTTCCCGGTTTTCCCCATACTGCAGCTGTGCTGTGACCACCCATGAGCGCACTCACGCCTCAACAACACTTGACTGCATTTTCAATTTTGAAACAAACAATTCTAAAGTACTCCACTCCGACACTTGTAGCCCCATTTTCTATCCTCCTGAATTAATTCTAGTCTAAACACACAACACATCCACACACAATTTCATTGTTCTTCAACATGCCTGCCTTTCCTTCACAATTAAAGAAAGTCATTATCCACCTTATACTCTCCTAGATTTCCCTACCCTGTCCTCCTTAGACACAAAAAAAATGAGATTGCAGTGCATTACATCTCACATTTCTTTAAAAGTGTCCACTGAACAAAAGGTTGCATATATTTCATACCAGGCAGGAATATTTCTCCCTCTCTACATGTGTCTTTCTGACTCTCTCTCTCTCTCTCATGTACATTCAAGAGCTTGCACAATATTTCCGCTCTTTCTTTTTTCTGTTCTTGTCTTCCATTTACAACATGGATTTTATTTATTTTGTTTGCTAAGAAAAAAAAACCAGGAGCATGGTTTCATGCTTCAAAAGGAGATCAAATGCAATATGATAATGCTTGCAAAGAAATGCATCGTCTCTTTGACACATACAATCCTGCACACACACACATGCACATATATACATTCACACACACACACACAAAATGTAGTAACAAGCAGAAATGCAATCTTTTTTTTTCAACAGCACACACAACCATATCACACAATCACACACCAATGAAGTGTGTGTGATTGACTGTTCACACACACACACACACACACACACACACACACACACACACACACAGAGTCAGGAGAGGGAAGAAAGAAGGACAAAACAGAAAACAGACCCTAGTTAGCCAAGTCAAGGAATAGTAAAAACAGCATTTCCAAAGTTAAAACCAACAATTTTTTTTTCAAAAACTTCCAGGTCAAGGAACATCTAACATTTTGTAAAAAAAAAAAAAAAAAAATTAAAATAATTAAAATGGAAAGGACATTCTTAAATCTGCAGAAGCAAGATATCTTTTCTGCTCACCTGCATAATGAATAATCATTTAACCACAATTCGTTATCCTGTTGGCCATTTTACAAACAGCATGAAGTAGAGTCTTCTCGTACATATTTCAGTAATGTATTGTATGGTTCAGAACGCAAGATGAGAACATGTGTGTGTCTGTATTTGTGTGTGAGTGTACATGTGCATGCATGTTACGCATGCCTTTGATGTATGTCTGAGTAGGACTGTGTGCAAGTGTAGTTTTTTCACATCATTAATGACACAACTCTCCTGACGTTACCTTCAGAATCTAAAATACTTTTCCCCATGTTCTGGAACTGTTAAAAATATTGCTAACTTTTGCACAATTTGCTTGGCACAAGAGGTGAAAAAAGTCCCGCATACATCTCTCTCTCTCTCATTCTCTCTTACTTGCACACTCAACAACCGGTGTTCATCATTGTGTAAAGCATAGTTTCTACCATTTGAAGGGATCACATGTTTACTACAAACAGGGCCTGCTGCTACGTCTTCCCTGGACTTTTATCAATACGGACAATCTTCTTTGGTGGGGTTCCTGTCTGCCCCTGGAACAGATCAAAACACACAAGTTAGTGACATCTGGCCCCAGGTTACAAATTCATAACCTATTCAATAGGGTCCATTTTTGTTCCACTGTGACATTATCAGTCATGCGTTCAGAAAATTTAAGTTTGTTTTTTTAAAACCATTTCCATCTTGCTCTGATGCGAATGTTCCAGAGCCCTAGGAGTTTAAGCCCTTGATGCGAATGTTTGAGAGCCCTAGGAGTTTAACCCCTTGATCTGAGCCTCCCCCTGTGTGCTGACCAGTTTCCACTTCCCGCCATTGAATGTTTTTATGATTTGCTCCTTAACCCTCTTGCATTTGTTTCGCCTGTATCCGGCTGCTCTGTTTGTCTCCCCTGGTGTTCGTTACGGCTGCATCTGGCCGCATGTGCTGCGTTAGTTTCCCTCACACACTGCAACCTTGTTTGAAGTCAAGGCTGGCTAAAATAAATGGGTATCCATGAGAGGTGTCCAATGAAATCTTGGCAGTAGTATGGGGTGTGGGAAGCGATTCATTCACACAGACTAGGGTTGTGAACTGAACGCATTCCATTGATTTCTCAGAAAATACGAATACTAGGAGCAGTGTTGGTTGGAAAATGCAAATGCAAGAGGGCTAATGAATGGTTATGTATAGGACTGGACTCCAATTCAATTTCAATGAAATGATGTACATAATTCAACTACTGAACAACAACAAAAAGAACATATCATCACTTGAAAATCAAAACTGGCCAGTAAAAAATGAGACTGTCCTGTAAACAGTGACCGTGATCTTTCATACATAACATAGGCTAACAACATGAAAATAGATCAGTTTTCGTTCCACAGATCAAAAAAAACTTTACTCCAAGCTAAAGATAAAAGTTAGTTTAGATGCTGTGAACCCAACTGGCCACCCAAAATACTGTTTCAGTTGAAGTGTGGATCACAGTCTGCTCAGCATTCACCTTCATAGATTAAAGGACTAAAGCAAAACAGTCAAAAACAAAAATCAATCTACATTTGCGCCTCTGCCCGCGACCATAACTGTTTAATGCCCAAAGAAAGTTCAGACAATTCTCAAATCTCAATCTGAGACGTCCAGTTGAACCTTGTAACCTTACCTTTTTCAGTATTCTCATATAGATCTTAGTACGCATTTCACACAATTTCAATAAGGCTTTGTCACAAACTTCAAAATCATACGATGGCCAATTTTCAACCAGACTCAAGTGGCTTAATCGATATCTATTTTCAATGTTGATCACAATTAAGAAATGTGTCTATGCATGTAAAGAAAGTCATCATGAAACACTCGTTTAACTTTTGTCCTCAGCAGCATTTCCAAATAAAATGCTACTTCTATCACATTCATGCTGGTAGTGCAGCTGTCAATGCTCGACATAACTTTGGTGCCAGCCATTAGCCATCAGTCAACTCTCTGCCTTCTTTGTAAAAAATCGCCCAATCAAAATAATTTTTTGCCCTAAATCCAGAGCAACTTACCACTGAAATGCTACTGAATCATTGCTGGTTCCTGTGATGCAGTCAACTAAAGTGTGTGAAGGGTAAACAACTTGTGCTTCTCATTTTGAATGAAGGAACCAAACATCAAACACCTTCCATTGAAATACTTCAGAAAAAAAATCAGAAGTTCAACTTGTGGTAAAGACACACACAAACTCACAGCTGGCGTCTTGGTGGGTGACTTTTTACAGGCGATCAATTTCCTGCTGATAAAACCTGAAGACCTGGGTGCAGTCTTGGTAAACGCGGGTGCTGGTAGAGTTGTACAGATAACAGTTGTCCCGCACTAACTGCATGTCAGCATGAAACTCTTCAAACTGCGTGTATAGGCCACTCTACACAGAACAATATCATTTAAGGTAGGGTTTTTTCAACTGCAGGAAAAAAACTGCTTTTTATCATAAACCTTTTTTTTCCTCAAATTATATTATTGTCGTTTTTTTTTTAAAGATAACTTTTCTTTCAATAATTTATAAAATTAGTTAACTGATACCTTTTTCATTCTCAAAAAATTTCAGCATTTAAAACTGTAGGCCAACATAAAAGTCGGTGTGTGTGTGTGTGTGTGTGTGTGTGGTGTGTGATATTTTTGTCCATCAAATATCAGGATCCAGTGATATGTTGATATGTTGCGTAAATTACAACAGCAACAATGCATTCGGGCATAAACACTAGAAAACAGGTTTTAAAACGGAATGACTGAGGGCGAAAATGAAGCAAAATTTAGAAAGAGATGGGGTTAGTTGCCGCCAAGGACACAGACAAATTAAGTACAGGACAAGACACGATGCATTTCGACCTCTTGGGTCTTCTCAGGGGGAAAGCAAATAACATTTAGGACAGTAAAAACGGAGAAGAGAAAACCACTCAAACGAGGCCACCCTGGAGGGATCATGGGGAGAGGAAACAGCTTGGGTAGGGTGGGGGGGGGGGAGGGGGGGTGTGAAAACGAATTAGTGACCGTAGTGATTATGGTGGATTGATAATAGTGCTTAGTGGGGGGAAAACAAGAAAAAAAAAGGAAAGAAAAAAAATTAAAGAATAATAAAATCAATAAATAAATAAATAAACGTCTTTAATGGGTGGTGAGGGTGATGATAGTAGTTATGTTGGGTAGATGTATGTGGGGGTGGGGGTAGTGCTAATAAAATCAGATGAAGGAAAAAATAAAATACAATAAAATAAAATGAATAAATATTTTTAATTAAAAAAAAATAATAATAATAAAAATAAATGAATAAGATAAAATCAAAAATAATGAAATAGAATAAAATAAAAAATAATGAAAATAGATAAAATAAGCTAAATGAAGGGTGGCTGGAACTTCGTATGAAGTGGGTAGTGGGGAGTATGGTGGTGGTATGTGTGTATGTATGTTGTGTGTTGGTGGAAGATACTGCCGACTGGTGTTGAAGTGGTGGGTATGTATATTTATGTTACTGTTGGATGTTGAGTCTTGGGGCTGTAGAGTACCAAGTTTGGCAATGAGAATGGTCTCTCACTCACACCGCCTACTAACCACATGTGCAGGCCCCACACCTGGATTACACAAAAGGTACATTGATGATGGACTGGGAGCCATATCCATGCCCAAACAAGATCTCAACTTCCTCAACTTTGCCTAGACCTTCCATCCATCCATCCAACTAACATACACCATTTCACAGTCAGTTAACATCCTAGACATCACCATCTCCTTCGAAGATGACCTACACAAAACTTCTGTTTTCTACAAACCTACTGATCCACAAGCATACCTAGACTACATATCCTCCCACCACCCATACACTGAAGACAGCATTCCATGCTCACAATTTCTCTGTTTTCGCAAACTTTGCTCCAGTCAAGAAGACTTCACTAAACAAGCAGCCAAAATGTCTAGAATTTTTCACAAACCGTGGATACCCCAGTTCCATCATCAAAGAAGCTCTCAGCCGCACCACAGCCATATCCAGAACATGTGCTCTGGAAACCCAGCATCCAAAAGAGACAGACAGACCCACTGCCTGCCTCCTCTTCCACCCACACACCCTCCCCATCTGCAGGATTCTCAAATCCAATCGGCACATTGTATAAAACCACAAACCTGCCTTCCATACCAGACGCCATGATCATGTTCCAACGTGATCAAAACCTTAAAGATCTTCTCATGCGGTCCAAATTGAACAGAATTTCCGCATCTACACCACAGGTATCACCCCTGCTCACAACCTAAATGCAAAATCTGCCCCCTCACCAAACCCACACCATCCTACAGGGCCCCAAAGACTCCTTCACTATTAAACGCACATTCTCCTGTCAGAGCCACAACATTGTATACGGCTTACGCTATTCACTGCCAGCTGTGTGGCAAGATCTATAGAGGTGAAACATCCTGCACACTGGAGACTACATCTCTGAACACCTGGCTGACATCCGCCACCACCGACCCAAACCAGTTGCCTTCCATTTCAGCCACCCACAAACACAACATCAACCATGTGAAAGTCTTGGCACTCTGGCAATCACAGAGTGTTAGCTTCGAATGTACAGCACAAGAGACCCATCTCATTGCCAAACTTGGTACTCTACAGCCCCAAGGCATCAATATCCAACTTTTAACAAAATAAATACCCACCATTTCAAAAACCGGGTTGGCAATTCTTCCCCCAAACACACAAAACAAACAACACACATACCCCACCAACCCCCCACACCAACTCAACAAAAGTTGCAGCCACCCCCATTTATTTCGTTATTCTTTTCTTTTTATTATTAATTCAATTTATCTTTTCTTTAAAATACTTTTATTCATCTTATTTATCTTTTTCATTAATTTTTTCATTTTTTTTTCCCATACTGATTTTTTTTAGTATTTTTTTCCCACCCCCCAAAAAAATACCCCCACATAAATTTACCACACCCCCCCATTAAAACTTTATTATTTACTGATTGATCTTTCTTTTTAATTTTTTTCCTCCCCTTTTTTGTTTTCTTCTCCACCCACTAAGCACTTTTTCAATCCACCTAAACACACCGTCACTAAATATCATACATTTTACAAAAACAACTAAAAAAACCCCCCTTGTTTCCACACACAACCAAAACCCCCGACACTATTTTCCCCTCCCATGTCCCCCCCCCCTGGGGGGGCCCTTTTTTCCGTCCAGCGGCCATTTGGCGGGCAGCAAACAGAAAAGATAAATATTTTTTCTCCTAAATGTTATTAATTTTTTCCTGAAAAGACCCCCAAGAGGTCAATGCATTGTGCGGGGCCGGACTTTATTTGTCTTGCCCGGCGGAACGACCCCTCTCTTGCTAAAATTTTTTCTAGAAAATAGTACTACATTGCCACCAATATTCTCGAAAATCATACTAACATCTGAAGAATTCCCCTTTCATACTCGGAAATTATGAATGACTGACAATAAAATACTTCCCAAGTACTTATGGCTAAAAAAGAAAAAAAGGCATTGCCCAAGGGCTTAAATTTCTGGGTCACAAAACCAACAAACCCAAACAAACCACTCCCCAAATTTTTTTACAATGGGAGAAGTCCAGGGATTCGTAATGATGTGTATGTCGAGCATCTCTGATCCACGGACAAGAAAGAAACTTTGAACTACTGTTCTTTTGAAGTTTTCAAACACCTCTTTTTTTTTTCCCAGAATTAAAAACCCAAAAAGAAAAAGCCGGAGGGTGGAATTTTTTTTTGTCTTTTGACTGCATTGTTTTTTTCCCCTTTTTTTAAATGATCATTTCATTTCATTATGCCCTGTCCCGGGGGGCATGGGCCCCCTCAACCTCTTCGCCACGCAATCTGTTCTGGGCTGTTCGGGGCTTTCCCTCCAGTTTTCCCTTGTTGTTTCAACTCCGCCTCAGGTCTCGTCCCAGCGTTGCGAGCCGGCCTCCTTTCTCTTCCCTGCGGGGTTTCCGGTCAGGGCTTGGCGTGTGGTGCGGATGCTGGCTTCCCGGGGGGGTTCCGATCCAGCCCCCCTTCCCTTCGCGTATCTGCTTGGCCACTGGTTCCGTCCCGCACGCCCCCAAAAACTTTGTTTCGGACCTTGTCCTGCCATCGGATTTGTGATGCGCCTCAACAGGGTTGAAGAATGTCGAACTTTTGTTTTAAACGCTTGTTGTTCCCACTCTCGCATCCGTAGGCAAAAACGATTCACATTGGGTTGAAATTGGAGTTTGGTTTTTATGCGATTCCTCCAGATGCCCAGATGTTTTGAGCATGACAAAATTTTGCCTTCCCTTGCCGTTTGCTGGACGTCTCGGTCCTGCCCCCTTTTGGGTCAACCCCTTTCCCAGGTAACGAAAGACCCACCCCCGAGGGCTTCCCCTCGACTGTGACTTTTGTGTTTCAGTGGTGTTGTTTTTTCATCATGGGTCTTTTTCCGTTAATCTAGCCCTCCCGGCTGATGTGGTCTCCAAGCAGTGGTTTTGTCCTCATCGGGTGGGCTGTGTGACAGGACCCAGGTCTCGCGAATAAAAGGTCCGACGTTCCAGAGGGGTCCCTGTATCCGTTGTTTCTCCCTTTGTAGGGGTTTTTCATGATCCAGTCAATGCCAGGGGGAAGGGGAAAACGGCGAAGCGGGCATCCCTGCCAACTCCAAGGGGGCCGAGGGGAAAATCCTCATTAATGTCCGGAGGTAAACCGGGATAGGGGATATCTTCTCGGGATTTCCGAAATGCCTCAGCAGCTTACCAAATTCTGCCACACGCGAAAGCCTCTCAAATCTATAAGTTAAAGTAAAGGGGGGGGGTTCCCCCAGGACGCTCCCGATATGCGCGGCGGGCATCGGTGGCACATGATTTTTTTCTGGGGGAAGCTCCTGCTGGTCTGGGACGGGGGGCGAGGGCCCCTCTTTTTCCCCCATGGGAACCCTTTTTGAGAACCTTGCCGGGCTTTTGACGGGCATGACCCCCGGGGTTCGCAGCCCCTGGGGTCTCCTTTTTTCGGCAGCTTGAGACATTCCTTTCTTTCCACTAGCCGAAACCCCCCCTTTCCCCCCAGATTTTGCTGAAGAGGTGTATAGCATGTTACACTGTCTTGTCTGCTTTGAGGGCTTCTGCTGGTACTCGCCCCGGCCCGGACCCCCCCTTTTTCAGAGCCTGTGGCCTTTTTGGGCCTGCCTTTTGGGTTTGTCACAGCTGAGGGGCGGGGTCATCTCGCGGGTGGGATGTCTGGGGGTCATCAGGGGGGGGCTTTTCAGCAGCTCCCGAAGTTTCGCCCACTTTTCAGCTGTTCCTGGTTGGGTCAGGGGGTTTCCGTTCTTGTCCTTCACTGGCTTGTTTTCTGCTGGAATTACCCGTCAGTTTGGTCCCAGGTAAGGTCCTTCAGTTTCCCCTGTCCGGCTGTGCCTCTGTTTTGGTGGCCAGTCGCAAGTAATCCCTCTTGTCCTTCTTGATGCCTTTTTACTTCTCCTTCCTGCTGGTGCTCTTCCTGTGCCTTGCCCTGGCTGCTCTTGTTCGTCGGTTCATTAGTTTCTTCTCTCTCCTTTTTCCAACTTGTGATGGTGTCGGCAGGACCCATTTTTTTGTGGGGCCTTCCTTCCCAAAGATCTCTTCACATTGTCATGCCGGCTTCTGGTGTTCCCCTGTGTCTCGTGTCCTCTCACTGCCCTACAGCCGTACGGCGGAACCTGTTGGAAAGGCTGATCGGAAGCGCTTGTGTTCCCTGTTCCGGACAGTCCGACATTGTACTTGACTGTGTTGTTGTGTTGGTGATCTCTTGGGCGAAGTCTCACGGGTTTTAAAAAGAGGGGGTGGTCTGATCACTCACACCTCTCTTACCGTACATCCCGCCATGTCTCCGGAAGCGACAAATGCAGGGGGGTCAATCTGGTTCCCGGACATGGTTCGGGGTCTCCATGTGGCCTTGTGGGCGCTTGTGGGGGAAGATCTCCTCCCCCCAGCTGGGTTTAGGGGGCACAGGCTGCAAAAAAGCCACCATTCTCGTTTATCTGTCCCAGTCCATGTGTCCCCATATGTCCCCGTAGCCTGTTTGTCCCTTCCCCATCTTTGGGTTAAAATCTCCCTCTATGGTTATGTCCTTTGCTCCTCTTTTTCTATCCTGTCGTAGTTCGGCGAAGTCATCTTTCTTTCTTCTTCCCCATTGGTGGGGGATACACTGGGTGTGTTCACCTGAGTCATTCTTTTTGGGTAAACTTGGGTGTGATGATGGGGAGGACAGGTTCCCATCCCTGATGCCCTTGTGCCTCCGGTGCCCGCATCAGGGAAACACCCCCCTGTGGGGGGTCCATCCTCTGTGTTCCTGGTACAGCAGCTGTTCCCAATGAAAGCTCCTGCCGATTGTACCACCTTGTTCCCCTCAGTCCCCAGCACTCCGACGTATTTTTTCATCTCCTCGCAAAATTGGATGGTTTTTCCTGTTTCAAAAATCGTCCTGATTTCCATGTGGCTACTTTCGTTTTTCCGGGTGTTAAAGGGGGGCGGCCTTTCAGCTTTCCTTTCGGCTTTCACTGCACTGCGTCATAAGCCCCGGGAGGAGACCCTTCATTGCCCCCGGGAATGCTTTGGTCATTGCGCAAAGCTTTTTGAAATCGTCTTTTTTTTTTCGGGGGGTTGTTTTCCCTACCAAACCCCTTTACCTCGGGGCGAGGGGCCGGGCCCTTTGTCGCCTCTTACACATGCAGGGAGGGCGGCTATCTTCCAACCCACAGGGGAAATTTTTTTTAAAGAGCCCTCTACTATTTTTTCATTTTTAATTTTTTTTTCCCTTCCTTGCCCCCTGGACACCCCAAAGAGATTTTAGCAACTGTTCACTTCCCACTCCCACCCCCCCATGCAAAACCTGAAAACCAAAGGGGTCCTGTGCAGCCCAGACTGCAGTCCCCCGGGAACAAGCAACTCAAATTTCCTATTGAAACCCCCACAGGGGACAACCCCTTTTCCATCCATCATTCATAGTATTCCCTGCAGCCTTTCTATCCAACATTCGAAGCACAGCACTTGAAGCCCCCCAAAGACAACAACTGCCATCCAAGCCAATACACCATCCCAAAAACAGTTCACGACTTTGCCAGCACCAGCTTTAATGAAAGGGGCCCGACACACATGAAAAATCCCCAAGGGACATACAGCCCCCCGACACTGCAAAGGAAGACCCCAAAAATGCGGGCTGTAACAGGGGGGTTTGTATTTTACTCCCGTTTTCTATATACTTACCAGCAACCATCATTCCACCATTAGTAGCTCGCCTGCCGGATTTTTTGTGGCTAATGCAGTAATAAAACCATCACGTGACGCCCACACTGCTTCCGCCAGGGAAGAAGCCGGTGTAAACTTCCTGTTCCTCATTCAACGAGGCCTATGCGCAAGGTAACCCAGAGAACCATAGCGCTAGCGGGGAAGGTAGGGTGGGCATTAGAGTCTGACATGGTAAGTATACTAGCCAAACAGGGAGGATAATACAAACTCCCCATTTTGGCGTCATATACTTTACCATGTCAGACCATAGCAGAATTCAAAGGAATTGGAGGAAGGGCTTAGTGCCCTCATGGTTCTTGGGGTTAGCAGAGGAATAGATATGGCTGCGTTAGCCGCAAAAGAAGTCCCTAGAACCATCAGCCCTGGTCATGCGGACATCCCTAAAATAAAGGCTTATGAAGGGATTTTCTGGATGCCAGTAGGCTGCCCCCAGGATGTGGTGCAGGAGGACAGAGCACTGGATCGCTGTGTAAGTGGCCAGCGCCCTGCCCTCATGGGCCCGCACGGCTGTTCAGAGCAAGCCACTTAGTTCTGAGAGGCAGGGGAGTTTACAGCTCTCCCACAGCTGCAGAGGCCAAGCCGTGAATGCAGGTCAAGGAAAGGGGTGTTTTCTGCAGGCTGCTCCCCACCAGCCAGCTAACTGTGCTGTACTCAACCAACTGAATGTCATCTGTGTACAGCCGGTCTGGCAGCAATGTGTTCGGCATTGATGAGCGGCCATTACAAATGGGGCTCTTAGTTTGATAATCAGTGGTTGTCATGAAAAATGTAATATATCTGTGCTCTTGAGATGACTGAATAGGCAAGTTCCCAACAATTCTTTTAATACCAAACTCGACTAGGTTATTTTCTTGTAGATAATGTAGATACGGCATGAAAGCTTGTACACAAGAGGTCAGGCGATATTCAAACAATGACAACACACACACACAATTGTGAAAGAATGACGTCATTACTTTCTGGGAACTTAATTTTCCCTAGTTAACTAGTACACAAGTTTGATACATGCCTCTGCTTGGACTACAACAACAAAAATGTTTGGTCAGAAATGTGTAAGGCTTGTTTGTTCGGCCCTATAACTAAGTGTCTCGAATGGGACAGAAAAATAAAGCTGTGCCCGGGGAGATAAGATGGGGAGATCCTTATACGCCTGGGCGTAGGCCGATCTGCCCATCTTGGAAGCATCTAGGGAGGACTGGGAGGAGCACCTGGGGCGCGGGGTTCC
This sequence comes from Conus ventricosus, assembly GCA_018398815.1. NCBI lineage: Eukaryota > Metazoa > Mollusca > Gastropoda > Neogastropoda > Conidae > Conus > Conus ventricosus. The sequence continues at coordinate 11,073,737 of CM031613.1, forward strand.
CAGTAGCCCCGAATGGAGCCAGCCGAGAGCCTAACGAAGAAGATAGGAGAGATAGGAACTACCTATCTGAAAATCGGAAGGCCAGATGGAGGAACAGAGATGAGCCCAGGAGGCCATCTCTCCCCTTGGAAAAGGGCTCATCCTGTGGGGGATTGGGAATGGAGGGAAGGCGTATGTTATGAGGCCAGACCAGGGAGGGTGAGCGACTCTGGGCCTGAACACTGTTCCCCACTGGGCCGAGGGCCAGCCTGCTGAGGGTCCCAGTGAGGAGGGGCCCCGCTATGTGTGTCGCGCAGAGGGTGAATCCCCACACGGCAACAGTGGAGGGGGCCTCTATTCAGGGGGGAGAGGCTGAGGGAGCGAGCTCTCTTCCCCCACCCCCTTTTTTGTTGTTGTTGTTGTTGTTGTGTTGACACAAGGCACCAGTGTTGTCCATGGGCAGGAGAACAAGTCGGTGCAAGACCTGGGGTTGGAAGCGGGGGAAAGGAGCTGGAAGCGGGGAGGGCAAGCCTACCCGCTTCCAATTCCAGGACGTTGATGTGGAGACGGGATGACTGAGCGTCCCACACTGTGCGTCCCACACTCCTGAGGTATGAGGGTTCTCAAAAGGGGAACAGCCCGAGATGGAGGGGGAGTGTAAGGTTGAACTAGTGCCACTCTCCCTACCCGTCCGCTTGAAAAGACAGGAACACGAACGAGCGTGTATTTAAGATACTGAGCCATGTGCTTTTTGTGGCCATAGTCAGCATGAGTGTGTTGTTTTGTGAGCCCAGAGATGCCAAATGAGGCGATCTTTTGCACACTGAACATAGAACATAATGTTGTTTTGGGGATCCTTAGCAACCAGTACTGCTTACCTTGACCCCAAGATCCTGAAATGCACACTTTCCTGACATGTCGATTGCCTTGAGCACCGACGGGAAAATGGCGGAAGTAAGTATCGCGTCTTCACACAAAACGAGACTATGCAAACTAGGACGAGACCTTGAGAAAAATCAATACTTCAAGACGAGTGTCGTCTGCTAGGCTAGGGCCGTTTGTCGGAACCCATTGCGAGCAGATTTCAGTGTAAGTAAGACTGCTTCCCAGATTTTCTAGAACCCCGATCTTGCCAGACGAGACGTAGGTAGCGTCTGTGAGATGGGAGTATAAGGATGGAGTTTTCCCATGGGGCGACTCCCCCAGTCACCTCCGGGACCGTGTCTGCTGGCCAAACCGAAATTCTGGTGGGATTGTTTCGTTTCGGCCTAAGGGGGATATTAGGGCGCTTGGCGGGCTGCACCAGCACAGCAACTCTAGCTACCAACAGGCAGTTAAAGTGGCTCCTGGCTGCGCTGTCCACCGCAGCTGAAAGGTGATGCAAGATCCTGTTGACCAGGTGTCGCATAAATGAGTCGCTGAACAAGCGAGAGTCCGTCTCCTGGTGTGTCTCGGAGCCCGAGTCCGATGACACTGGGACGGTGCCATCCTCCTCCGGCCAGGGTACCCCCGCCCGCTGCAGGAGCATGCCTAGAAAGGCATGCCCAGCAGTGGTGTGTAAGATGCCCATTCTGGCTACCCGGTCCCACTCCTTTAGGTTCGTAAAGGAGATGGTGCCGGAAGTAGGGGGGGGAGGGGGGGGGGGCGGGCATGTTGGGAATCAGCCAACAGTCTGCCTGGGAAATGCCCATTTCCCTGGTACAGGATTGTCGGGAACAAAGGAGGTGACTGCAGACTTCTTGGGGTCCCCGAGGTGAGTGCCGACTTGGACCGCATTAGGGGCCGAGATGGACCCTTGTCCTGGCGGAAGGACGGCTTGCGCACCCCTGGCACGAGTTGCCGGACCTCCCAGATGGAGGTGAGGGACTGTGGGGCGATGATCCTGGGTTTAGATCGCTGGGCAGGGGGCGGCACGGTGATGTCAGTGAAAGAAGGACATTGTCCGAGGGTGGGGCCTCCCTCACAACCAGGTCAGGGCGCACCGTTCCAGGGTGCCCACATCATACAATGAGGAGAAGGCTAATTCTTCCTCATCTTCAGCCTCAGGGTGGTCTTGTTCCTGGCAGGGTTGGGTGGAACCTTCGTCAGGAGGCAACTCCAGGGGTGCGTGAGGATCCCGCCCTAGCTGGGTAGTGGGGGAATGCGAGGGCGGGTCCCTCGTGGCTCTATGATCGGCGGCCAGGCTAGGTTTGTGGAGCCCGTCCTGCCGATCAGACAGCGCCCGAGGTGGGAGACCGAGGTCGACCCAGGTGGATGAGTGGTGCCACATTCGACCGTGGAGCTGGTCGTGTTGCGTGTTAGAATTAAGCCACTGGTCTCTCTCGGGGCATAGAGCCACCGGTCCCCGGGAAGGTAGGCGGGCTGTGGCGGCCCTGAGGTGTGGGCAGAATGTCCCCGAGGACCCGGGTAACCTGAAACACCAGGGGGGGGGGGTATTGAGGGGCCGTGGCCTGTCGTACCCGCCCAGGGACGTGCACTGCCGCATACACGTCCTTGGTGTGGGCCTGGGAGGGCCTTAGTGGTGGTGAGGAGGACACGGTAGTCGAGCCCCCTACCCGCCTATGTGCGGATTGGGCTGGCTGCGGCACCGTGTTCCTTCCGCCAGAGGAATAAGTCAGGTTACTCTTGCCCTGCTGGTTGATCCTCCCCCCGGAGGAACGGGACCGTTGCCCAAGTGGGAAGCCGAATAAGTCGACTCCCTAACGTCCTGTACCCCTAGGGGAATATGTGGCGGTCGATCGGGGTTGTTTGACCGCCCTTGTGCATGGACACGACCAGGCTCTTGGCGCGGCGTGACCACGCGCCCAGAATTATGGACACCGCCGAGGTCGTGCGTCGGGGTGACCATAAAACTGCTTCCGGAGTCATGGCGCTCCTCGTGCACAGGTTTGGCTGCACCTGTGCCCGGTGGGGCAGAGCGCTGTGAGTCCACGTATCAAGTTCGGGGGGAAAAGTGAAACGTGGCTCATCAAGGCGAGTGACGGGTGGCGATTCCAGCCCAGACCCGTCACCCGTGCTGGTCCGGCTCGGCAAGGTTCCCCGGGGGCCGAGGGTCGCGTGACACAGCATGATGGACAGAAGTCTCACTGCGCGTCGGGAGGCTAGAGGCAAGCCGGCCAATGGAGAAGGGGGGGAAAGAGAATTTCAGTGAGAAGATTTGACTTGGATCAGCCCTTTGAGGGGAGCCTTGCCCTTAGACTTTCTGGGCAGGTCAAACGAGAGAGATTTAGCAATGGCGGCCGCTTGCCTAGTAGCCTTCGGACGCAGCGATCATGTGTCCACCGGTCGGGTAGAGGAGGAATGGTCACGCGTCCCCTCCACGGAAAAGTCATCTCCATCTACCCTGAACGTACATTCTTCCATGAGAACGGATTGCTCTGGATCGGATCGGGAATATGAGCGACTTCTGAGTGATGAAGTGGCTCGACCCGACGGTGTCCTTCACCATGTTGGGCAATTGTGGCAGAGCAAACCCAGAGCACACGACCACAAAGAGGGGGACAAGATGGTTGATCGAGAAGAAGTAAATTAATCTCGATCGGCCATGTGGTGTTGTGTAAAGGAGTCGAGAAATCGACAGAAAACTCGAACTACCTGTTCACGCCACAAACACCGAGACTGCTGAGTAATGTTAGATAGCAATCGCGATCAGCGTGTAGTATTACGAACTTGTACTAGGACAAAATTCCTAACACTAAAGTGAATATTGTGTACTAGTACGAAGATATTGAGCACTAAACCGTCTAAGGCAGACCCAGTACGAAGTACAGGCCGGCCACAAGGCAAAATGGAGGGAAACACGACCGGCGAGGGAGAAAATGGCGGCCGACGACCGGCGAGTGTACGATTGTGGAAATAAACAAAGGGCGTGTGCAGAGAAATACAGAGCAGGTATGTCGAGGAGATAGGTGCGTGAAGCTGGGGCCCAGAGCACGAGACAGTGCCAGAAATTGCACTGACCACAACTCGCGAGAAGTAAACACAGTTGCGAGGGAAAGACACACAAGAGCTGTGCGAAAATGCACAAAATCGCGAGAGTACCGACGATCGTGAAAGGAGAGAAATGATTCAATCCAATCCCACCAGGAGACTCTCGATCTACCTTTTAATAATGATACATGGGGTAGTAATGAATGTGCACACGTTGGTAGATCAAGAGATCGTAGAGACACCTGATCTACCAGTAGTAATGATAAATGGGGGTAGTAATAAATGTGCACACGTTGGCAGATCAAGAGATCGTAGAGACACCCGATCTACCAGGAGTAATGATAAATGGGAACAGATAAATGTTACTAATGGGGTACTAATAAGTGTGCACAAGTTGGTAGATCAAGAGATCGTAAGACACTCAATCTTCCTGTTAATAATGATAAATATGGTACAGGAAAATGCGCCCAGGAAGCTGCGTACCAAGCATGGTGCGTGCGGTCAGGCAATATGGCGGACACGCCAACCGGCGTGCACAATCCAACATGGCCAATCGATTGACCGGGAAGGGATCGATCGCCGAGAGTGACGCGCACTAGCGCGCGAGAGTAGAATACCCCTGGTGTACCTGTATAATGCTAAGGAGGTACTAAATCCATGTGCACCAGTTGGTAGATGAAGAGATCGTAAAGACCATCGATCTACCTGTGATAAATTAGGTACTAATACATGTGCACCAGCAGGCAGATCAAGAGATCGTACAGTCACTCGATCTACCTGTAGTAAGAATACATAGAGTGCCATATTGATACAAATAAATGTGGCCTGGGAAAATCCCCCTACGGCAAGCATGTGCGATCGAAAATGGCACCATGCGTGAAGCAATAGGAAAAGACGCCGATCGTAGTGGAAAATCCAAGATGGCGGGTCGATTGACCGGGGAGGGTTAGGTCGTCGAAAGAGAAGCAAGGGCGCGAGAGTAAAATAGACTGACGCGCTGAAAGTATACAAGTGGCCGAAACGACTCCGTAGAGGGAATGTTAGGATAACAAATGCTGTTATAGGCTTAAATGAGTGACGGGAGAGAAAGGCAAACTCTTCTTCTTCTTCCTCTTCTTTCTTAAAAACATCCGCCATCCTAATTTGATGGTAACAATGTGGGTACAAACCCGATCGACCGTACTAGACGAGCGATCGAAGAAGACGATCAGGAGTAGTGATACAAGGAAAAGAAGGCGATAATAAAAGAGAAGGAAAAAAACCTCCATAGCATGAACCGGTACGCCCCGAAAGAGGACGACCACACAGGGGGCGGCCGGAATGGCGAGAATAAATATGGCGGCTCGAGCGACGGACGAAGATCGATCGTCGAAGTGAATGACCGAGATGGCTAGTGGGAATAAACAAACGCGCCGAGATCGATGGAAATCCATGGGAATGGAAAAGAAAATAAAGAGAGAGGGGGTGACGCGTTACTACAAGGGTGACGCGTTCCCACACTCGGCAAGTAAGGGACGAATGGAGAACAATGGGGTGAAGAGAAGTCGTGAGCCGTCACGCCATAGAGCGTGAATAAAATGAAATAAAATGCCATCCATAAGCCTCACACGGCAATGGTACCATGGTCGAACGTAAGCCACAACAGAACAAGTAAAGAAGGCACACAAGCAATCTCTACAAAAACAGAAGTATAGGCGAGACAGAGCAAAAAACCTGTCCTTGTCAGGCAGGAGGCCGAGGTTGAATGAGGAACAGGAAGTTTACACCGGCTTCTTCCCTGGCGGAAGTAGTGTGGGCGTCAAGTGATGGTCTTATTACTGCATTAGCCACAAAAAATCTCGGCCTGGCAGAGCTAACTAACTGCCGTGGAATGCTATGGTCTGACATGGTGAAGTATACGACGCCAAATCTGCTTTCTATGGTACCAGCATGAACCAGCTGTGGGACCGACACCTTAACTGTTGGTCAGTTCATCTTGGGAATACTGTCAGAGATGACTTCACACAGTGGAGGAAACATGACCCTGTGATTCCAGTCTTCCCATCTAAGCCTTGTAGCACAATGGGTAGGAACTGGCAGAGACCCAAAATTCCCACATAAGAATACCTGATGGGACTCGTACAACCTCCTAGCCTGCTACAACCAGTCACTGCACAACTGTGGCTAGGGTGTCAGCAGGTACAGGTATACTGTGTGTGTACCCATGTGCATGTCTGTATCAGCAAGCACAACTCCATTCAACCCTGTAACTATGGGCACACACATCAGCAGGCATGCTGGGGCACCTGTCTGGGAAGTGACTGGCCAAGGACTATCACAGGGTCATTGTACTTCATAAAGGAACTGCTCACAATATGGGTTTATGTGTCTGAGGATTCTGTACAGGTGCATGATGTATGCAGAGGGGCATATGCATGGATGTCATTCAGCTTTGTCAAAGAAAGCACAGCTGATAACCACATGCACGAAAATTTCACTGTGTTCAGACTTCAAGATAAAAGCACGATTCAAAGACTTGCCAAAGTCCCCAGTTTTGATCCTACCATTTTTGCTTTTGAATTCTTTTCCTTTTTATTTCTGTATGTGAATGATGCACAGTAAACACAGTATGAATGCTTTGGGTTCAGTTTTGACTCTTCAAATGCACTGTTTCCTATGACATTAGGAAAGCGGTCAGACACCATTTCTGACTCTTTAAATGCACTGTTTCCTATGACATTAGGAAAGCGGTCAGACACCATTTCTGACTCTTTAAATGCACTGTTTCCTATGACATTAGGAAAGCGGTCAGACACCATTTCTGACTCTTCAAATGCACTGTTTCCTATGACATTAGGAAAGCGGTCAGACACCATTTCTGACTCTTCAAATGCACTGTTTCCTATGACATTAGGAAAGCGGTCAGACACCATTTCATTTCATTTTAAAGCTGATTGCAAACTCACTTCCAGTGGTAAATGTTAAAAGAAATCAACAGTTCTTATCTCAAATGGAAAATAAATGACCAGTGCTATGAATGCTGCGGTACAAAGGTGCTACTGTCCACAATCATTTTAAAATGAATTATGGCACATTTCTTACTCTATCTCCAAATTTGGACTCATTAATATCACTCATCTTTCTGCCATGGTTTCCTCACAGCCCACAAGGAGAACAAGACAGGGGCTTATCCTATGATATCTTTATGTCAAATTCGGATTTTTTCTCCCTTAGGCGCACGAAAGAAATATTTTGCACTAATTGCAGACAAACAGAACTGTCCATCTCTAAAATTCAATGATCAAAATTAATATTAATACATTATTCATCCATTAGTTTGGCAAGTGTTCTGTTTTAATTTCACTTTCCCTATTCCTCTCCTTGCATGCAAACAAATTAACTGTGTTGTACATGCAAAATTCACTAACCTTCCTCTAGATTTCCAACATCCAAGAACTAGTGAAGAAATGCCTAAGTTTATATATTTTAGAGGGTCACACTTTTCATAGCTCTTTCTTTTTCTAAACTATGAGTGTCTCTTGTACATTTAATACTTGATGTCACATTTGTTTACATATCTGGGACTCAGTGTTTCTTTTCTTTTTCAGACAAGTCTGCAATCTTGCTGATTCTGTCATCAGCACTGGAGAGACGAAACAGTAAGCTTAGAAGACGAATACTGTGAAAGCTTTCACACAATGTATTCATGTATGCACTCACGCACAAGCAAAGCCACACACAGGTACCAACAGCCAACACATTAGACATGTGAACTCACCTGGGTGTGTGAACCATGCTGCAGCATTCAATTCACCTTTTTCTCTGTTGGCACCTCTAAAGCGAGACACTTTGGCCAATATACTGCCAAAACAGAGCAAAATACAAAAAAAATTATAGAAAGCATCAAAAGGAATTTTCTTCATACATACCTGTCCAAACAAATACTTATCTCCACTAGGCATGGAACAACGCCATACATCTGGATTCCCAGGACAGAGGGGAGCTAACTCTTCCCTTAACCCTTCGGAGACGGAGCCAAAATGAATGGACCAAGTAATATTACTGTGACGGGCTATTTTGGACATTTTTTAAAAAATTCAACACATTCACACAAAATGACAAAGACAAACAAATTGTATACCATTTGAAAGTTTACTATCTCTTCCTTTAAACTTTTTAAGGTTGTTTTTTTTCATAGATGCTTCTCTTTTTTTATGATTTGTCAAAATATCTCACTAAATTCTCAAAAAAAAAGGTTTGAAAAACAGTTTCCTTGTCAGGCACGCAATATCCACCAGCTGATCCACTTGGAAGAATGATGTGATTAATTCATGCAGTAACGTTTCCCGAGTCACATGAAACAGTTTGAGGTCTTATGTCGCACTACACACTGAAATGATATGAGTACAGCCTGCCCACCACTATTTTGCGTAAACAAAGTCAACCTTCCATCTGTTTCAGAACACTGAAAAACGGCATTATACACAGTCTACAGCGTGAGGGAAAGAAATCTGTGCAGGAAAATGGTCAATCTAAAGGGCTAGGTACTGACGTTGCAGTGAGTATTAAAAAATAAATATGGAAATTTATGACAAAAAGGAATTCTATTACTGAAAATAGTTTAATGGTCTACTTACCTGTCCATGCACCAGGATGCCCTCCCACCTGCCTGCTTAATCACACATGGATGGGAAAACTCTGCTGTTTCTAACATGGCGTCAGATTGTGAACTCCCTAAGGGTAATCCTTGTGGATGGCCTATCTGGGCACTGAGATGAGGCCAGCTCCCTCCTCTTCCCAATTTTCTTTCTTTTTTTTTTTTTGGATCCTGATAATATGGCTTTGTTCTTAGCTATGTGGGAATAAGGCATTTGCTCGGACAGTTAAGTATGAGAATAAGGGAAAGGCTGGACTGTCAAGTGTGTGTGTGTGTGTGTGTGTGTGTGTGTGTGTGTGTGTGTGTGTGTGTGTGTGTGTGTGTTGTTTGTGTGTATGCGTGTGAGTGTGTGTGCGTGTGTGTGTGTGTGTGTGTGTGTGTGTGGTGTGTGTGTGTGTGTGTGTGTGTGTGTAACTATGGAAATTTGATACATGTAATGCAATACATGTTTAAGAGATATACTGATTCTCTATTGCAGTAAAAATGGACACTATACACAACATGGCTTATGTGCATTAGTTTTCATATGTGAACTGTTTGTGCTTGTGTGCGTGTACACGTGTGTGTGTGCGAGTGCATGTGTGTGTGTGTGTGTGTGTGTGTGTGTTTGTTACAGTGCATCTACAGTGTATGCAAGTGTCAGAGCTTAATCTAGGATTTTTCAGAAAGGGGGGCACTCCCCCCCCCCCCGGGGTCACTTCTTCAGCCAATCGTCTTGAAACCGGTGTTCCCTTGCACTGGCACTCTTTTCGGGCTGCTTCTCCGAGCTTTTGGATGTAGTCGCAGTTTCTTCATGATCTTCTCCACCCTCGCATGGCACAGAATCTTTTTTTTTCACTTTTCTTCCACGAAAGTCGAAGTCAAATAGGGTGGGTGCACGCTTCATTTTGGAAAATATCCAATATGGCGTCTTAAACTCTCGCAACTTCTCGTCGTTGATCGAGAAGGAGGAGATGAACGCCGCCAATTGGTTGATTTACACTAACAGCAAATGAAATATCAAGAAATCGTTCGCTCCTGCTCAGTTCTAGTTTCAGTTTTTCAAGCAGACGACAAACGAGCGCCCGCAACGATCAGTGAACAGGGCGGGCAGTCCTGCAACTGTGCGGGAGCCTGCCCGCGTCAAGACTCGATAATTGCGGGAAGGAACAGATTTTCGGGGGATTGTACAAATCCCGCGCTCTAGAGTAAGCTCGGAAGTGTGTATGAGTATGTGTGTGTGAGAGAGAGAGAGAGAGAGAGAGAGAGAGAGAGAGAGAGAGAGAGAGAGAGAGAGAGTGTGTGTTGCTTTCATATGAATTGCCAGTGAAGAAATATTCAGCATTCTCACCAACATAATTTCAGTTCAGTCTTCAAACAAGTGACAAGCACAATGACACCGGTCTCCAAATCCAACAGTCAGAAGTCAACCCCAATGCATGCTGACTTCATCCCCAGCTCAACACAGGAAGACCGCTATTCTTTCTGAAATATTTGGTTGGCTTTTTTTGTGTGTTGTTGTTGTTGTCTATTTCGCACTTTAAAAAAAAAACCCTTAAAACAGACATCTGTAAAATGTTTCACCAAAATCCCCTAAATAGTTTTCCTGTTACCAAACGGACAGACTGACAGAGGACAGAAAACAGCTGTAGTCCACAGTGTTGCCTGTATGTAGGTCAACACAATGTCATCACCATCCACGGCCACTCACTTTGAGGCAGCTCGGACCCAGCTTCCCCTGCCGACCCTCCTGCAGCTTCCTCCAGAGCTGATGGAGGTTTTCGTTTACGTTTACTCTGCCGCAGAGCGTTGGCATCAAAGTTCAGACCATCAGCAGTTTTGTCAGATGAACCTTCAGAAACACAAGATCACAATGACAGGTGAACCTTCTACCAGTTGTCATTTTCTGTCATTACTGCGCAAGCATACGACAAAAAAAAGAAAAAAGACAAGAACTGTGACTGGTGTGATGTGGAGCTGACTGTGGAGTGAAAAATTTGGGGGGGGGGGGGGGGGGTCATTTTGATCTCACAATCCCCCATCCCAACTTGTTGGTCCTTCTCATCAGAGACTTATAAAGTTATATACTAAAAACAATAAATAAATCAATAAAAAGGCGATTTGAGTCAAGACTTAACTGCATCTTTTTTCTCTGATATTATTGACATTACAGGAAAAGTTTCAAGCAACTGGTACACAGAAAAACTTAATTTATGATCTCACTGTATACTGTTGGTATTTCAGAAGCCGATATAAAATACATGGCAGTTCAGCGACAGTCTTGACAGACAGCTAGAGTAAAACATATACGGCAGTTCAGCAACAACCTGACAAACAGCTAGAGTAAAACATATACGGCAATTCAGCAACAACCTGACAAACAGAGTAAAACATACATGGCAGTTCAGCAACAACCTGACAAACAGCTAGAGTAAAACATATACGGCAGTTCAGCGACAATCTGACAAACAGCTAGAGTAAAACATATGTATGGCAGTTCAGCAACCATCTGACGAACAGCTAGAGTAAAACACACATGGCAGTTCAGCAACAACCTGACAAACAGCTAGAGTAAAGCATATACGGCAGTTCAGCAACAATCTGACAAACAGCTAGAGTAAAACATATATACAGCAGTTCAGCAACCATCTGACAAACAGCTAGAGTAAAACATACATGGCAGTTCAGCAACAACCTGACAAACACTGAAACAGCTAGAGTAAAACATATACGGCAGTTCAGCAACAATCTGACAAATAGCTAGAGTAAAACATATACGACAATTCAGTGACAGTCTGACAGACAGCTAGAGTAAAGCATATACGGCAGTTCAGCAACAACCTGACAGACAGCTAGAGTAAAACATATACGACAGTTCAGCGACAGTCTGACAGACAGCTAGAGTAAAACATATACGGCAATTCAGCAACAACCTGACAAACAGCTAGAGTAAAACATACATGGCAGTTCAGCAACAACCTGACAAACAGCTAGAGTAAAACATACAGGGCAGTTCAGCAACAACCTGACAAACAGAGTAAAACATACATGGCAGTTCAGCAACAACCTGACAAACAGAGTAAAACATACAGGGCAGTTCAGCAACAAACTGACAGTGACCAAATAACCAACCATGTAAAAACCCTTGACAAAAAGAAAACTGTAGTCCTGACCTGCATCCCCAACTGCTATCAAGTCCATGTCTGGGTCAACAACAGAGGAGGACGTCAACGTGGTGAACTCCACCAGTGGCGAAGACGACGCCCCCGACAATGTCACTGCTCCTGCCAACCCATCTCCAAGTGGTAACATAGTAACACTGTCTGCCGCGTGACCATCTGTCCGAGAGTTGACAGCCGGGAGGTGGCCATCACCTAACAAAGTCACATTCCTTCCCATCAGCCCGGCGTTGGAAGTCACAACCACAGCACTAGAGACAGAGGAGACAGAGGCCAAAGAGGCCGCGGTCCTGGGCGCCACATCAGAACTGGCCGACACAGTGGCACTGTCTAACACAACAGAGTGGGAAAGTGGGGGGGCTGTCACAAGGGATGGTTTGGGGGCAACAGCGTTCCTAACTGAGGCAGTGTAGTACTAGTCACAGACACAAACGTTGCACCACTGCTGTGCGATGCCATCGTGTTCTGAGGCAACACAGACACCACACTGCTCTGCACAGAGTTTTGGGACAAACACATGGTGGTGCCGCCCAGCGACGGCAGCGGCGACAGTCTCGTTGATGGACAGGATTGTGCAATGGATGGGGAGAGGGAGATGGAGACGGTTGGGGTGGAAACAGAAGCTGCTGTGAACACTTTGCTGTTGTGAAGAACAGAGGTGGAGGGAAGGACGGGCGTGCTGCTGTTACTGCTGACCACAGCGTTGCTGGCTACACTGGCACTCACGTATGCTGCCGAAGGAAGATCCCTCTGGAAAAAAAATTAATATAACCCAATCATTTGCTCACTCATTACATTTTCCTCAATGTTTCTTTCTAATCATCTCGGAGAACAAACACATGTATAAATCCAGACTTATTCAAGATATGTGTGATATCATTCTAACATAAATTTATCTTTCTATGGATCAAAAAACTCATTTTTAATAACAAAAATTTTTTAAAAAGAATCCTCAACTGCTCCTCAGCTCCCACAAGGGGTCTTTTCTGCTAGCTGAAGCAGAAGAGTGAAAAAGAAAGAGAGCAGAAATAAGGGGTGCGAAGAGATGAAACCGGCGATGGAGTTCCGACTTTCGAAGATCGAAAAGAACAGAAGGCGAAGTCGCGAGTGCCAAGACAAAGGCACTAAGGCGAGGATGGCGTGGTTAAATCGATTAATAAAGCACACCAAACCAAAGCCCCACCGGCTCCAGAGTAAAAGGGTGAAGCACGCAAGCCACAACAAATAAGCAAAGAAGCAAACACAAAGCTATTTTAACACAACGGCAAAGAGAAGGCAAGACAGAGCACAAGACTTATCTTGCTTGGACGGCAGGCCGAGAGAGAATGAGGTACGGGAGGTTGACACTGGCTTCTTCCTACGGCGGAAGCGGGTTGGGCATCATGTGACTGTCTTATTACTGCATTAGCCACACAAAAACTTCGGCCTGGCAGAGCTGACTAACTGCCGTGAATGCTATTGTCTGACATGGTACAGTATATGACGCCAAAATAAATTTATCTTTCTATGGATCAAAAAACTCATTTTTAATAACAAAAAAATTTAAAAAAGAATCCTCAACTGCTCCTCAGCTCCCACAAGGGGTCTTTTCTGCTAGCTGAAGCAGAAGAGTGAAAAGGAAAGAGAGCAGAAAACTGTATCTGTTCAGGAATTTGATGGGGAAGAACAAAATCTGAAATACTTGAAAATATATCAACTGTCATCCAACCCCTCCAATGTGTACAGAACTCTGCAGCCCGTCTCATTTGCAAATCTCCTAGGACCCAACCCTGCAGCCCTCTCCTGAAAAAGTTGCACTGGCTCCCCGTTGAAGAAAGAAATTAAATACAATGTTGTTGTCTCTGCTTCAAGATTTTCCATGGCGATGCCCCTGCCTATCTATCCGATCTCCTTCAATTATATGTCCCATCACGTACGCTCGCTCCGCTCCTCCACCGACACTAGGACCTTCCGCTTTCCCAGTTACCGCCCCCATCGTAAACAGCATGGCGAACGAGCTTTCTCATACGCAGCTCCAAACTCTGGAATAAACTCCCCTATGACTTAAGACATTCTCAACCTTTTCTTCCTTCAAAACCTCCCTGAAAACCTACCTTTTCAAACAATACTAAGAAGACAGTCATTACCAGATAGTTGATTGATTTTTGTTATTTTGTGGATTGCTTAGTAGTTTGTGCTTGTTGCGGCTGTTGTGTATTGTGTGTCTGTGCGTGAGAGTGTGTGTGCGCGTGGGAGAGAATGAGAGAGAGCCTTTGTTTTTTCATTTCTGAGCCGTTTTTTTCAATGCATTTTCTTTACATTTAGCAATTGCATTTTTTCTGCCTTTGTAAAGCGCCTTGTGCGTGGAAGGCGCTATATAAATCCCCATTATTATTATTATTATTATTAATTATATCTGAAGATGCACTCTGCTTCGGTTTATAAGTCTTCCACAAGTGAAAAAAAAGCAAGTGGTTTCCGTTTTTGTCCTAGGGCCTGCTAACTGTAGCTGCCAAATCCTAAGTAGCAACACATTTAGGAAGCAAGTGTACTTCCAATTTTTTTCATGTCAGTCCCTCATACCAAGCATAACAAACATACATACACCATCACCATATCCAAATAGGAAGGAACTGACACCGACATTATACAAGCATACATCACACCACATCCATCCCACACAAAGGACCCTGACACTGACATTATTTCATACATACACCATCACCACATCCAACACAAAGGACCTGACACTGACATTACACATACATACACCATCACCCACATCATCCAACAGAAAGGAACCGACACTGACATTATACATACATGTATACATTACCACCACATCCATCCAATACAAAGGAACTGACACTGACATTATACATATATACATACATCATCACCACATCCATCAGAAAGGACTGACACTGACAAAAAAATATACATACACACAACATCACCACATCCCCCCAAAACAAAGGAACCGACACTGACATTATACAACATACACCATCACCACATACAACAGAAAGGAACTGACACTGACATTATACACACATACATTACCCCCACATCCATCCAACACAAAGGACCTGACACTGACATTATACATACATACACCATCACCACATCCATCCAACACAAAGGAACTGACACGGGCATTATACATACACACACCATCACCACATCATCCAACACAAAGCAACTGACACTGACATTATACCATACATACATCATCACCACATCCATCCCACACAAAGGACCTGACACTGACATTACACATACATACACCATTCAACACATCCACCCAACAGAAAGGAACAGACACTGACATTATACATACATACATACACCATCACCACATCCATCCAACACAAAGGAACCGACATGACATTATACATACATACACCATCACCACATCCAACACAAAGGAACTGACACCGACATTATACATACACCATCACCACATCCATCCAACACAAAGGAACTGACACTGACATTATACATACATAACCATCACCACATCCATCCAACACAAAGGAACAGACACTGACATTGTGAGAGCAAAAACTCCCTCCTGTGGCCGACCTGTTCGTGCATCACAATGTTAATGCCTGATGACCCCTCTATCAAATGACCTGTTCGTGCGTCACACAAAGTTAATGCCTGATGACCCCTCTATCAACTGACCTGTTCGTGATGACCCCTCTATCGACTGACCTGTTCGTGCGTCACAATGTTAATGTCTGATGACCCCTCTATCAACTGACCTGTTCGTGCGTCACATGTTAATGTCTGATGACCCTCTATCAACTGACCTGTTCGTGCGTCACAATGTTAATGCCTGATGACCCCTCTATCAACTGACCTGTTTTGTGATGACCCCTCTATCAACTGACCTGTGCGTGCATCACAATGTTTAATGTCTGATGACCCCCTCTATCAACTGACCTGTTCGTGCGTCACAATGTTAATGCCTGATGACCACTCTATCGACTGACCTGTTCGTGCGTCACAATGTTAATGTCTGATGACCCCTCTATCAACTGACCTGTTCGTGCGTCACAATGTTAATGCCTGATGACCACTCTATCGACTGACCGGTTCGTGAGTCACAATGTTAATGTCTGATGACCACTCTATTGACTGACCTGTTCGTGCGTCACAATGTTAATGCCTGATGACCCCTCTATGGACTGACCTGTTCGTACGTCACAATGTTAATCCCTGATGACCCTCTATCGACTGACCTGTTCGTGCGTCACAATGTTAATGCTAATGACCCCTGTATCGACTGACCTGTTCGTGCGTCACAATGTTAATGTCTGATGACCCCTCTATCAACTGACCTGTTCGTGCGTCACAATGTTAATTGCCTGATGACCACTCTATCGACTGACCTGTTCGTGCGTCACAATGTTAATGCCTGATGACCACTCTATCAACTGACCTGTTCGTGCGTCACAATGATAATGTCTGATGACCCCTCTATCAACTGACCTGTTCGTGCATCACAATGTTAACCGTCTTTAGTATGCACTTACCTGAGCTTAGTTACGCCGAAACCCATCGGCAAGGTAAGTAACTCCGTAATTTGAACATGGTTAACCCAATTATAAATTAATTTAAAAGAGAGGAAAGGAAATAGTGAAATGAAAATAATTTTAAAAATTCCTACGAATATATATGTTGCTATATCATAAGTTTGAAGAATATCATATGAGCCATTTACTCGGGGAAAAAAAAAATCTTCTTCAGAACGTTCTTCCGAATCATACCTGGAACATCACCCCAGTCGAAATCTAGGTCACTCTAAGCTTCATTACCAGCACTTTCACTAAGCCTTATGCCGTAAATCCTACAAATCACAGTATCTTCATCACTAAATCTCGTTATAGAACGGCAGAATCAAGGTTAGCGATGGCGAAAAACAGCATTTCGACCACAAAACTTTAAAAATTCGTAACTCGAGAACTACGGCATGTATCGACTCGCGGTTTTTTTGCAAACGGAAGAAAATGGCCACAGGAAGAAGGAAGTCACGTTCTCGCGAGACTTCCTTTTCTACGAGAAATATGGCGGCGCCCATTGTTGCACGTGTTTTACAGGGCGCTGGCAGTTGCTCAGCGTTTTGGCCGTGTGATTTCCGGTTGGGCGCTAGCGGGTTCTCGCCTGTCAAGAGGGTTAATGTCTGATGACCCCTCTATCAACTGACCTGTTCGTGCGTCACAATGTTAATGTCTGATTTTTAGTCACAATGTTAATGTCTGATGACCCCTCTATTAATGACCTGTTCGTGCGTCACAATGTTAATGTCTGATTTTTCATCACAATGTTAATACCTGATAACCCCTCTATCAACTGACCTGTTCCTGCGTCACAATGTTAATGTATGATTTTTTCGTCACAATGTTAATACCTGATAACCCCTCTATCGACTGACCTGTTCGTGCGTCACAATGTTAATACCTGATGACCCCTCTATCAACTGACCTGTTCGTGCGTCACAATGTTAATGTCTGATTTTTCATCACAATGTTAATGTCTGATGACCCCTCTATGGACTGACCTGTTCGTGCGTCACAATGTTAATACCTGATGACCTATCTATGGACTGACCTGTTCGTGCGTCACAATGTTAATACCTGATGACCCCTCTATTGACCGACCTGTTCGTGCGTCACAATGTTAATGCCTGATGACCACTCTATCGACTGACCTGTTCGTGATGACCCCTCTATCGAATGACCTGTTCGTGCGTCACAATGTTAATGCCTGATGACCCCTCTATCGACTGACCTGTTCGTGCGTCACAATGTTAATATCTGATTTTTCGTCACAATGTTAATACCTGATAACCCCTGTATCGACTGACCTGTTCGTGCGTCGACTGACCTGTTCGTGCGTCACAATGTTAATACAGGGTTCCTACAGACCCCCAAGAACAAAATTCAAGGAGCTTTCAAGGAGCGTTTATTTTATTTCAAGGCAAGAGGTGGCACGAAAATTACACCACTGTTCTTTTAAAACTTCCATTTAAAACATGGAAAAAAACATATTTGGGAGATTTCAAAGCTCTTGTGTGATTTGGGGACCACAAATGGTGGCAAAATTATGAAAATTGAAAAAAAAAAAGTTCATGACAAGAACTGTATTTGTATCATAGCAGACATAAGGCACTTGAAGCATGACTTTTCTTGTTTGGCTTAGCTATAGTAATGCAATGACAAAAGGATTTTTATATACTGTTTTGCTGAGCTAAAGTAATGCAATGACAAAAGGATTTTTATATACTGTTTTGCTGAGCTAATAAATAATTTTTTTTCCATATGGGGGCCATCAGGCTTCGCGTTTCATTGCTTTCAAATTATTCCAATAGAAATAGCAAATGATACATGCTGTTTTGACTTATAAATAAAATATGATTACATGCAGAATCCATTTCTGATCAAAAGAAAAAAAATGACCAAGCTAGCTAGTCTGGATCCAGAGATAGTGAATGAAAGTGAGGTGCAATGCCAAATGTTGCGAAATACCTTGATTTTCCCTCACCACACTGAAATCCTTTGGCGATTTGACTATCTGGAAACATTGTTTGAAAAATCTGAGAATTCTGTTCACAAGAGCTGAAACTTTGGTGCGCGTTTACAGTGTTCAGTGTCCACAGAATTTCAGATTTCAGCACATCTGTCTTTCAGCAAAACAAGTCACTGTGGCTGAAGAGCTGGTACTGGATTCGCGCACGGACACATCACAATCAGGATTTAATGACGACACAACATTGGCGTTCGACACTGCGGCTGCCGTCTTGTTCGTAAGAAAGTACGAGATGGGTATCGCTGCTGAAGATCTTGCCACCAGTAGAGCCAAGTGCTTCTTTCCTTTGCTGTGGCTAGTCAGGGCACTCCCGCCCGTTACTCGCACATCGAAACTTTTTTTGCAGGCAGTAGCAGGCATGTTTGTTGGCTTTGTCTTCTCTCGCCCAGTCAGAAAACTCGGGTTTATCCAACCACAGACGGTTGAAAGCACACTTCCCCCCAGGCATTTTCAAGCTCCGTTCACAATGAACTGAACAAGTCGGAAGTGCAAGACCTTTTCTTCGCGCATGCGTAGAATTTAAAAATTGCGGAAGTTACAAATTATCTCCCTTGGTTCATTCTTTAGCAGACGACAACGTGGGATCGCGATGATGTAAAAATGTTGAAAATCATTTTTCATCAACCTGAGCGCATAAAAATCAATCTGCAGTTTTTTTTCTTGCCACATTAAAAATATTTTGAAGGTGATGGTTTGATTTTCAAGGGTTTTCAAGGAGGTTTGGTCAACATAACCACATTTTACTGATTTTCAAGGGGTTTCAAGGTCTTGAAATTGGCTCTCAGAAATCAAGGAGTTTCAAGGAGTTTCAAGGAGCGTACGAACCCTGAAATACCTGATAACCCCTGTATCGACTGACCTGTTCGTGCGTCACAATGTTAATATCTGATTTTTCGTCACAATGTTAATGTCTGATGACCCCTCTATGGACTGACCTGTTCGTGCGTCACAATGTTAATACCTGATGACCCCTCTATCGACTGACCTGTTCGTGCGTCACAATGTTAATGTCTGATTTTTTCATCACAATGTTAATGTCTGATGACCCCTCTATCGACTGACCTGTTCGTGCGTCACAATGTTAATACCTGATGACCCCTCTATCGACTGACCTGTTCATGATGACCCCTCTATCGACTGACCTGTTCGTGCGTCACAATGTTAATGCCTGATGACCCCTCTATCGACTGACCTGTTCGTGCATCACAATGTTAATGCCTGATGACCCCTCTATCGACTGACCTGTTCATGCATCACAATGTTAATACCTGATGACCCCTCTATCAACTGACCTGTTCGTGATGACCCCTCTATCGACTGACCTGTTCGTGCATCACAATGTTAATATCTGATTTTTCGTCACAATGTTAATACCTGATAACCCCTCTATCGACTGACCTGTTCGTGCGTCACAATGTTAATGCCTGATGACCCCTCTATCGACTGACCTGTTCGTGCATCACAATGTTAATGCCTGATTTTTCGTCACAATGTTAATACCTGATAACACCTGTATCGACTGACCTGTTCGTGCGTCACAATGTTAATACCTGATGACCCCTCTATCAACTGACCTGTTCGTGATGACCCCTCTATCGACTGACCTGTTCGTGCATTACAATGTTAATCTGATTTTTCGTCACAATGTTAATACCTGATATTATCAGACCCCTCTATCGACTGACCTGTTCGTGCGTCACAATGTTAATGCCTGATGACCCCTCTATCGACTGACCTGTTCGTGCATCACAATGTTAATGCCTAATGACCCCTCTATCGACTGACCTGTTCGTGCATCACAATGTTAATGCCTGATTTTTCGTCACAATGTTAATACCTGATAACCCCTGTATCGACTGACCTGTTCGTGCGTCACAATGTTCATGCCTGAAGACCGCGCCCCTTTCACCTCCTCCAGAGGGATGAAGGAGGTGGGTCGACCTGGTAATCGTGACACTGGGACCAATGAGGACTGTGCTGATGGCTGTTGATGCTGCTGCTGCTGCTGCTGCTGCTGCTGTTGTTGCTGCTGCTGAGGAGAGGCAATGACGTCGGCAACGGGCACAGAGGCGTTGGTAAATCCTATGTGCGGAACTGCACAACAGTTGTGACCAATCATCAGCAGTCTAGACTTTTCACTCCACCAATCAGTTGAAAAAGAATGGGATGTGAAAATAGCACTGGTAAAATACAATGACATTGTTTCCAAAGTTACTGCTTCCCACAAGACCATGTGTGTTGAAGTCACATCATCAACAAGGGATCTTACCTACTTTTTCTATCAATGTAATCAGCTCTGTGTACAGAACATTAAAAAAAAATGTGTACCTGGATTCCTATAATGTGACAAGAGTAGTGAGCCAAACTGTCAAAAATATTAAAAATTACTGCAACAGACGTATTACTGAATCTGACATTATACACTACTTTTCTGTTGTTGCACAATGTCTGGATGCTGCTATCATTCAAGCTTTACAGTGAAGCATCCATTTCATTTACTTTCAAAATCACCTCAATTATGTCACGTCTTGCACTCATACCAACTCGCTCATCAAATTTCAGCTTTCTTGTCAACAGCCCCACCTTTCTCACTCTCCCATTCTCTCTATAGTAAGTCGGTCATTCCCACCTTGCTGTACTGTGTTCATCAAGTCAGCTGCCCCACCCTCAGACTCTTCCAGAAGAGCTGTGTGAGCATCAAAGTTGCCCCCTTCCTCCATCTCAAACTGATGCTGGTCCACCAGGTCCTCCCCGGCCCCTGCCACTACCACATCCCCGGAGTCTGTTTCTATGGGGGTGTACGGGTCCAGCCCGTCGTCTTCAAAGTCAAAGGACTCCAGGTTGATCTGGGCCTGAGCCAGGGAGCTGCTGAGCAGGTCCATGGGCTGGCTGGGCTGGGGCTGGGCAGCCACAGGCACAGAGATCATGCTCTGCACCAGGGGGCGGGCCGGCGGCTGCTGCACAGAATGGGAGGACACCTGCCGAGTCTCTGTCACCATGGCGGCAGGTCGCCGGGCAGCTGATCCTGGCACCTGGCTGGTGAGGATGGAACCATCCCGCACCATGATCTGCTGCCCGGACACCCCAGCGCTATAGAAGAGCCCTGTCTGAGGGTCCAGCTCTCCTGACTGCTGGAACTGCTGCAGGTCCGTCAGCTCCCCAGACCTGGAGGAAGCCTCAGATTCTGCCCTCACTGTCTGCACTAGTCCCTGCTCTGTCACTAGGCTGGCCGACAGGCGGCGAGGAATCCCTCCCCCCTGGGTAGTCAGGATGCGTTCCCCACTGCTGATGATGCGTGGCACAGGCTGGCTCGATATCACTGTGGTTCCCTCAGAAGGATCCGAATTGAGCAGGGACATCGCTTGTTCTACAGCAATGAAAATCAGCGCATTATTCACTGTTACAGCCAATAGTAAAAATAGCAGTAATGAAAACCAAGTTTTCCTTTACATGACTTAAAAAGAACTTCATCCTATAAACTCTTTCCCTGGTTAGCGCTGCAGACTCGCAGCTGGGACGTCGTGGGTTCAATTCCCATCAAAACCATTTATTTATGGGATTTTTCTGCCCTGACCGGCTCCAACCCAGACCTGCGTTTGCTACAAGCTCAACTGGGGAGATTGGGACCACAGTCAAGTTTTTTGCTGTCCCAACCTCTGCGCCACCTCAGAGGCAGTGCACACACGCCGCTCATTCCGACACCCCGTCCACAGCCACAGCCCGGTCGGCCCGCCGCAGCCCCGGCACCGACAATCCACAGGGGGCAGTCAATGTCAAGTCGTCAAGAGGCAACCCACCGGAGGAGACACTGCACTGCTGCCGAGTCACTTCGGTGGTGTTCAGTGGCGCCTGTTCTGATCTAACATACGCAGGACACCACTTACTAAGCCCCCTTCTGACGACAATAATTGCTTAGTCGCGGAGCCGGCGTGAGTGAGCTCTCCCTCCAGAGGGTGCCACCACGTCCGTCCAACGACAGCCCCCATGGACTCGCCGATACCGGTGACCCCGACGGAACCAAACCAAGACCACAGACGTGGAGACGACATCGAAACTGAGGTCACCATGAGAGCAGGGCATGAAGGGCCACAGAATTTGAGACATTTTTTTTAATGCTGATCGATGAGAATGAGGATGATTAAGATGATGCTACGGGTTTCCATTTCGGTCTGAGACTACATGACAGGGCTGTACTCTACGCTTCCTTTCATAACATATCCCGGCGTCAACCAGGCCCGAGAGATACAGGCACCTGCAGTGTTGGTCAGGGAATTTGAGCAACACTCTCAGAAACGCATCCATTAAGTGGATGAAACTCGACTGTGTGGTCCCAGTCTTCCCAACTGAGTCCGCAGCAAACTCAACTCTGGGTAGGAGCCGGTCGGGGCAGAAAAACCCACATGACTCTGATGGGATTCGAACCCACGACCTCCCAGCCGGGAGTCTGCGACGCTAACCACTTCGCCACGGCGGCTGGTCTCACAGTCAAGTTTTATCTATTTAATGGAACATCTCTGAGAATGTAGCTCAAATTTCGTAAACAACACTTTTTCGCCAGGCGTCTGGTCAGGCGCTCACTACCACATGGCTGCCTGTGTCCGACCTCTCTCTTGGTTCAAATGCATCATAGAGTACTAACCCTTATCTAACCCTCATTGTGGACATAAATGATAAGCATACAGAGTACTCTGATATTATATCCTAAATTAAGTGCTACTTTGAGTATGCACATTTCCACCGATTTGGTAAATTTCTTTCTCCATTTGTTTGTCTTCCAACACCATGAGCCAATAAAGTCATATTACAGTGGGCCCTTTTTAATGAAATCCTTGAAGACAATCCTAGCAAACAATTCTTACAGTAAAAACATAAAAGCCAAACAAATCTACGTATGTGCAGGAAATGCAGTTGAGGACGACACTGTCATGTTTCATTTGCATTTTATCATAAATATGATCCTATAATCAATCAGAATAAGTACTGATGGACAGACGAAGGATCTTTTCAGCCCTTATTTAACAATGAACTATAAATCACTGTCCAATTCAAACACAATACAAACTTCGTTCTTTTAACTTAAAAGAAGAAAAAAGAAGATGACCTTGCAGCAGCGTGCTCACTGTATGTGTTGATCCAGAGTGAAGACCAATAAAGCAGCCCTGATCTCCAAAACTCCTGCTGCCCTGGGGAGGGTTACATGGCCACTTGCTATGTAAGGTCCAAAGGACCCAAGTTTACACTATACTGAATTTCATCCAGAATGTTTTTCATAGCAAGAATAATGACATACAACAACACAGGAATGAGAACATCAGTATGTCGTTTAAAAAATAAAATCTAATTCTTTCACAAACATTTGAGAAATCACTAAGGAAAAGAGACAGACATCTTCTGTGTGGGAAGGACAGAATGGAGATGGTATCACAAGCAAAGGAGTTTGCCAAGAAACACATGCACATCTGCCTTAGATGTGCGCATGCACACATTTTTACCACCACCCAGCACTACAAATGAAGTGTAAAAGAAAGTGATGTGATGCAGAAAACCACCATACCTAGAGAATAATAGTGCTCCTGGGCCACGCCCGAATGATCTTCACTACTGCTGGTTCTGAAATCATAATACTTCATGGACTCACTTTTCAAGCCAATCATAGCATAGCACAAAAAGTTCACACAAAATATCATCTTTAGATGCACAAGTCAGTGAACATTTTTCTCATATCTGTCGATCAAAACAAATGCTGTTATACTGCCTGGCATGAAACAAACACTGTACCATCAAGGACCCAGGCAAAGGAACTAACCGGGCTTCTAGTTCATACTAAGATTCGCAAGAGCAGTTCATACTAAGATTCGCAAGAGCAGTCACCCCTTGATAAATGCATCATTTCCTGTACCAAATCAACCATTCAGGTACCTGGTCTCTTGAGAAAATGCACACGCTTTATTGCTGCTCTCTTCCATTTTGATCGTATTATTTGGCATCGCTGAAATATCTACCTTCTGGTTCTGACAGAAAGGTGTACTCTTTCAAGGACTTTGCAAACTATACCTTGAAGACAGGTGTTCTACTGTCTTTGACTTCAGCCTATATGGCAAGAGAGGATCATGCTTTCTCCAGGGACCCACAGTCCTTGAAGTGGCATGAAGATGGCTTGATCACAAACTCCATATGCCCTTCATTCCCAGCAAAGGACAGTAAGACTTGACTCACCCTTGACGAAAACTGTACCCCAATGGCCTCTCTGACATCTAATCCCCAACCTAGACGCTGAATTGAATTCAATTCATGTTGTCATTTTGCCCTGCTTTTAAATCTCTTTTCCATAACATTTCAGATCCAAGGCGGAGCATATCAAGTGTCCAGTCAAAGCACTGAAGATGTTGTCAGAAGACAGAGACAGGTTCTCATGGCTTCCATTTATGGCCAGTTCTGGGAAACGCTGATGTTCCTGACAACAAGCTCCTGCATCAGGAAGGTCATCCGTCAGGCCAAATTCTATGAGCAGAAACTACTGTCCCCAAACCCAGTTTCAGTTCACATGACATCTGGGTTCTCTCCTCCTACTCTACCCTCTGAGAGCGCTGTGGTAGACACTGTTCATGCAGCAGGCTCAAGTCCCAATCTAAATCTGGGAGATGTCATCTCCTTACAGCCCTGGATTTGTCGTTGCTCAAAAAGCAACTCAGCCCCTTTCAACACCTGCAGTTGCACATCTCCTTTCTTTCCTGATTCTGCTGTAATGCAGGGTTCCCACTTCCTCACAGGAAAAAAATTCAAGGGTTTTTCAAGGGTTTCTAAAGGGGATATTTTAATTTTTAAGGGGCAAATTTAGCCGTACAATTGAAAAAAAAAAAGAGTGAATAATTACCTTACACATGTAATCCAGCCATTATGATAAGGTGATTACACTTCTGTAGTCTTTTCCACGCTCAATATCATATACAAAAAATAAAAAATGAAGTCTTTATACAGAAATTGAGAAATCAGAAAAAGAAAACTTTCAATCTGCTTTCCGGACCAGTATCTGACTTGGGATGTCCAGCTGCTTCTTTTTCAAGTCCTTATTCAATGATTCATCAAAAAGCATGACATATTAATTCTCTACCAGCAGCTGCAGCCAAGGCCCCCTCTCTGGCACATTTCAGGAGGGAGCTCAGCAAACTTTACTTTTAAAATACAGCCACTGTATGTGCTGTCGTGTGGAAGTGTGTGTGAATGGTTGGTGGGTGGACCTGGACTAGCCTAATGCTTGTTCTGGGGCAGGATAGGGAGCGGGGTAACCCCTCTTGAAAAGGTGAACCTGGGTAGCTCCACACTTACCTGGTTGTTGTTTTTTGTGTGTGTGTGCGCGTGTGTGTAGGCTAGCTGGTAGGTAAGTTAGGGAGGGGGGGTATGAATGCTGTCTTTTAAACAAGAAAGTAGGATTTTTTTCTTTTTCTTTTTAACAAATGCGCACACACGAGTCACTTAAAGTCTAAGGGGACGACATGACGATTGATTTGAAGATTTGAAGATTCAGTCTGTGATTTCACTCTTTTTTCAGTTCTGACCAAAAGAAAGGAGCAATGCAAAAAGTTGCAAGATACCTACTTTTGGTTTCCCCACACCAATAGTTCGTCGCAATCGAGGAATATGGAAACATTGCTGCAAACAGTTTCACGTTGTCTTCAGCAGATCAGAAACTGTGATGATTGTTGATGGCATGAATCGTCCACAACACTTCAGCTTTCAACACATCTGTCCCACTTGCTGTTATTGTGGATTGGCTGACGATTCTTACAGAGGAAAGGGTCTGACCTGATGTTGATGAATTTGATGATTGCCGAACGAAGTCCGTGAGACTAACTACTGGCCTACTCGCTTTTTCCAATTCCACATATTTTTTCCTCTTTCCGTGACTTGCAACCGCCGATTCGCCCATTGCCTGAACACCAACAGTCTTTTTGCACACTTTACAGAAAAAACGCATGTTTGTTGTCTCTGCATTCTGTGATCCAGCTTCGATATTCTTCCTTCTGTAACCACAACAGATTAAATGCGCAATTTCCCTTAGGCATGATGACAGATGCAACAGTACTGGACTTCACCGAAGATGAGGGAGCATGGCGCTCTTTGTCGGAAGTCGAACTGCGCATGCGCAAACGATCACCAACTATTGAATTGCTTCCCTTTGCTTGAAAAGCAGACGACACACAAAACGATTCGAGAGGCGAAAATCGATGCCCGAAGTCTCGTTCGTGTTAGTTGTCCAATTCGTCTTCAAATGTTACAGTCAGTTTTGGTCCGAAAACGATTTTTAAGGGGATTTCAAGGGATGGTAGGGATATCTGCAGTTTTCAAGGGTTTTCAAGGGCCTTTTTGACCCAGTTGAAATTTAAAGGGTTTTCAAGGATCTTCAAGGGGCGTATGAACCCTGTTAATTGTTTGCATAAACTTCGCTTTTTTGGCTGTGGCTTTAATGTTATATGCTTTGCTACATCTCTTGCATGTGTTGAGGGAGAGCAGGGACTAATCCATTCGCTTTCAGGTTTGACACGGGAGACATCCCACATTTCGGTTTACTGAGCCATTTCAACCACATTACTGGCTCTGGAGACGGAGATTTGTCTGTGGGGGTTCATGCCCCCGCCTATGACAGATGAGCAGGTTCATCCAACCTTCTTTTCCTTATTCAGGCATTTGTTTGGACAAGCAAGTATGAGGAAAAGGAACTTTCTTACTAAAAGCAGTTTTACAAAGTACATATCCACCACTAGGATACCCTCCTCCCTCCCCATTAACTGTTGGGAAAGTAAGAAAATTGAACTGATGACTCTGTATGAGTACCATATTTGTCCAGTGGAGACAACTTTTGCAGTATGAACTGGACGCACAAGTTTGTTTCCGCGCTGTTGCTCTCTTAATTTCTAATTTAGCTTCAAGGCGTTTGTTTCACACCAGACAGGATAAGGGAAATACTATTACCACCAGTGAGAATCTCCTAGAAAATGCACCGAAAACCACACACACACACACAAACACACACACAGACAAACACACACACACACACACACACACACACACACACACACACAACACACACACACACACAGCGCGCTCCTATTGGCTCACACACAGAGAATACACAAATACACAGAGAACAGGAATGAGTCAGAAATGGATGAGAGGTGCTAATAACAAAGTGAAAAAGATTATGCTGAACATAATCAATCTTTTCATTCATGTTCCAGTATTAGTAAAGTACTATCAACTAAAGGGAATAAATGTGAACACCCACACTGTCAGGATTTTAACTGTGAAACTCGATATGTGGGACGTCCTCTTCAATCATCATCACACATGAGCCATTTCCATAAGTGCGGAAATATTTTCTTGCTTTGCCATATTTATGTATACAGGAGAAAATCATTGTATAACTGTAAATTTTGGTACAATTTAGTGACACGCTGGCCTAAAATCCAGAGTGTCAGATGGGAATTTTATGCATCAGAGATGCACATTTGTGTGTAAGAATTATCACTGTACCACTTCTACAGCAGGTAAGTTCTGGTTCAGTTGCCTGCCAAGTTGTCAAAGTGTTGGTCATATCAAAGATGTGCAGTTTCCTCCAGACTGGACAATTCAGTGATGAACTTTGAGAGGAACAAACGGAGTTGGGAGTAGACAAACATTCTGCTTGTCAATGAGGAAAACCCAGTCTTAACGGTATTTTTTGTCAGTTTATGGTAAGGAGCTATAGTTCTTTTCACTTTAAGTGTGGCTCAGACTGCTCAGATTTTAAGTATACATTACCAATTTCCAAAGGGATCATACCCAGAGACCCCTCAGGATTTCAGATTTTCCCCACGCAGTCAATTCCCATACCCGAGACGCAGGTAAAGAGAGTATGTGAAATCACAGATTCTTTTTATCCTTTAGACTTCAACTGGAAATGGTTGATCACATAAGATGTTAAATTTTGGGACTCATAGAAAGTAGAAGATAGCTGTATTCAGCAACTTGCTTAATCCATGCCAGACCCGGTCTAATTCCAGAACAGATTAGGACAGTGAGATGTCAGTCGGGTTTGATCAGGTTTTAGTGAGGAATTTCCATACTAAAAGAGGTTCCGAGGTCACACAAATAAAAAAGAAAACCCTCTTTGCTTTAGTTCTTTTCTTTCCAAACAAAACTCTAAGCTGATGGGTAAAGATCTCAATTCCTATTTTGAAATGTTAAAAAATCGGCAACCAGTGGTCCGTTCCCATGCCTGGCATCTTCATGTTTTTCTTTTTCTTCTTTTTTCCATTTTTGTTGTTATTGTTGTTTGTTTGTTTGGCTGAACAGAATGGACTGAAGAAGAACTGAAAAAGACTGAGGACAGGATTTTTCTTCCTGACAGCACACAGAAAAATACACAGCAGTTCAAACCATAGCCCTCTTGAAGAGGCTGTTTGCCCCACACATCAACTGCCCACTGACCACACCACGCAGAGGTTCATGACACACCCAGAGCACACACCTCTGTACTATCTTGGCTCCACTGTTGGGAAGCCCCAGAATGGTCTGCACAGATGATGCGGGAAGGGAGTCGTGCGTCAAAGTTTGTCCACTGTCGTCAAACTCAAGCCACTCGTTCCCTCCAACCCCTGCACACATCCAAAGCAAAAGTGGCCTGAAGGATATGCCCTCACACTGTCACACAGAGATTAACAGGCTAAAGGATATGCCCTCACACCGTCACACAGAGATTAACAGGCTGAAGGATATGCCCTCACACCGTCACACAGAGATTAACAGGCTAAAGGATATGCCCTCACACCGTCACACAGAGATTAACAGCTGAAGGATATGCCCTCACACCGTCACACAGAGATTAACAGGCTGAAGGATATGCCCTCACACCGTCACACAGAGATTAACAGGCTGAAGGATATGCCCTCACACCGTCACACAGAGATTAACAGGCTGAAGGATATGCCCTCACACCGTCACACAGAGATTAACAGGCTGAAGGATATGCCCTCACACCGTCACACAGAGATTAATAAGCTGAAGGATATGCCCTCACACCGTCACACAGAGATTAACAGGCTGAAGGAAATGCCCTCACACCGTCACACAGAGATTAACAGGCTGAAGGATATGCCCTCACACCGTCACACAGAGATTAACATGCTGAAGGATATGCCCTCACACAGTCACACAGAGATTAACAGGCTGAAGGATATGCCCTCACACCGTCACACAGAGATTAACAGGCTGAAGGATATGCCCTCACACTGTCACACAGAGATTAACAATCTCTTCAGCTTCAGTCAGGCCCGCAGACTCAAGAGGAAAACAAAGTGGGGAAACAAGATACAGGTAGCTTAGTGCTCCAGAGTCATTTCACTGCTTCCAAACTAAGGAAGTGGATGGATAAAAGGAGCAGGTGAGGGGCGTTAGTTTTGTTCTTACAAAGCAGAAAAGTCATGACAAAAGTTTTTAACTCATTTGCTGAACCCCTTAACACAATAAACGGACAGACCAACATGAACTTAACCAAAATAGGATGATTTAACAAACACTACCTTCTCACAGGTGAGCTTTATTGTGAGATTTTGAGAAAAAACAAAAAAAACAAAGGAATTTTATTTTATTACTAAAATTTGTTCTCAAAAAGGCTTACCTGTGTAAACAATAGCCTTCATCCTACCAGAGTATGACTCACTGCCTATAATCAGGAACCTCAATCAGTAATTCTGGAAGTGTACAGGAGCTAACCAAGCATCCAGAATAATGACAAGACACACAAGTAGTTGCCCATGACGCTTCATCATTTCCTCCAGAGAACTCTGTAATCTGTTCCACACTTTTCTGACCAAGCGTCCAGAACAATAACAAGACACACAAGTAGTTGCCCATGACGCTTCTTCTTTCCCTCCAGAGAACTCTGTAATCTGTTCCACACTTTTCTGACCAACCCAACAAGTGGGTGGGCAGCTTAGTGTTTGAACAGACCAGTATTTCATCAAACTGCTGTCAGTATCCAACTTTCTTTTTGGCGTCATATACTGTACCATGTCAGACCATAGCATTCAACGGCAGTTAGCCAGCTCTGTCAGGCCGAATTTTATCTGTGGCCAATGCAGTCATAAGACAGTCACGTGACGTCACCCCACTTCCACCTCCGGAAGAAGCCGGTGTCAGCTTCTTCTACCTCATTCACCTTCGGCCTGCCGTCAAAGCAAGATAAGTCTTGTGCTCTGTCTCGCCTACACTTGCCTTTGTGTTAAGATTGCTGGTGTCTTTGTTTCTATACTTGATTCAGTTGTGCCTTGCGCTAAACCCTGAGTAGTCTTGCAGCGTGAGGCTCTTGGTGGGAGTGTAATTACTGAAAATTTATCACTATTACCGACACTTTCGCGACTTGTCGTTCACGATCGTCGGTTCGTTCGATCGTCGCCACACTTGTGCGTGTTTTCTCATCGCCACGTGGTTCGCTTCTCACAAATTGTTTTCACATTTCCCTCTACCCCGTCTCGGGTGTTAGGGGTCGCGTCCTGCTGTCGCATTCCTCCTCCTTGGTCGGGCTACACGCTCCTTTGTTATCCTGCGACTTACTCGCCGGTCGTCCTTTGTTATTCCGC
Source organism: Conus ventricosus (assembly GCA_018398815.1). NCBI lineage: Eukaryota > Metazoa > Mollusca > Gastropoda > Neogastropoda > Conidae > Conus > Conus ventricosus. The sequence goes on from CM031613.1 coordinate 11,104,630, forward strand.
GACTTACTCGCCGGTCGGCGGCGGCCATCTTTTTCTCGCCGGTCGTGTTTCCACACCATATTCCGAGCCTCGGGTTCATCACCCATTTGACGCAAGACTCCTCATTAAGGTTTAGGGCGCAATAAATACCATTACCCATCACACTTAGAACGTGGTTTTGTAAGTGTGCGTGATTTTTCACGATCAGTGGCGTGTACCCAGACTCTAATGCCCTCCCTACCTTCCCCTCTAGCGCTAAGGTTCTCGGGGTTACCTTGCGCACAGGCCTCGCTGAATGAGGTAGAAGAAGTTGACACCGGCTTCTTCCGGAGGCGGAAGTGGGGTGACGTCAAGTGACTGTCTTATGACTGCATTGGCCACGGATAAAATTCGGCCTGACAGAGCTGGCTAACTGCCGTTGAATGCTATGGTCTGACATGGTAAGTATATTAGCCAAACAGGGAGTATAACACAAACTCCCCATTTCTTCACATTTACTGGTCTAAACAAACAACTGAATTTTGAAAAGGAGGGAATACATGCTTACAAACCTGTTTACCCTAAAATTGCTACAGGTGTACTTTTCAACAAAACTTCATTAATTTTCTACAAAGAATGCGAACCAATCTCGCAAGCTGTTCTGACAGCAGGCTGCACTGAGGATTGTGTTGATCTGCCATCATGCAGCAGAAAGTAGGGGGGTAACCATGACAGCATAAAAAATACAGGTTCTTCCAACACAAATTACCTTCATCCCCCATTGATCAACATACCTTGGCACCAATTCACACACTCTTGCCAGTTTCATTAATTTTTCAGTCAACACCGTTGTACCTATGTATCAACATATTGAAGAAGCACACACAGCCCATTTCCTGCTTGCAAGTTAACGTGAGTTGTTGCTCTTCACTGAAAACACACGCCAATACACCACCATAGTTGAACTCAGCAAGGGGAAATACCACATAACAACTTCAAAATTTTTTGTGAGTGATCTTTTTTCCTTATTTTGATTTCGTTGTACTCATTGTATGACAGCCAATTAGAAGGACAAACTCTGAGGAAATTGTACAGATCAACAGGTGCCAGCCACAGTTTCCATGGCCCAACAGCCCAATCTAAGAGCCTCAGCCAGCCCTTCTGGAGGTAACAACAGTCAGTCCCCAGTCTCCCTCAGGAAAACTCCGAGAAACCTATACAAGGATATCTACACAAAATAATAACAGAAGGGGAAAAGGTGTCTACACCAGATATCAGGACAGGAAGAGAACTTGCAAACCATCCAAAGACTGGGTGGGACAGGGAGGAAGATTTGCAAACTGAGCAGGGGCAGTGCCTCCCAATACAACTAAGACCTAAAAGCTAAAGGCCACGAGTTTCTCCACACAAGAGGGGCGGAATCATCTCTGCTGAGCGAAGAACTGTCATACATGAAGTGGACATGGACAGAGGGGGACACAGGGTCCACATGCCACTTCCTTGACCTGGACTGTATCAGTAAGTCCCAATTGGCAGGACGGGAATGGGAACTTTCACCAACAGACTGACCCAGAGATTGATCCAATTCTTGGACCACTTAAATGAACAAATCAGAGTCCTTTCCTAAACGCTCTTTTTCAATACTGCCGGATCAGAGAAGAGGGTACACGTCAACAAAAAATCTTTCCCAGGATTAACAGAATGTCCACAACAAAGGTGGAGGAGTGTGGAACAGGTGACACAAAAACAAGAAGTTGGTTGTTCCACTTTGTGGCAAACAGGTCTATGTAGGGATTGCCCCCCGTATGGCAAATGGAGCTGGAAATGTTACTGTTCAACATCCACTCTGACAAAAAGGACTTGGCCTTTTCCGGTATGATGGTCCACCATCACCTACAGTTTTCCCACAAAAAGTCTGACCACATCCCACAGACTAACAAAACATGACAAGCCATGTCACAGCATCAAGTGACCTGGAGTGGGTCCCCTTCAGGTTCCAGAGGTAAGCAACAAGGGTCCAACTGTCTGAGCAGACCATCAACGTGCTGCCTCTCGGAGACAAGGACCAAGCCTTAAAAGCAAGCGAGACCTGCCCTCATCTTGAGCAGGTTGACATTCTCTGTCCTCTCCTCAACCCATCAAGTGCTGCTGATCTTTAAGAACTCGGCACTGAAATGGGCTCCCCGGCCACTCTTGCCCATATCTGTACAGATGAGAGACAGAGAAGGGAGAGAGGAACCTCTGAACAGAGAAGGGAGAGAGGAACCTCTGAACTACACCACTCTGTATTCAGCCATCACTGAACAGCTTGGATGAACTCTTGAGGAGAGGAGACTGATGTCCCAGTTGGTGTAAATCGGGTTTCACACTTCACGGAATGCCACTGAATGGGGTGAAGACGGAGACGGCCAAAAAGAGACAGATTAGCAGCATCTGATGCTAGGCAAATCAAGACCTGAACACTCTGTGTGTGTGTGTGGGGGGGGGGGGGGGGGGGGGGGGGGGGGGTCACAAGAATATGAAGGAGGGACTGAGCGAAAGCGACAATCTGGTCCACTTCTGCATCTGGATGAGCCAGGCTGAGGCTGGTCTGGCAGAATGTTTTCTAGATGAATAAACTCTTGAGAAGGAACCCTTTCAGACCTTTCCATGTTTACCTACTAATAAACCTAAAAGAGGCCGGAGTGTACTGTAGGTAAAAAAAGTCACGACCCAAGGAAAGGAGAGTCACTGCAGAGTGCACTTGAGAAAATGACATGGCGTCATGAGCAACTACTTGAACATCTCATCAAATTCTGGGTGCTTGGTTAGCTCCCTTGCTATCCCCAAATCTTTTTATTGCGGTTTCTGACTGGAGATGTAGGGTCACACCCAGGTAGGATAAAGGCATTTGTTTGGACAAAAGAGGTGATTCTAGGATTCCAAAAAAGGGGGCCCAAGGGCCCCCTCAGTGTAAAAAAGGGGCCCCCCCCCAGGGGGCCTAAATTTTAACTATATAATTTCTATATTTTTCAACGGCAGGTACTACTAGTGTTATAAATTGTTAAATCATAGTATTAGTAATCATTCAGAGGATTTACTTGAAGTAATCCACTCCATCCAGCAAAGCACCACACAGAAAATCCCAGATCCAGGTTGAAGGCAACAAAGTTCTCTATTATAATCCAAAGTCAGTGAAGGCCTAATTCACAGTCAAGTGTGTAATCCACTCCATCCAGCAAAGCACAACACAGCAAATCCCAGATCCAGGTTGAAGGCAACAAAGTTCTCTATTATAATCCAAAGTCAGTGAAGGCCTAATTCACAGTCAAGTGTGTAATCCACTCCATCCAGCAAAGCACCACACAGCAAATCCAATGCCCCTTCACACAGCAGAAAATCTAATGCTCCAGGTTGAAAGCAACAAAGTTCTCCATAATCCCAAGTCAGTGAAGGCCACAACTACAAGTCAAAGTCGTTCAGGACTGTAAACATGGTTCATCTTTGGGAAGCTGACAGACGTTCAATGAAGTTTTTGTTTCTTTTAGTAGACAGTGTGGGTCGTCCTGATATGGCTCGTCTGTAGTCTACGGGACTTTAGCACCAAACAAACAAAATACAAGTCAAAGTCAATGTTTAATCCATCCCATTCAGCACAGTGCCACACAGAAAATCTAATGACTGTCAATCACTCAATGTTTCAAAAGCCTCCTGTCTTTCTTCTCCTTCCACAACTTCACTGCATCTGACAAGTCCTGCTTGTCAGTTGGTTCTCCTTCACATTTGATGGTCATAAGCACATTCAATGTGCTCTCTCCCAGTTTACTCCGTCTGGCAGTTTTGATGGCATTTTGGGCACTGAATCCCCTCTCGCAATCTGCTGTGTGAAGGGGGCATAAGAAGCGCAAGCCTGGCAAGTTTCAACAAGTTGGGCAGGCTCTCTTGATGAAACTGGAACAGGAGCTTGTACAGCAGCTTCACCGACTCCCTCGGATACTTGTTGTGAAGAACAAGCTGCTTTGCCACGGACCACTCCTCCTTGCATGTATCTGCATCGATCAATGGCGGCTGATTTTCTCCCCTTCGTTTGCTTTGATCCATAGAAGTTGCCTGACTTACTCCCCCCAAAGTAGTGGTACAGGTCTCCCAGTTTTCTCTCTACTTCTTTCAGGAAAGGAATGTTTTTGGAGGCTTGTGAGGAAGCGAGGTTTAGCCGATGAGCCATGCAGTGTACATTGACACAATGTGGATTTTCTTTCTTCAGGAGAGCAGACACGCTGTGGGATTTGCCAACCATGACACTAGCACCGTCCGAACCAAAGCCATACACTTGGCCCATGTCAATGCCTTCTTCAACCAATCTTTTCTTGAGACAACCAAACAAGACATCAGCGTTTGACTTGGGGTCATCCACAGTAACATTCTTCAAGAAGTATGTGTGAGGAACAAAGGAAGAGTCTACCACCCGAACATAAATGACCATATGCTTTGAAACAGAAATATCAGTACTCTCATCAATGAGGATGGAACACATACCTGCGTCTAGAATATTTCGCACAATGTTCTGGTGTATCGATTCAGCAACACACTCTTGAAATTCCTGGCCAGCACCACGCGACATGTACGTCGCATTTCCACCTACAGAGAGTTTTGTTGCTGCTTCACAGCCCTGAGTCTGGAGCAATCCCATAAGGCTTGAATATTTCTTTATGGGAAAGATCTTCGGTTGCCATCCAGTGTACAGTTCTCAGTGCAGCCACAACACTTTCATCTACACCTGTCAGGCTCTTCTGCACAGCCGTATGGGTTGCCTGGGCAAACGATTTCTGCATAGCCTCTCCTTGAAGTGAGTGTTGATGATCTGCTGCCTCTGCATGTCGCTCCAGAGTTGAAGTACGAAAGTTTGTACATCCATCGACAGTTGTGAATGTGTTGGATTTGGAGTGTTTCAAGCATAAACTACACTGCATGCCACGAGCGCTGGTGTCACTGACTTTGAGCCATGACCATTTCTTGAGCCACTTGTCTTGAAATTTTTTCTTTGTGACTGCAGTGTTTGTTCTCCTCTGTGTCTGGCTTCACTGTACTACTGTCCACAAGCGTCTCTGAAGCGGTCCCTGACTCAGTCTCAGGCATGTCGCTTGCAGACACAACACCGTCTGGTTTTGATGACGAAAATCCCGAACCACCATCATGATCACAGAAACTTGACACAGGCTCCGATTCCCGCTCGCATGACGAAACAGAACTAACCCGTCCGACTGACAGTCTGATTGCGATCGCGTATCTACATCTCCACTGTCGGCACTGGCACTCGTTGAAGGATAACTAGGCGGCTGCTCAGTGACGGTCGAACACTCGCTTTGTACATCCAAAGAATCATCTGCCTCTCCTCCTCTCTTCGATTTCTTCGCCCCTCGGGTAAAAGAAAAATCCAACAACGTGCCTCGTTTCGCCATGATGGAACCTCAGGCAGAAACGCAGGGCTGCCGTACCGCGAGCTGTGATTGGCTGAAAGCAAACTTTCCAACCAATCGCAGTTGACTATACAGACATGCGTTTACATTCAGTTCCTACTGCTCATGTGCACAAGGCTGACCTTGACATAGCTGATAGCTCGATGACAGCTTCGCTTGGTTCGCTCGGTAGATTACTAGGCCAAGCAGACGCGAGATTAAAAAGGCAAGGGAGTGAAAAAAAATTAGCGCAGTCACGACTGGCGAGCGCGGCATTTCTTGTTTGTGTGCGGAGCAGCGGCCGCGCTGGGCTTACGGTTTTGCGTCTTTCGATTTTTTTAAGCGGTATTCCGCTAATTCCGCGCTCTAGAATCACCTCTGGGACAAGTGTGTATGGAGGAAAAACAAAGCAACAACAAATAGGATGCACACACCAAAGCATACCTGATGCGTCTGGTCCACTTTCAGATGCCATGCTACCTGCCTGAATCAGCTCCGCAAGAAGCGAGGTGCGAGTTTCTAAGTCGGGTGGTATCTGTTTCTGTGCCGTGTTCTGAAACATCACTTTTCACTTTCATGTCAAAGCAGGGGAAAACAGCTCTTCAGCTGTCACACACAAACACCACCTCCACAGTCACTGTCTGAACAGATGCATGTCACACACAAACAACACCTCCACAGTCACTGTCTGAACAGATGCATGTCACACACAAACAACACCTCCACAGTCACTGTCTGAATAGATGCATGTCCCACACAAACACCTCCACAGTCACTGTCTGAACAGATGCATGTCACACACAAACGCCTCCACAGTCACTGTCTGAACAGATGCATGTCACACACAAACGCCTCCACAGTCACTGTCTGAACAGATGCATGTCACACACAAACACCTCCAGTCACTGTCTGAATAGATGCATGTCACACACAAACACCTTCACAGTCGCTGTCTGAATAGATGTATGTCACACACAAACACCTCCACAGTCACTGTCTGAATAGATGCATGTCACACACAACACCTCCACAGTCACTGTCTAATACTTGAGATGCATGTACAGCTGCATTAGGACTACTTTTCAGCCAGTTGAACAAAGACAGAAGACAAACAGAACAGTGTCCAAACTGGTTCCATTCAAACAAGTATTATCATGAGGGCAGAAACAGGTGTTAAAAATAGCTCAGGCATTCAAAATATACAAAAAGCTGTTGAAAATACATATATATCTACCTCAATCAAAATAAAAGTGAAGCATTTAGAGACAGTGAAAACTGGAGTGGGAGGGTGGGGAGGAAGGAATTTCCTAACTAAGTTTTATGCTATACTGACCTATCCAAACAGCTGCTTTCTTCCCACCTGGCATGGACCATCGTCACATCATCAGGATAAAAAAAAAACAAACAGCAAACGAAGAAGAACAGGGAGCTAACCTCGGTCTTTGATACTGATGCAAAGGCTGAAGTCACATACCAAAAGCCAAACAAAACCTGACCACCCCTCACACGACAGCACAAAGAGTTGAACATTTTGTACCCAAAAAATGCATACCTCAGGCGAGTCTTCTCCTGAACACCTCTAGTGATACAAATGACAAATCTGAGAAGCTGTAGCAAACGATGATTTCCCTGGGCTTGGGTGAAGCCAAGGCAGTCAACGAAGCACACCAATCTTAAAGTGAAGTAGCCATAGAGCATGATTTCTGGAAATCTCAGCCAAAATTCTCTCAGACTGGTGCAAAAAAGAATCTTTCCATCCAAAGGAAAGGCAAAATTGAACTGTCCTTTGTGGGAATCCACTGCCCACGCTAAAAAAAAGGAATGTTTCTTCACAGAGGAAAACAGAAAACTGATTTAGTTGAGAATGGGCTGAATGTTGTGAAATCACTAAGAAAGATCACTGGTGCTTATCCATAACTGAGGCTAAGTGACCTCCCTGCTCTCCCAAGTTCTCTTTTCAGGAATCCTGATGTTGGTGATGTTCCATGCCCAGAAGGGACAAGGGATTTGTTTGGACAGGAAGTATGAGAAAAGTCTCTGACTGAAAGCAAACTGAACAATAAAGAGATAAACATTCAAAACAAATACTTTCACACTTGCAATCTTGAATGTCTGCCAATGCTAATACCAACCTGTCTGCCAGTATCTGAGTTGCCAGGGGTGGAGATAACTACACGGTGCTGTTCAGAGACTCGGCCTCCAACAGCCGTTGCTGATGTCACAGTTCCGCTGGGAGATATGCTGACAGACACCTGTCTCCCAGATTCTTTTTGGATAAAATTGGCCAGTTCCTAAAAACAAGGATTACCATTTGTTTCAATAACACTCTCAAATGTCAGTCAAAATGAGCTTGAACATCCCTCACAAGACAGGTATTAACCTGGTATACATTATTTCATCAATTACTCCTGTACCTTATCATGCAAACACATGCGATACCTTTACATGCATGCCTTAGTACACAACTTCGGTTATATTCTAGTCCTGGACAAGCAAGGTATGAATATATCCTTTATTCCTTCACTGACCTTATCACAGATTCCTGAATAATCAGAGATTCTTGCGCAGATGTCATTCTCTTTTACGACGTACCTTTTCAAATGTGGAAGAATTAGCGATGACTGTCGTACTGCCTTTGCCTATCTGCGTTGGAAGCGGTGGCCGTCGAGGCTGTGTCTTCTGAACAACAATGACATTGGGCTTGGACACTGTGGAGCATTGAAAGAAATGTGCACACACACACACACACACACACACACACACACACACACACACACACACACACATACGAGATCAAAACAGAGAAATAACATGCAATTTACCCCCTATTTTCTCATGTAACCTTTCTGCAGAAACTGTAGGCTGGTGCACACACTGTGTTGCATAACTGCGTCCTAACACTTTTGTTCCCACTTTCTTGAACACACATGTTGTGTACCGATTCCTTTTCTCACTTGCTTTCCATCCACATCTAGACAAAAACTTGATGGACTCCTCCTTGAGCCATGTCCCATCTTTCCATCCAGTTCTGTGAAAATATGGTCTGCATTTTTTGTGGGATCTTGCTGACAAACAAACCAACAAACAAGCACAGTATCTTTGGCAATATCTTTGACACTAGTCAATATCTTTGGCAATATCATTGGCAATGGTCAATATCTTTGGCAATATCTTTGGCAATGGTCAGTATCTTTGGCAATGGTCAGTATCTTTGGCAATACCTTTGGCAATAGTCAGTATCTATGGCAATGGTCAATATCTTTCGCAATATATTTGGCAATGATCAATATTTCATATCTTTGGCAACGGACAACATCTTTGGCAATGAACAACATCTTTGGCACATCTATAGCAATATCTTTGGCAGTGTTTTTGGCAATGGTCAATATCTTCCATGATATCTTTGGCAATGGTCAATATCTTTCACAATATATTTGGCAATGGTCAATATCTTTCGCAATATATTTGGCAATGGTCAATATATTTGGCAATGGTCAATATCTTTCGTAATATATTTGGCAATGGTCAATATCTTTCGCAATATATTTGGCAATGGTCAATATCTTTGGCAATGGTCAATATCTTTCGCAATATATTTGGCAATGGTCAATATATTTGGCAATGGTCAATATCTTTCGCAATATATTTGGCAATGGTCAATATCTTTGGCAATGGTCAATATCTTTCGCAATATATTTGGCAATGGTCAATATATATGGCAATGGTAAATATCTTTCGCAATATATTTGGCAATGGTCAATATCTTTGGCAATGGTCAGTATCTTTGGTAATGGGCAAAATCTTTGGCAGTATTGTTGGCAATGGTCAATATCTTTGGCAATGGTCAGTATCTTTGGCAATGGTCAGTACCTTTGGCAATATCTTTGGCAATTGTCAGTATCTTTGGCAATGGTCAGTATCTTTGGCAATATCTTTGGCAATGGTCAGTATCTTTGGCAATGGTCAGTATCTTTGGCAATGGTATCTTTGGCAATATCTTTGGCAATGGTCAGTATCTTTGGCAATGGTCAGTATCTTTGGCAATATCTTTGGCAATGGTCAGTATACTTGGCAATGGTCAATATCTTTGGCAATGGTCAGTATCTTTGGCAATGGTCAATATCTTTGGCAATATCTTTGGCAATGGTCAGTATCTTTGGCAATATCTTTGGCAATGGTCAACATCTCTAGAAACGGACAATATCTTTGGCAACTGTCAATATCTTTGGCAATGGTCGACATCTTTGACAATCGTCGACATCGTTGGCAATCGTCAGTATCTTTGGCAATGGTCAACATATTTGGCAATGGTCAACATCTTCGGCAATGGTCAACATCTTTGGCAATGGTCAACATCTTTGGCAATGGTCAACATCTTTAGAAACGGACAATATCTTTGGCAATGTTCAGAAGTCTGGACACTGTGGAAAAGAAATGTGAAACTACCCATAAAAGGCTCTGTTGTCTTAACAGGCATGGAATCCAGAAATCTGCAAAATAACTGGGGGGAAAAAAACAACACGCAGGGGTCAGGAGGCTCCAGTAGGATACAGGGACAACACCCCTGACTGGGGTCAGAGGAGAAGGGGGCTGCACAATTTTTTTTAAAAGATTGTGTTCAAAATGTTTGAAAATCATAATAAAATCAAGTGACCAATGGCTAATACCCTAAGAGGAGGTAGGGTGGAAGGGGATGGATTCAGGGGAAACACTTCCCTTTGTACACCCTTCCTGTATAAACAATTCTTACCATCGTATATATCAAGACCTCTTCAGCAGCAGAAAGTAAGAACATTCTGGGATGACCAGGAAAAATACAATGCCAAGGAACAGTTAGTGTGGAGACACACTCTTTCCAACTACCCATTAGATGTCTTGGGCTGAAACAGTTGGCAGATCTGGAATCCACACTGTCAGTATCACCTTCCTCCACAGCTCACCTGTGGTGCCGCCAGCAGCAGACTTGACAGCAGTCAGCTGAAGCGTCTTAGGATTGACAGTGACCACGTTGGGAGCTTTAGTAGTGGCAATGACACGACCTCCAGGTGCTGAGATGTTCAAAAGTTTGCTGCCTGTGCTTGCTGTAGAAACAACAAACAAAACAGAAAAAAAACCAAAGCAATCTTCAACACAAACCTCTTCTTTTCATTGTTACACAGACACAAAACTAGATCAAAGACAAACGTTGCGCCAAATACAGTTTTCCCCAGCAGATTATTTTCTGCCAACACGGTCCTTGTTTGTGTTATTCAGGATCCAATGAAAGCAGGTTATACCAAACCAAATTCATCACTTCCTTCAAGTGTAATACTGCCAATTGCTTTGCACAAATTTACAGCAAGTGACAAATCCATCAGCATTAACTTCTAGCTGTCCTTTCAGGGACATTATCCTGTCTGATGCTACCAATGTGGTTTTTCCTTGGTCTACATTTACTGTTCTCTTCCATCCTGTCTCATGCTACCAATTTGGTTTTTCCTTGATCTACATTTACTGTTCTTCTATCTTGTCTGATGCTACCAATGTGGTTTTTCCTTGGTCTACATTCACTGTTCTTCCACCTTGTCTGATGCTACCAGTTTGGTTTTTCCTTGGTCTACATTCACTGTTCTTCCATCTTGTCTGATGCTACCAATGTGGTTTATCCTTGGTCTACATTCACTGTTCTCCCATCTTGTCTGATGCTACCAATGTGGTTTTTCGTTGGTCTACATTCACTTTTCTTCCATCTTGTCTGATGCCATCAGCTGTTTTTCTTCCTTTGTCTACATTTACTGTTCCTCTATCTATTCACATCTCTGTTTTAGGTATTACTGTTGCTGTGGCTTTTGCAGTTTCAGTTTCATCAAAGAGGCGTCACTGCATGCAGACTAGTCCATAAACACTGCACCACATCCACAAAGTCTTGAGACCACACTATGCACGAATTTAAGCTGATGGATAACTGAATTAACATAACAACTAAGATGAGAGAATTGAAGAAGAAGGCCTCATGGCTACAATTCAGCAGATGTCTGACCTACGCATTAGCCCAACGCGTTGGTCAGACCTTGAGTGCCTACCTACCATTGTTGGTGGGGTTTTTTGTTGTTGTTGTTTTTGTATGTGTGTGTAGTGAATGTACACGTGTGTGTGTGGATGTGTGGGCACGGGCCTGTGTGTGCATGGGCTCATGTGTGTGTGTGTGTGTCTGCGAGCGCATGTGTGTGTGCACGTTTGTGTATGTATGTGTGCGCGCATGTGTGTGTGTGTGTGTGTGTGTGTGTGTGTGTGTGTGTGTGTGTGTGTGTGTGTGTGTTTGTGGGTGTGTGTGCCTGCATGTATGTGTGCATGTGTGTGCATGTGCAGAACTGCGTGTGCATGTGTGTGTAATTTGTGGGTTTGTGTGAGCACACACACGTATCTGCATATATATGTGTACATATATCTGTGTATATGTGTGTGTCTTTGTATGTGGGCATGTATGCACGTGCATGTGTGTATGCATTTGTGCGTTCATGTGTATAAGTGTATGTGTTCATGTGTGTGGGTGTGGACATGCACATGCACGCATGTGTATATGTGTGTGCGTAGGAGCAAGTGAATGTACAGGCACACGTGCGTGCGTTCATTCAGAAGATGTCTTAGGATCAAGAACAGGAACAAGACCATCAAATACAACAAGACCATCAAATACAACATATATGTGCACCAACACGCGCGTGCACACACACATACACACACACACACACTCACTCTCTCATACACACACTCACACACCAACGCTTGCACACTCATGTCCGTGGACTCTCTAATTAAACGCTGGCATCACCTCACTGATGAACATGCATACACACACACACACATACATACACACACACGCATACACACACACATACACACTCTATCTCTCACACACACTTTGACACACCAACCCTTGCACACTCATGTCCATGGACTCTAATTAACACGCTGGCATCACCCCACTGATGAACCCACACCA
>CM031613.1:11122004-11156042 GCA_018398815.1 Conus ventricosus
CCTTTTCTATCTTCGTCTCCCCTTCAAGTCTTCTTTTTCACACTCCTTTTCTCTCTGTGGTCTCCTTAAGATCCGCCGCGTTTGCCGTGCGGTGCGACCTGTGTCGGAGGGGAATGAGGTCCTGGTGATTGAGAGGGCCAGTGCTTGAGGAGGCCTGTGCTCTCAACAATCACTTTGGCTCGGACCTCTCCTAGACAGGGAGTACACTTTGGCCCGGGTGTACTAATCGGCTCCCCTTCTTGGGGCTGGGTCAAGACAAGCAGTTCCCCTGCTGGCCATGTGAACCCCTGCAGTGCTCAGCTCTCTGTCCCCGGGAGTTGAGCATGATCAGGGGGGATGGGGTTAGTTGCTTCTGTTTGTCGTATGTCTCTCCCGAAGCCTGGAAGGGGTCAAGACATTGGTTTCTTGGCCCTGGCCCCTTAGTTGGACTCCAAGGTGGGTGGGTAAGGGAGAGATGAATCATACTACACTAAATATGGCTTTTTCCAAAAACATTCCCCCAAAAGGAAGAGGAAGTCAGCATCCCCTATTTCAGGGGATGGTCAAACAGATAGTGATTCTGATACAGAAGTGAGACAGAAGACGGTTTTTGGGCTTCCTGGCTCGTGATGGAGGGGACGGAGCAGGAACGACCCCTTTCAGCTCTGAGCCCTTTTGCCATACAAAAGGGCTTTCAAGGTTTGGCAGGTGACCCTCGGTCCATCAAGAGGTTACGAAATGGCTCGTTCCTTATTGAGTGTAAATCACAGAAAACATCTGACCAGCTGCTGAAGGCAACAAAATTAGTGGACAGGGAGATCAGAGTAACTCCCCACAAACAATTAAATTCATCAAAAGGCGTGATTCGCTGCAGGGATTTATCTGGTGTCTTGGAGGCAGAAATTAAATCGGAGCTGGCGTCCCAGGGTGTGACGGAGGTGCGCAGGGTGACAGTAAAGAAGGGTGCAGAAAGAGTGGCCACCAACACCCTCTTTCTGACATTCTGCAACCCTGTGCTGCCTCCGGTCATCAAAGTCGGCTACCTGAATGTCCGGGTTGAGTTATATGTTCCGTCCCCGTTGAGGTGCTTCAGGTGCCAGAAGTTTGGCCATGTCAGGGACCGCTGTTCTGGGCAGGAGGTGTGTGGTATTTGCTGCAAGGCAACCCATGATGGGCCGTGTCATGATCCGGCACATTGTGCTAACTGCGGTGGCGACCATCCCTCCTCTTCCCGAAATTGTCCTTCTTGGATTCAGGAATCTGCTATACAACGAGTCAAAACGGAAAAGAAGATCTCTTTTTTTGAAGCCCGGAAACAGGTTGTGGGCAGTCAGACGCCGACAGCTTCTTCCTACGCTTCGGCTGTTAAGAAGGTTCCCACAGTTTCTACTCGGTCAGTCTGCTGCCAGACTGATGAATTCATGTTTTCGAAAACATTGCAAGTAAGATCTGTCAGTTCTGGTGGTAGCAGGTCCACCACCTTCCAAACCAAAGTGACTGCCCTGGTGGAGGCAAAAAATCCGCCACCCCTCAGACTGCCCAGCAGTCTACAACATCTGCTGCTGGGCAGATTAAAAAACCAGCACCCCTACTTCGAATCCTCTGTCCAGTGGCCGTGCGGGCAAGGGAGTTCCACCCAGTGTGGAGATGGTGGAGATTAGGACAAAACCTCCACCATCTCCCAAATCCAGACCTCCACCATCTCCAAAATCCAGGCCTTTGTCACCTGCGGGCAAGTCTGCCAGCGGGTCCAAAGACCAACACAGTCCAGTGAAACTAAAAAATAAGTTCACTCCATTGGCCGCAGATGCTGATGAGGAGATGACTGATCTCTCTCCTTTTCGCCTCTGCACCATGGATAGTACAATATTCCATTGGAATATCCGTGGACTAAATTCCAACTTTGAGGAGCTGCAGCTTCTGTGTCGATCTATTAAAACCTTCCGTCGTGGCTCTTCAGGAAACCCAAATTCAAAGCCAGAAGACCTTTACTCTTTCTGGCTTTTAATATACTTTCAAAACCTGCACAACCATCCATGTTGGGATTGTCGGGCGGTGTTGCCCTTCTCCTACACAAAACTTTGTTGTTATAGTCCTGTCACTTTGTCTACCTCCCTTCAGGCTGTAGCTGCGAGAGTCACTCTCCACAAGACTGTGACAATCTGTTCCCTTTATCTTCCACCTTCTGTCCGGTTTGTCGTCAGGACCTTGTCAGTCTGATAGGAGAACTTCCTCGACCTTTTTTGCTGTTGGGTGACTTTAACGGTCACAACCTCTTTGGGTAGTGCCGGTACGTCACCAGAGGTCTGCTGATTGAAGATGTCCTTTCAGACTTGGATTTGTGTTGTCTGAATGACGGATCTGCAACTTACCTCCACTCTTCCACTGGTTCACTTTCGTGTTTAGATTTGTCGGTTTGTGACCCCTCGTGGTCCTGGACTATGAGTGGTCTGTCCATGACGATCTGCACGGAAGTGACCATTTCCCTGTCCTTCTACAACCTGTAATAACTGAACACGTCTTGTTTCTCAACATCTAAATTACAAGAAAGCAGACTGGGATCTATTCGCAACCACTATTTCTAAAGAATTCCAGGACACTGACTTTCTTCAGAGTTCGGACCCAGCTGAATCACTGACTAACACTGTGATCAAGTGTGCTAAAGCTTGTATTCCAGTGTCTTCCGATAAACTACAAATGCCAAAAACACCCTGGTTTGATTCAGACTGCCAACAAATTTCCAAAGTTCGAAAACGGGCTCAGCGTCAGGTTATACCAACGACCTTCGGGTCCCAACGCTCGAGCCCATCAAAACTCCGTGCTAAATCTAGACACACTTTTAAAATCAGTAAACGTCGGTCCTGGAGAAGCTTCTGCTCCAGGCTGACATCAAAACTTCTAAGAAAAAAGTGTGGAACATCATTAAGAAAATCAAAGGGAAGAAAACCTGTCCCACTGTGAACCATCTCAAGTTTTCAGATTCTTTAATAACAGAGAAGAAAGCAGTTGCTAATCTGCTTGCTTCAAACCATTGAAAAGAATTCCTCCTCTTCTAATAAATCAGTCACTTTTGTCAAACACAAAGCCCTAAAAGAAAAATCTCCCTGCAACTTTTCATCCGACAACATGGAAGACTACAATCTTCCTTTTACATTAACGAGCTGAAATCTGCCTTACTCTCTTGCAGCGATTCCTCTCCAGGTATAGATGACATACATTATCAACTATTGAAACATCTTCCGCAAGAAGGTCTGAACATCCTGTTACAGGTATACAACCACGTGTGGACTACAGGTTGCTTTCCACCCTCTTGGCGGACAGCCCTCATTATTCCCATCCCCAAACCTGGAAAAGATCTTTCTAATCCATCTAACTACCGTCCAATAGCTTTGACCAGCTGTGTCTGTAAACTGATGGAGAAAATGGTCAATGCTAGGCTCATGTGGAAACTCGAAACCGATGGCCTTTTGGCGAAAGAACAGTGTGGTTTCCGCAAACATCGTAGTACAGTTGACCATTGATTTCGTCTGGAATCTACACTTAGGAACGCTTTTTTAAACAGACAGCATGCAGTGGCAATTTTCTTTGACTTGGAGAAGGCCTACGATACCACCTGGAAGTCGGGGATACTTCATGATCTCCACGATCTGGGTTTTCGAGGTCATCTTCCTCTTTTTATTCAAAATTTTTTGGCAGAACGACAGTTTCAGGTCCGGGTTGGCACCACTCTCTCTGATGTCCACGAGCAGGAGTTGGGTGTTCCCAGGGGAGATACTGTCTCCTGCCCTCTTTAGTATTAAAATCAACAACATTGTGAAATCAGTTCAGCAGGGTTCAGACTGCTCATTGTTTGTGGATGATTTTGCTGTCTACGCAACTGGAAGCCTGTACCCGAGTGTCCAGCGCAGGCTCAGCTTTGCGTAGATAAAATCCATCAGTGGGCGGATGAAAACGGTTTCACCTTTTCTGCTACAAAAACCCAGTGTATTCACTTCCATAATTTCCGTCAGTTTTTTCCGATCCTGAACTTCACGTCGGGAAATCTCCCATTCCAGCTGTTAAAGAGGCCAAATTTCTGGGAGTCATTTTTGACCAAAAACTTAACTTTCTCAGCCATATTAAAAATCTCAAAACTGTTGCCAAAAGGCACTGAATATTCTGCGGGTCGTAGCACACACCGACTGGGGCGCTGATAAGAAAACTTTGTTGCACCTCTACAGAGCCCTGGTCCGTTCTAAACTGGACTACGGTTGTGCTGTGTACGGCTCCGCAAGATCATCTTACCTCAAACTCTTGGACCCTATCCACCATCAAGGGCTTCGTCTCTGTCTTGGAGCGTTCCGCACCACCCCTGTGTACAGCCTGTACGCAGAGGCAGGTGAACCTTCACTGTCCAATCGCAGGCTGAAACTGTCTTTGAATTATTACATCCGACTGTTCTCAGAACCGCAGAATCCTGCCTATGACTGTGTTTTTGACCCTCCGTTCCAAAGTAAGTTTGAAACAAACCCGAAATGTATTCCGCCGTTTGGGCTTCGTATGCAGCCTCACGTGCGGAATGCAGGTATAGACCTGGGAGTAGTTTCCGATTTTTCCAAGTTTCCGGATCAACCCCATGGACCTTTTTCACACCAGAGATTCGTTTTGATCTCGCAGCTTTCCGTAAGGAGTCTACCAGCTCTCTGGCGTACAAGGCTTTGTATGCCGAGCTCTGTTCCAAATTCCCATCCTATCAAAAAGTTTTCACTGACGGTTCCAAGTCTGAGGATGGAGTGGCCTGTGCAGCCTACTGCCCTGGGGCTCCTTCTCAGATATTGTTGGAACATATACATTCAGATGCTTCTGTCTATTCTGCTGAACTTACTGCTCTAGTACTGGCTTTGAAGATAATCTCCCATTCTTCGAGGAGGGACTTTCTGGTTCTGTCGGATTCGCTGTCAGCTTTGGAGGCCATAGCTGGCCGCAACTTCAGCATCCAGAACTTTTACTTTTTTTTGAACTTTTTAGCAAGTTGAAGGGCGGACGGTTACAACATTACTCTTGCTTGGGTTCCTGGCCATGTTGGCATCGGCGGGAACGAAATTGGTTGATCGTTTAGCCAAGAACGCCACAAGAGAGAAACTGTCCAACACTTATATCCCCTGCTCAGATGTGAAACCCAAATTAACGATTATGTGAGAGACCTCTGGCAGGAGGATTGGAACACACAGACGAATAACAAACTCTTTCAGATCCGTCCAAACTTAAAGACTTCCTCCCATCTACGTCGGGTGGTCGTAAAGAGGAAACGGTTTTCTGTGCCGCTGCACACCGGCCATTCGTATTTTACCCATTCTTACCTTTTAAAAGAGTGAAGAAGCTCCGTGGTGCATTCCATGTCATGCGCCACTCACAATGAAACATGTTCTTTTAGAGTGTTGGGACTTGCACGATGTGAGACACAAACATTTTACAGCGGAGTCCATGAAGATCCTGTTCAGGGATGTCCCGCCTGACGTGATCCTTGGGTTTTTGAGAGAAATTAACATTTTTCATCTGATTTGAGATTTTACGGAAAGAAGGATTTTTAACAAAGTTTCTGGTTCGTTTGTAGACGATGTCATTTAACGAGATGTGTGAAAGGTTTTTTTTTTTTTTTTTTTTTTTTTTTTTTAAATGACTGGTGAGTTGATTTTAACGTGGTGACAGCCCTGATGTGGCCCTCTGCGGTCGGCTGGGCTATAAGCAACATTATCTTACTATCTTACTGTATACTGTCTTCTGCTGTCCCATCCATGATTTTCCATGTCCTAGCCCAGTGCCTTTTGTTTCCTTGACCGCTGCATCAAGTGCGTTTTGGGGATTTTAAAGTGCTCTGAAATATGCTTCACCTGTTCTAGCTTGTGTCTTGTCTGCATTGAAGGAAGGTCGAGCAGGTATCGCATAGTTTTGAACTGGTGGTGTACTTTGTGGTTCCCAGGATCAATCTTATCGCTTCATTTTTAATTCTAATTTGAGAAGGTTGCTGTTGGACAGTGCCATAAGCCCTAATCCATAATCTATCACACTAATTACAAGTGCGTGATACAGTGGGTAGAGATGGCGCCGTTCAATGCCTTTAGCTGCCACTGCTTTCGTGGCAGATGAGCCTTTTTAGCATTTAAGAACAATATTCTCCACATGCTTTCAAAAGGTTACCATTCTGTCAAAGCATACACCCAAATAGTGTAGGCTGTTAGTTGATTCAATTGGTATTCCACTGAAAGAAATGGTGAGGGTACTTGTCCTGATGTCTTGTTGTTGAGAGTGCAGACTGTCTGGGCTTTTGTGGCTCTTGCAGGTGTTATAAAACACGCAGCACAAAGGACATGCATATATCACCTTATTTGAAAGGCTAACACCAGTAACATCCACCACTCAAAATTTTTAGGCTGGGGTGGGGGGGCAAACAGCTTTATATTTAACATAGGAATCTCCCTCATATCCAAGCTGTGTATACAGACTAGAAGAATAATGGATCTAACTATGGAAGAAAGTGATGGGGAAAAGTTATGCCTCTCACTTGATCACTCTTTCCTTCTGTCTCACACACTCTTAGACAAATGCACACACCACCACACCCACACATATGGTAAGGCCAACTCACTAGAGTAGCTGCCAACAGTCTTGGGCACCATGGTGACAGTGGTATTGCCTCCCCTGAGGCAGAGGGTCAGCGTTGACCACCCCACAGGGGTACCTGGGGACCCCGACAGCTGGGCTGGCTTGGGTAGGATTTGCTGGCCCTGTCTGTGTGATGATCTTCATGCCTGCACCCAGTCCCCACACAGCCATCACACACACCTACCTCAGTCACCTAGTCTGTACCCAGTCCCCACACAGCCATCACACACACCCTACCTCAGTCACCCAGTCTGCTGTCTGTATGATGATCTTCATGCCTGCGCCCAGTCCCCACACAGCCATCACACACACCCTACCTCAGTCACCAGTCTGTACCCAGTCCCACACAGCCATCACACACACCCTACCTCAGTCACCCAGTCTGTACCAAGTCCCCACACAGCCATCACACACACCCTACCTCAGTCACCCAGTCTGTACCCAGTCCCCACACAGCCATCACACACACCCTACCTCAGTCACCTAGTCTGCGCCCAGTCCCCACACAGCAATCACACACACACACCCCACCTCAGTCACACAATCTGGGTGCTGCCCCCTGGGCAAAACATGACTGCCGACCATGTGGGAACGAGGGAATCAAGATGGTGGGGTGGGCTGAAGAAGGGGCAGTGGGCTTTGAACTGAAAGCGTTTCTAACCTGCTTATGTTCCAACAGCACATGTTGGGTTCTAACAGAAAATGCTTTTTCCATACATATAATCGCCAACATCCACATGACATCACTTTGGCTTTATTCTGTAATACTTAATCACCCCAGTTCAAAAATGACCCCGCAACCCCTACTTTTTTAAACAATACTTTGAAATGCTGGATTTTTCTTCTTTTTTTTTTAAAGTACATTCAAGATTTCTGGAATAATTTCTTTATTAAATTCCAGATATATTCAGAAGGGCTTGCAGCTATTGCATCTATGCAAGAGTCCACACAGCACAAGTTTATATTTACCAGCGCTGTAAATTTCACACATTATGTAGTCCATCATAAATCACCATAGCTGTGAAGTCAAACTGCACTGTCTGTTATAAATCCAAGCAAGATATATTGACAACTTTACCTGCAGGGAAAAAAAATCTCTGAAAAGGAAATTTTACCACTGAAGGTTCCTTCATCACTTGTTAAGAAGTGAAACATTCCTTTTCAGCCATGAATGTTGAAAACACACATAAAAATAGGAAAGAAAGCAACAAAACTGATGAAATGTTTAACCAGCACTCTGTCAGAAAACTGCATACGACTCTGCACGTCTGCATTACCGAGTGTTGAAATAATTTCCTCTTTTTTTTTGGTCTAAGATTTTTTTTAATGTTTTAAATGAGAAACTGAAAATCCCAGCAGCCTTGACTGCATGTACAAAATAGTGTTCAGTAGTACCTATGTGCTCCTAGGCGTTGTTCACCAACTTTAAGACTCAGTCTGAAACAGGCAAAGCACATACATCACCGACTGTACAATGATTTCTCTTCACTTCTTTTTGTTCCGAGGTGGGTTGTTTGTTGGTTGTTGTTGCTTTCCACTCCACCGACTCACCTCCTTCCTGCTTGATGTGGATGGGTGGAGGCTTGGCCAGGGTCTTGACGTGGATGTTGTGCAGGTTCTGTGGGGAGGGGGCCACAGGCTGGCTGCCTCCTGGACCCATGGGGATCACCACGCCCGGTTTGCTGGGCTGCACCAAAATTGTCTGTCCATTTGTTCGTTGTAATATTAGCTTTGAATTTGTTCCAGTTTTGAGCATGAATGAAAAAAGAAAGAAAAATGTGGCCCCTAATTCCCCTTCCACAGACAGACTGAAATATGAATGTGTATACAAAGAAATGTAAAATATGTGTGCAAAGGAATAAAAAATGTATGTACAAAGAACTCACAAATGTGTTTAAAAGACACAGAACAGTGGTTACAGGACTAAGGTCAACATATTTCACAAAATATTCAAGCTAACTAAAAGACCTTTTTTTTTTTTACATCCACCCTCTCATGCAGACCAGAATGACTGCTATGCTAAATGTGACTGTACATATCACACACAGACACTTTACTCATTCAGACATGGTCAAACTGCTCCCCACACACAAATGACAGACAGCCTTGGGACATGTTCCCATACAACATACACCTGATCTTTTACAATCATTTTGCACGCATAGGCCAAGACAAGCTGCAGTAAGTTGAACATCTACCAAAATTTGTGCTTCAGTTGTATGCAGCAAACTGTTAGCATGTTTTTGAGCTGAGCACAACACTGAACACACATTGTCTGTATTAGCAGGGTGGGTGGGATTTACAGCACTTGCAGTCTTACTGTTGCTTGTGTGTTTTAGCATGTGGTTGAGCAGGTCAAGGAGTGGCACACTAGGACAACGCTACAGTTTACACATAACAAATGTGCACCTTTTTTTTCACTTTTTTAAGGAAGTCATCAGTGCTACCTCAGCAACTCTAACTGAAGATTTCAGAACAGGCAAGACAACAGCTAGTGGTTTTATTCCCTGTGTTGAGGATGTCCAGCAATGTTCATGCTGCAGACAGGAGGCTCAAATACCAAACACCAACAACCTTCTGTATCAAGTCACAAACAAAAAATGTCTTTGCTCTTTTTATATGAGAACCTGGAAGAAATTTCAACTCACCTGTGGGAATCGATGTCGTGTCACCACTTTGGCTCTTGGTTTACCGATGTTGATGGAAGGACTGAACACAGGCGACCCTCCCACCACTGAGGTTGGCATGGTAACTGTCAGACGGCAGATTTCTCATCAGGAATTTTTTTTTTTTTACTTCCGTTTACATGTTCTGTCTGTGTGTGTGTGTGTGTGTGTGTGTGTGTGTGTGTGTGTGTGTGTGTGTGTGTGTGTGTGTCTGTGTGCGAGCGTGCATGTGTGTGTGCATGTTTGCTTACGTGTTCAACAAAGCTTTCAGATGTTTGCATGGACAATGCAAAATTTGGGCAGTCTGCCTCCAACTGATAGGGTGCATATGTATGCATGCAAGAGAACTGTTCATCTCTGGGTAATTGGGAAGGGATGAAGAGGAGGGTGTGGGAGAGATTGGTTGATGTACATGTGGACTTTACCATGTGAAGAAGAGCAAGTCCACATACTCCCAAGAAAAGGAGAAGACAAAACAATCACAAGTCCAGTAACGTAGATACACTACACCAACATGACATGAATTCTCTGTTCATTCCCTTTGTGAGCTGATCTAAAGAGTCATGAGAATCAGCAAATCCGAGGGGTCCTCTTTCTACAGACATGCCAGTGCCCCCCTTGATGGAGATACTCGCCTATGTTGGCTCCGCAACAGGTGCCACTGAATACAACCCCAGTGACCCACCAACAGTGCAGTGTCTCCTCTGGCAGGTTGCCTGATGACAACATGACACCGACTAATCCCATGAGGATCTCACTGTGGCTGTGTATTGGGAAGTGGGAATGAACAGTGAGGGAGTAATGCCCGGAGAAGACCGTCACTGAAAGAAAATGCTGCAATACACACGACAGTGGAGTCAACACCCCACCTCACCCTGCGCCTCACCTGTTCCTGAGGAGGAGGTGGTGATGGAGTTGGTGGTGACGGTGACCACGGCGGGCATGGAGGAGTTGTGAGCGATGCCCGGAGAACCGGGAATGATGATGGAGGTCCTGGTGGCGCCGCTGTGCGAGGTGGAGGTGGAGGTGGAGGCACGGATGACAGGCACCGACATGGAGCGCTGGTACACACTGGAGGCAGAGGACTGGTTGGAACTGGTGACCAGGATCACCTGACATCCACACAACATGCTGCTTACTTCTGCAGTGGACTTCAACCTCTAGTAATCTCCATTCCACCTCATCACACACACACCTTTTTTTTTCAATTTGTTGGGTAAAAAAAAAAAGATCAACATCTAAGAGCACCCTCACACCCTTTTTCCTGCACTGTTGTAAAACAGAAGAACATCTCACAACCTACAGGCCACTGAACTGTCAGAGACTCCACATGTCAGGGGCTCAGCATGATGGAAAGCAACGCCCATCTGTCTCCTTCAACCACCTTTAAAAGTCCCTGAACTGAACCAGGTACTCTTCACTGCTGGATGGAAAGAGAGGATTTTCCAGCTGACAAAATCTACCCTGTAAGTGGATGAAACTCACTACTATCTGTTCTGCAGGCCAACCTATCATTTGCTTGCCAATCCCCTTTCAACTAAAAAAGCCCTGAACAGCTCGACATTTTCATATTCTTACATGAACACAGCAGCCTCCAAGCTAGCCAAATTCAAATAACCTCAAACCTTTGCTTACCTTGGGAGGCTGCCCTCCCGGCTGGGAGACAATGGCACGACCCTGAGGACTTTTGCTGATGGTGATCTTGACAGGGGAGGCACTGCCTGGGGTGCTGGAGGCTGTGGTGTAAATGACACGGGCCGTCTGGGTCTGGGTGGAGGCTGTGGCCGCCCCCATGCCCTCAATGGACAGGCTGCGTCGTTGTCTTCGATTCAGCGTCTCCTCTTCTTCGTCAGGATTCAGAACTCCTGCAAGACAACATCCCCGGTACCTTAAAACCTATGCACCTTTCAAAACTACTGCTCACACATGGGAACAGTGGGAAACAAAATGACAAGGTAGGGCAAGATTGAAACATTAACATGAAAAATAAATTTGATATCCACACTTCTGACACTAGCCCCTACTTAGTGTACTTTTCAAGTTAAAAACTGCAAATTCTTTCCCTAACCTCTAACCCCAGCACCTACTACACTGGTGGTGGCCTATTTATGGACTTTTCAGATTCTCTTCCTTGGTCACCTTAGAGATGCCTTCTCCTGACCTGCAGGTGATCAATCTAAAAGCAGAAATCATCTTTCACCAGCCGCCGTGGCGAAGTGGTTAGCGTCGCGGACTCCCGGCTGGGAGGTCGTGGGTTCGAATCCCATCAGAGTCATGTGGGTTTTTCTGCCCCGACCGGCTCCTACCCAGAGTTGAGTTTGCTGTGGACTCAGTTGGGAAGACTGGGACCACACAATCGAGTTTCATCCACTTAATGGATGTGTTTCTGAGTGTTGCTCAAATTTCCTGACCAACACTGCAGGTGCCTGTATCTCTCGGGCCTGGTTGACGCCGGGATATATTATGAAAGGAAGCATAGAGTACAGCCCTGTCATGTAGTCTCAGACCGAAATGGAAATCCGTAAATCATCTTAATCATCCTCATTCTCATCGATCAGCATAAAAAAAAATGTCTCAAATTCTGTGGACATTCATGCCCTGCTCTCATGGTGACCTCAATTTCGATGTCCTCTCCACGTCTGTGGCCTTGGTTTGGTTCCTTCGGGGTCACCGGTATCGGCGAGTCCATGGGGGCTGTCGTTGGACGGACGTGGTGGCGCCCTCCGGAGGGAGAGCTCACTCACGCCGGCTCCGCGACTAAGCAATTATTGTCGTCAGTAGGGGACTTAGTAGAAGGTGTCCTGCGTATGTTAGATCAGAACAGGCGCCACTGAACACCACCGAAGTGACTCGGCAGCAGTGCAGTGTCACCTCCGGTGGGTTGCCTCTTGACGACTTGACATGGACTGCTCCCTGTGGATTGCCGGTGCCGGGGCTGCGGCGGGACTGACCGGGCTGTGGCTGTGGACGGGGTGTCGGAATGAGCGGCGTGGGTGCACTGCCTCTGAGGTGGCACAGAGGTTGGGACAGCAAAAAAAAAAAAAAAAGAAATCATCTTTCACCCATATTCAATGACAGAATGAGTCATGCATAGCAATTTGCACATACAAAGAAAAAGCTCAAGTCAAGAAGCCAAGCTTACCACGTAAATTTTTGTGGGATATTCAGCACTAAAATTGCAGCAGTCCACAATCATCAAATACAAAAAAGAAAACAGGAATAGTGGACAGCTGACCACAGAGAAGTCCTAATGAGCAAAGGCATAGATGCTAAGTTCCAGAAGTCCATGGACAACATGGTCGACCTCAATGATCAGATTTTGAAACCGTCTAGGTCCAATACAAAAGTAGTCTTTCATTTCTTTTACTGCCACTAAGAACAGGAAAAAAAATCTGACAGCCAATCTTTTCTCCCATCATTGTATGCTTTGCCCTTTCCCGTTCCATTTGTGCTGGAGGCACTACCCACCTTTGATGTGAATGGAGGTGCCACTGGGCAGGACCACCACATTGGATGTTGGGCTGGTAGGCCGGGAAGGTTTGGCTGTTGCTGTTGCCACCACAGCACCAGACGCTGGGACACTGGTTTGGCTGGCCACTGAATCAACAACAGCTGACCAAGCTGAAGAAGTCTACTGCATAATGACCCTACATACTGGCTGTCTCTTCAAAGTAATCATCCATCAAATGGGGGCCGGAATAGCTCAGCTGGTAGAGCGCCGCACTCGTAATCTTGGTGATCCTGGGGTTGCGGGTTCGAATCTCCACAGGGCTGTTTCAGTACAGGGGGATTTTTTCCCCTCGCAGTTAACACTGGTTCTGACTCCATTTCCAAAAAGTCCTCTGAATGAGACTATAAACCAAGGTTCCGTGTGTGACCGCATGCATAACATCTTGCACACACGTAAAATCCCATCACCACCTTTCAAAAGAGAAGGCCAGTTTGGCCGTTGGTATGGATGACACCTTACACATAGCATGCACCCTGCGTAAGAAATGGAAAGAATGACGGAAGTAAGGAATTTGAGTGAACAATATTGAACGACATTGACTGGATGACACAGGAAAAGACTGAATGAAGCGCCAGCTGGCAGCTCTTCAGTCGGCACTACCCTGGTAGGTAGCCCGTTGTATAAACGAGTGTGGATTGTAAAGCGCTTACAGCTTGGTCTCTAGCCAAGAATAGGTGCTATACAAGTATTCATTATAATATAATCATAATAAATATCGGCTTTTTTATGCTTGGCCTTTGTTGTGAGTACATAATGACTGTAAACCTCACCGAATGATAACACTGTTACTAATAAAATTAAATGTGAAGGTTCCAAAATACTTACAAGCCTATGATCAAAGTGTATGATTCGTTTTCATTTGAGCTGCACCTCTGAAAAAGGAATCTAGTTAACTTCAAAAACATTCGATGGATTGTGAACAATAATAAAACAATAACTTCTGAAAAAAGAATCTAGTTGATTTCAAAAACATTCGATGGATTATGAATATTTTTTTTGTAAATATCAATGATAAATTCAAAATGAACAATCTCAGAAAGAATTCCTTGCTTGAAATACTGTTGTTGCAAGAGCAGTCCAATCTGAAGAAAGTAAAAGACGGAAGATACAACAAAGGTCACATCATGGTGCTATTACTAGTAATAGCCCAGCCAACCACCAAGGGCCAAATAAGGGCTGTCACCTTTTTAAAAGTCAACTTCCAAAATCTCTCTCTCTCTCTCTCTCACACACACACACACACACACACACACACACGCACACCAGGAACAAAACAGAATCAGAATGCCTTGCACAATCCCAATATTTGAAATTTGAAAAAAAAAAAGGTTGGGAAGGCATAACCAACCCAAGGTAAACCAAACAATAGAAGTGAAGGCCTGCTCACGTTCTTTGTTGCCAGTGAGAGCTGGATTGATCAGGTGCAGGTTTTTCTCTGCTGCTTCCTTGGCAGCTTGGTTGGCTGTCTGCGTGAAAGCTGTCTGAGGAACCAGGCGAGGCAGCAGCGAATCAGCCGCCTGCCTTCTATCGACCACTCTGAGGTCTCTGAAGAACTGTTGCTGTGCAAACAAACCAGTCACGTTAAGTTCTCCGCTATCAACCACTCTGAGGTTTCTGAAGAACTGTTGCTGTGCAAACAAACCAGTCACATCAATTTCTCCCCTATCAACCACTCTGAGGTCTCTGAAGAACTGTTGCTGTGCAAACAAACCAGTCATGTCAAGTTCTCCCCTATCAACCACTCTGAGGTCTCTGAAGAACTGTTGCTGTGCAAACAAACCAGTCATGTCAAGTTCTCCCCTATCAACCACTCTGAGGTCTCTGAAGAACTGTTGCTGTGCAAACAAAACAGTCATGTCAATTTCTCCCCTATCAACCACTCTGAGGTCTCTGAAGAACTGTTGCTGTGCAAACAAACCACTCATGTCAAGTTCTCCCCTATCAACCACTCTGAGGTCTCTGAAGAACTGTTGCTGTGCAAACAAACCAGTCACATCAATTTCTCCCCTATCAACCACTCTGAGGTCTCTATCAACCACTCTGAGGTCTCTGAAGAACTGTTGCTGTGCAAACAAACCGGTCATATCAAGTTCTCCCCTATCAACCACTCTGAGGTCTCTGAAGAACTGTTGCTGTGCAAACAAACCAGTCATATCAAGCTCTCCCCTTTCTCTTCTTGTGATCATACATCAGACAGTTTGGAGGATCGCCTTTCCTACTCTCACCAACCAATGGGTTATCATTTGATATTTTTCCTCTTGGATGTTTGTTTTGTATCTTCTGCCTGCTTTTAAATTATCTGCAAATATGAAATTTAAAACATAAACAAGTAAGCAAGAGAACTGTATCTCTTCAGTAAGTCTGCAACACGCTTTACATAAGCTGGTAACAAGACACTCTTGTTTGTGCTGTGCTGAAGAAAATAATGGGAAACAGCTGAACCTTTAATCGTATAATCACCCTTTGCCCACTTCAAGGTAAAAATGAAAATCTGTATGCCTACTGCCTATTGACAATCAAGGTTATGCGGACCATGTCTTTTTTTTTTTGACAATGAAAAGGATACACCACCATTTGACCTCTATAAAGTAATGCATAGTTATATCCCTTGTCTCAACAAAATGCATGTATACATGCAGTGTACTGAATATATATTCATATATACATATGTGTGTGTGTGTGTGTGTGTGTGTGTGTGTGTGTGTGTGTGTGTGAGAAAGTGAGAGACAGAGAGAAAGTATCTGCCACCCACCCCTTTAAAATTAGACTGAAAGCAAAGAACAGTGAATTCCTCCCAGATGTCAGCAAGGAGAAGTGCAATATGGCATGGCATACCAAGCTCATTTAATGGCATTGAGCTAGAAACAGTCTGTAGCTGATGTTCCTGCAAATGTCTGTTCATGCAATGTCTGTACAGTTTCACTCTAACAATGTACCAGCATTTGATTTGCACATTTTTCACTTTTTGGATTTTCTTTATTAATGCTATGCACCACAAACATTTTGGGGGGCGATAGGGGCAAGCTAACATTTTTCCTTGATACTATCATGTCATTTAGACCCAGACTAACAATTCTCATGTAACGTAATTAAAATATTCTGGCAGACCCAGACTAACAATTCTGTGTCATTTCATAAATATACTGTAGCAAATTACCCACACACATAGCAAACTGTATTTACTTTTAATTATATATGACAAATGAGACCTGACTGCAGCATGAATGGATCCCACTGGTGACCGAGTACCCCCCACCCCCCACCCCCAACCTCCGTCACATAGGCCTCAGTCAAGCATTGGCTACAATCCTGTGAATGGTTGTCTGATCACAACTCTCTTGAAACTCGCATACACAATGTGGACGGTTTCAATGATTTTGGGGTTTCAGCCAAGTTTACAGACAGTTGACAGCTGCAGTCAGTGCTGAACTGTCATGACAACAGAGAAGCGACAGATGGTCAGCCACTGGATACCCACAAGGGTGATGTGGCCCAATCTGACTCACTGAATGCAAAAGGGTGTAAAATAACACAGTCTATGTCTCACATTTATCAGAAACTGTTCTCGTAGCAGAGAAATCGAATAACAACTGAGCTTCTGTACTGGTATAAAGGAGTACTAAAGGGCAGCAGGTTAATTCTTAGACAACAGACACTGACAAACAAATAATTTCCCTTTGTGACCGACAATTCTTTTTTTTTTTAACTTCATTTTATGCCTGTGAATACAAACGCAAAAGCATATAGTTATATATCAAAGGAAAGGGTAAAACACAGGCATTTCACTCAGTATACTTTTAAATACCTTTAACCCAATACCAAAATGCTGTTGTGACATTAAAAAAACATGAAATCTTGACTGCCAGACACGAAAAATAACTGACATTCTGTGTCTTTAGCCCACAACATACAAAATACAAAACCATAACGTTTTCCTTTAGCTGACTCCTATCACCATGTATAAAACATGACTGAATCCATCTGTTAGTAGAAAGAAATAAAACAAGAATTTTTTTCAAGACTGCCATCACCCACCAACGGAAATATCTACCTTCCCATCACCTACGCCCTGTATATTATGCAAAAGTTAAGTTTTAACTTGGGACACACGTTTTGTAGCCATAAAGGAGTGCATCAATAAAACTGAGAATAGCTTACTGCTTTTTATAACTTACTGGTCAGCAATCGTTGATAACTTTTCATCATTGACGGCGCGTCGTACCTCTGCTCTGTGCCTCTCCTGAGGAATGCTATCAAACAGAAAGATTTCAAGACATGCATCACGGTCTATTCTCCTTATGATTCAACTTTTCTTTTTTACATCTTTTAGTTATGGATTTTCTTTTCAACAAAATTTGTTTTTATTCAAAATGCACTATTACACATCCATACACATTTTTAAAGATATCAACCGATTTGTTGACATAAATCTCTCTTGTAGAGCTGGTCAAACACATGTTCTATCTTTGTTCAAAGATCTACACTAATGACACTGGAAGCAGTTCAGTATTTACCATAATTCCACTATTTTCGTCACACTCTCCCTTGACTTCAAATCTCAGCACTGACCTCAAAATATTCTGCAGTTCCTGGAGAAGCTTCTTCTTGTCTTTGGACAGCTCTCCTTGGGCACGGAACGCAGACACCACACTGCTGTAGGCTTCCAGTTCCAGGCGACGCAACATCCTCTTGCATTCCTCAGGACTCAAATCCAGCAGCATCGGCCACATGATCACTTAGTCTGCTGCAACACCACAAGAAGTGAATTAACAGCCACATGATCACTTAGTCTGCTGCATGACTACACTAACTCAAGTACGGTAAGTCTAAGACACAAAGTCAGCATGACTGAATCCAAGATATTGAAATAAAATTAATAATGAACTGAAGATATACCTATTTTGCCTAAAAAGTGAACAGCTGCAACAGATGTGAACTAAAAAAAAAATAAATAAATAAATTTTAAAAAACCCTGCAGTCAACCATTTCCATTCATAGTTTTCAGATGTTGGCAGTGAACACTAATCAAACGGAGATCTTGAGGTCGTATGCAAAATTTGCCTACAGGTGGAACACTGGTATTTCAATTATGAACAAGGTGAGGAAGGAGGAAAGTGTGTTAAAAACATTGCCTTTGCTGAATTCATTTAGGAATCACATTTTTTATACGGATTTTAATCATTGTAATTTGGAGACGGTACCATTCATGTTGCTTACAGCTCAGCCAACTGCAATGGGCCAGATCAGGACTGTCACCCCGCTGAAGTCAAGTTTCAATATAAAAATAAACAAGTAAAATAATAATAATAATAATAAACAAACAAACCACCATGAACACACAACTCATTAGAACAGATCTTCTATAGGCACACTGCAATTTTATTGAAAACTTTCTTCCATAAAATCTTTAGTCTGCAAAATATTTCTTTAACACATTTAGTATTATTTAACATATTTAATGTACATATATGAAGGTGCAGAACAAGTATCAATCTCATGCTTCTTGTGGGCTGTGACGAAATCATAGCCGAGTTGTGAATTCATGTTCAGCAACAGACATAGTAAGCAAACATGCCACTTTTTCTTTCTTTTTTAACCACTATGAACAGCACTTTCTTTTTATCAGTCCATTTACATATTTTTTCCTTTCTACGTTTATTTCCGGAACTGTAAATGTGTAATTAACATAAAAATCAAAGCAAATGGCTTCCAATGACATTCCTAACAAGAAACACACAATGCACTTTACTTAGTCAAACCTGAATCCAAAGTATTCATATCATGTTTACTTTATTTAAATAAAGATCCTTGCTACAAAATATAACTACCACTGGATCAAAACTGAGGATTTGCCATGTCTTCAAATCCTGGTTTATCTGGAAAGCAGTGTACTCTGAAACCAGTCATCTTATAAAAGTTTAAAACTCAAGTGATCTAGCATTCTGTTGGCATGTGTGATATATCACCAAATTCTAATATCACATTTGTAAGTCACTTGGTTTCCACCTTCTGTAATAATCACAAGCTATTTCAATAACCTTTACTCATTTGTTACTAAAATACTTACTGTAACATTAACTTACACACATACATTTGAACAGTTTCACTCTTATCTCAAGCCATTTAAAAACACAGATGATAGTGAAAAAAGTGTTGAATACTCTGAATCATCCAATACCTTTAGAATTCATAGCTAAAGACAATAAGTATGAGCTGGTTCTTGAAGCATGCCTTATTGACATCATAATCATTAACTAAAATTAACTGAAAGTATGCCAAGCAACAGGCAAATAAACAAGAGAGGGAGAGAGACTGAGAGAAAGGGAGGAAGGGGGGGGGGGGGGGAGAGAGAAGGATAAGGACAGACAAAGTGCTAGCGTTCCTCAACAGCCCTGATATGGCCCTTTGCGGTCGGCTGGGCTATAAGCAACATTATCTTATCTTATCTCCTCAACCAAGCCAAAACTAATAATATTCTCTCTGAATCAGTTTACAGAAATCTAATAGCAGATGTTGTTAAGCTTTTATAAACCTAAATTTCAATATGTTTGTGCTTTAGCAAGGAAACTTCTTGCTATTAGCACAGTGTTCACTTCAATGATTCAAAAAAAAGTTTTCAACTTACTCAAAATGTTGAAAAAATAATATATTTAGTTAACAATCAAATTACCTATGTATAAAACAAATTTTCTTGTTCGAAATTCTATTTCAAGTCTCCTACAGGCCTGCATATGTTTTGTTATACACTGATGAAATTCAACTCAACTGAACACTCAAACAAGAAAAATTACAGAAAGAAAAGTTAAAACTATTCTTTTATTTCACATTAGTAGTAAGGTCTTGAAAAATTTATAGACTTTTCCTAATAGTATGGTCTTGAAAAATTTATTGACTTTTCTAAAACGTACAGCTTAAATTCAGTTCATTGAGAAATTAATGGGAATCTAGAATCCAAAAGTGACTGACTGCGGTGCGCACTGAATACAGTTCTCAACCAAGCAGTTGCACTGAAGAAGTCGGCCGGATTGCCGACGAAAGCTACGCACACAGTGAGTAGCCTTCTTTAACTGAGTGACTTGTTTAGTCTAGTAGCCATTATGACTGAACACAACTTATCAATATCAGTCACCAACACAGAATTCTCTTCCATCTTTCCATCATGTCACTGGCACCATAAACTGTCTGCACATGATTTCCTTTTCTTTTTCCAACCATATGACAAGCACCACAATTCAATCATGCTGCAAGAGGACTCATACATCATCACCATTCTCCCCAACACCGACTTCTGTTTTAAAAATTCCCAGCAGGTCATCAATCATAGCTGAATCAGTGTGTATGGTTAAAGCTCTTGACTGGAATCATGTCCACACATAGTCTAAACCCTTCAGGGATGAGAACAGATTTTTAAAAAGCAGAGGAGATTTTTCTGTTGGGGGTCTGGGGGCAAAGCCCCCAGTGGGGTCAAGGGGCAACGCCCCTGCGGGGGTCAGGGGGCAGCGCCCCCTGAAGCTGAAGCATTTTTTTAATATATAAAGAAAAATCCACATTTAAAACCATCAAAATATGTTTCTAGCCTTCAATTCAAACCTCAAATTCTGAGGGTTTTTTTTTCTTTTCTTTTTTTTTGTTTTTGTTTTCTGTCAAACATGCAAATGGATTTAATACAGGGCTCTCTGCGTTTGTGGCTGGTCGATTTACGTAAGAAATGGGTTTTTCAGAAAATTACCTGCCCTTGGCCCTGGTTCTATTATTAGTAACTAGACGTCTAGGTTTTGTTTCACAACATAAAGTCAAATGACGAATGTTTCAGCTAACTGAGATAGTTTGACCATTGCAAATGAATGATAAAATATAACAAAGAAGAGAGCAAAATCACCAACAGCTTACTTTCCAAAGTTTAATTGTTCTTCAATGCAGCGACACGCTGCCTGTGAACCAGGCGTTTCATGTGGTCAGCAATCGTAATGAAGCCACGACTTCCGAAGCTGATTTTCTTGTTGCAAGCTAGACATAACGCCTGCTCGTCACTGCTTTTGCATATGCTATCTCTAACTCTACTCCCACACACACCTCTTCCTCGAGCCAGTTTTCTTTCAAACGGTTGGGAATATTTTTTTTTTTTTTTTTTTTTTTGCGATTTCGTTCGACGCCATGAATCACAGATGACACTCGGTCGATCGGCGCTGTAAGCGGATGTGCAGTGGTTGGCCGAGTCAACCGAATAAAAACCAGCCCATTTGGGTATAAGCCTAGAGTAATCTCGCCGGAGGCGTCTCGCCGAGATTGGGAGCAAAGAAAATTGCGATAGCTTTTTTTTTTTTTTTCGGCGGAGATTTTTTCAAACGGCGGACATTTTTTTTTAAGACGGCGGAACGGCGGAGAACGGCGGAGCTGTTCTCATCCTTGCCCTTCTAACCATTCAGATTTAAAATGTGTTAATTCTGCCTATTAAACAGTTTACGAGTATGCACTAAACCTGACCCGACTATAAAATGTGTTAATTCAAACCTGACCCGACTATAAAATGTGTTAATTCTATCTATTAAACAGTAGTTAGTATGCACTAAACTTGACCTGACTCTCTAACCCTGTGGTAAGTGGTACTGTCCATTTTTCATATATCATTAACTCAAAAACTTTTTCCTATGAAAGTCCGTCTTCCAGTTCCACAACAGAACACCCTGAACAGCAAAGACAATGAGAACTGTTCACGTAATACTGTTATGATGTCAAAACATCAATTAAATAACTGACAAACGTCACAAAGCAGCAACACATGCGCTGTGCATCACATGTGACATAGAATGTCATATACATGTAGCCATTCACTTGCACGATCTGCACCATGCAATGCATGTCCATGAAAGTGTAATATCTGCTGAATTACACAACACTCAATCTCCCAAACACTGGGCCTCTTCAGTCAACATTTATTCCATGTTTTTTCTCCACGAGTTCATCTAGCAAAACCTAATTTCTTATTTAGCATAATCTCATCCCTCTGTCTCTTCACCTATCCTGTGACCTTCATGCTCCTGTTTACAGTTGACTGTTGATCTACATTCCACTTAATGAATAAAAACAACAGGAATATACATTGGAAAACAATGCATGCATGCCCACACTAGTGGCAAGGTAGGTTACTTTCATGCTAACCCTTCCTCCCCCCCCCCCCCCCCCCCCCCCCCAATATACTGGCTATATATATAACATCAAAATTCTGTTGTTCATTACTCAACTATTTCAAACATTTTGAGGCAGTGTGTGAGATGTCCAAGAAATGACAGACAGAGCTGATCTATAAATCGATTCCTGATTCTTTGTTACTAATCATCTCTGCCAGTTATAATTTTCCTGAACACACAAGGCACAACAAACCAAATCCACAACTAGAAAACTAACTTCACAACAAAATTTTCACATACCATTCGGTGCAGTTTGGACCTTTATATTCATTTAAACAGTGTCCAAGTTTCAAACATTCAATGTGTAAACATGGAGGAAAAAAGGTTATTGATAAACCCTCTCAACAAAAAAATCTTTCAAAAAAAGAAAAGTGAAAGTTAAAAGCTACTACTGGCAATTTTGATTCAATAAAACCCTGATCTTGAGACATGGTTCAACAGCCTTTGCATATTATCCTAATACAATTCTGCGTTCAGCACAAACCTGTCACTGCCTGCTCAAAAAGCTTCTTCGCATGGTCTGATGAAAATGAACATGATCTATGAAAAGCAAATTGTCTGATGCCTATTTCAAAGATCCTATGCTTTGCATTCATCCATGCAGTTATAATACAACTATAATCATAATACATTACAAAATGATATTGATAATTTATCCAAATGGTCTGCCACATGGAATTTGCATTTTAATGCGGACAAGTGCAACGTGTTACATGTTGGACGTAAGAACCCAAGATACCAATATACAATGCTAAACAGTAATACTGGTGAGCGTGCAGATATTTCAACATGTGATTATGAAAAGATCTTGGTGTCCACTTTTGATTCTAGACTGGTATTCGATAAGCATATTCAAAAACTCATAAATAAAGCTAATAAAATGATTGGTATAATTAAACGTACTTTTAGTCATATAGATAAAGATATTTTTACAAAATTATACAAGGCTTTCGTTAGACCTCATTTGGAATATGGCAATACAATTTGGTATCCTCGATTAAAGAGGCAGTCTGCTGCTTTGGAAAGAGTACAAAGAAGAGCAACAAAGCTTGTAAAGAATATACAAAATCTTCCCTATGAAGGTAGGTTTAAAAGCTCTTGGACTGCCTACCCTAAAACAAGACGAGTGAGGGGCGATTTGATCCAAGTCTATAAAATATTTAATTGTGGTGGACAATATTCCTATTTCAAAATTTTTTACTACATCAAGAGTTGATATTACCAGAAATAGTGTGGATAAAATTTATCATGAATATTATCGCACTAACCTAAGGAAATTTTCTTTAGTAACAGAGTAACAAATCTTTGGAATAAATTAACCCCTAACATTAAACGTGCACAAAATACTAACCGTTTCAAAAGCTCTATCGATGCTAGTGTATTACTGAAGACTATTTATTTTGACTATGATAAATAAAGGCTTGAGCGAGTTAAAGACCTGACCGTGTGAAGACAGATAACACATAGAAGGGACATGTAAAGCCAGTTCTGGCTAAAATTGCTAAAGGCAATTGTCCCTACAAACCTAAACCTAAACCTAAACCAGTAGTTTTTATGATACATCTGTGATATAGGCTACTTTAAACTCCTTATGGTGGAACTTTGTGAGGGGGAAATACACAAGCCGTTTGCTTCTGTTCTTCTTCTTGTGAATGAAAAAAAGGACATTCACGTTCAATCGAGTTGGGTTTGTTCTATGAGAATCGAAGTAAACGTTTACAAACACGTATTCTGTGACTGTGACGATGATATAATGGCAATGAAGTCAAACAGGTCCTTTTCTAGTCACAAGTACTGTGACCATAAATTATTTGATAAGGCAGTGACTACTCATCAGCAAAAATTGTGAACGACTCGAGCGCAAACGGCCAAGCAACAACAAATGCTTTCCTAAATCAGTGAACAGCGTCATCAAATAAGTTTTCGAGTTCTACTTTTCATTTTTTTTCCAACCACTTATAATGAGACATTCAAACTGTGCCATGCACTAATCGATTTGTGTCGTATCATATCTCTTACTTATAAAATAAAGCGCTGAAGCAATCCCCTTTCCTTTAACGGCACCATAAAGGTGACAAACAGCAGAAATTCCGAAGGGTTTATATGGGAAAACAGCTCAAAAACAATAATCATACCGCACTCCGTGCACTAAGTATGTCTTGAAGAAGTCTGTTGGGTACCCTCACAACTTTCGAATGATGCTCTGATGATTATTATAATTCTAAGGCAAAAGCATTTGCAACTCAATCTAATCTGGAAAATCTGTACAGTTTTTTTCCGCCATCTTGAAATGGCGGGTGGTCACTACGCGTGCGCATCATCCACAAAACACTTTAAACTATGCAATTACTTTCCAAATAGCATAAACGATTTTTCATCTATATTGATGACTTGCATTCTATTGCTATTGTTTTTGTTTTCTAATCGATTCTGTATATTTATTCATATTTTAGGACCATCTAAAAACATTGATCCAAAATTAAAAATTACAAGTACACAAATATCCCAACATCAATGAAGATACACCTAAATTTCAACATTATTGTATAATCAGATTTGAAAAAGAATCCAAATAGTATTTGAGAAAATGATATTTGTAAGCAGATATATCTCCTGTACATGTTTTTAAGCATTTCCTGGATCAATTTGAGAATCCATGCCGATCACAGATACAGCAAAATGAGAAGCTGAATTTCAGTCCACAGCTGGAAAACAAGCAAAATAACAAGATGTGTGTGTGTGTGTGTGTGTGTGTGTGTGTGTGTGTGTGTGTGTGTGTGAAAGCCAACCGATAACGGAAACCACCAAAATAAGATTTAGGGGTCGAGTTTACTTTTGTGGGCCCTATGACTGTAGGTAACATACTGTTTGTGTGAACTAACATGAGTTCAACAAATGTGCCCATCGTTCAAGAATGGAGGCCAAAATCGACAATGTACTGTCCTTGATGTTGTCCCTTGACATGCGCTTGAGCAAAGTAGAAGCCTCTCATTCAGAAGGGGCAGTTGACCGAATGATTGAAAAGAAAGTATAGGAGAAAGTAGCTGAAGCTTCTAAAACAACGCCTTCTTCCTTGCGCTGAACCCTGAGCGATCTGATGCGATCAAAGCTAAGTGAATTCTCGTTGTTTTATTCGTTTATACATCACCTGACGAAGACCTAAGAGGTCGAAACGCGTTGTGTTTTGTCTTGTGACTCGTTTGTCCACGTTCTCTGGGCGGTTCGCTAACATTTATTTAAGATTTGCAATAATTTTTAAAAAAAATTAAAAAAGGCCAGGAAAGGGACAAATTTGCTGCACGCTTTGTCACAGGACGTTATCACAACTCCTCCAACGTCAGCAGCCTCATCAAGCAACTGGACTGGCACCCCCTAAAGCAGCGAGGGAAGATCGCCAGATTAACCATGCTGTTTAAAATCATACATGGCTTGGTCTGCATGGATAGATCCCAGCTGATTCCTGCTCCAACCCGACAGCATAGAGGACATGAACAGCAATTTAAACAGCCACAGTGTCGAACTTTGTATCGACAGGGGTCCTTTTATCCACGTACTATAAAGGACTGGAACGCCCTGCCCGACACAGTTGTCGAGGCAAAGACTCTTGACATGTTTGTGCCAAGAGCAAGAAAACTGCAGTAAACCTCTGTTTGTTTGTTTTTGTTTGTTTGTTTTTTTTGTTTTTGCTGCGCCAGCCCACATTCAAAACGTCAGAATAATCAACATGATGACTGAGGACGTTCAATGGATGAAGATGAAGATGAAGAAGACCAAAGGAAGAAAAATATCATTCTTGCTATTGTCCCGGAAACCATGGATGAATCCCAAGAGGACAGGTTAAGAAAGGACTTAACTTAAAAACGTGATGAAAGACAAAGGACCAGAGACGTAGAGGAAGACGTAGACGTAAAGGTCACGTCTCTGAAAGGACAAACAAACTGCCGAAGAGACTGGTAGTCCGGTAAGGCTAGGCAAAACAGCGATCAGACAAAATGCTCGACCCTGACTGCTTCGGGTCACTTTGAAAACAGAGGAGTCAAAACAGAAAATAATGAAGAACTCTAAAGTCCTCATAAATACAAACGTTGAAACAAAAAAAATAATCTATGTAAATAATGACCATACTCCAAAGAAAAAGAGCAGTATAACAAAAAATTGAGAAAAAAAACGAAGAGAGGACCTGAGAGAGGAACTAATAAAGAGAACTCAGGAAGGTGAACAGAATCTGATGATCTGAGGAAATCGGATTGTAAAATTTGACAAAGAACAAACGCCAGTGAGTAGTGGGAGCTCCAAGGAGCTCCAGGGAGGAGGTCGGAAATGACCTCAGAATCAACAACAGTCTCCTGATTCTGTACAAAATTTTAATGCAAAGAGTGTAAATGAGAGAGTGCATGGAAGTGATGTGTGTGGGATAACTATATTATTTCATCAAACTTGGTTAGTTTTCTAAATAAAAGAGAAGAGATATATGCTATGATTGATCAACACAAATCCAAGATTCTGGCCCTCCAGGAGATAAAAGCAAAAACTCAAAAACATTTTAACCAGTTGTTGTTGTTGTTGTCGTACCCTGGCTAAAAGACTCCAGGGATCATCCAAACAACCGAAGTACTTGAACACTATGGTACAAATGCATCAGCTGGGGATGAGAACATTACGTGTGTGACCGTTTTTGATTACCCCGCCACATGGACAGCCACACTCCGACTTCGGGGGAATTTTAACCAGTCTGAATACACACTTCCAAATTATGAACTTTTACAAAAAAGATCTCCTAAACTTCGTGTAGCTAATATACACATAGAAGCTTATATGCAGTTGAATGTCAAGAATTAAATGATCATGGATTTCAGGAGAGCGTGTTTTGTAGCTTACAAACGGCTAATAAGGAATTTACATTGATAGGTTGAATCTACTGAAGCCCATATTCTACTAGAGAAAATAGTAGATTGCTCAATGATTTGATAACCCATACTAAACTAAAAAAAATTCATAAGGTATGTCTTCGTAAGTGACTTTAATTATCCAAATATTGACTGGAATGGTGTAATGTCTACAAATGAACACGAATTAAACTTTATTGAAACAAATCTTAAATAAATGTTAGCGAACCGCCCAGAGAACGTGGACAAACGAGTTACAAGACAAAACACGACGCGTTTCGACCTCTTAGGTCTTCGTCTGGTGATAAATAAACGAATAAAACAACGAAAATTCACTTAGCTTTGGTCGCTTCAGATCGCTCAGGGTTCAGCGCAAGGAAGAAGGCATTGAACGCCTTCTTCCTTGCGCTGAA
This sequence comes from Conus ventricosus, assembly GCA_018398815.1. Taxonomy (NCBI): domain Eukaryota; kingdom Metazoa; phylum Mollusca; class Gastropoda; order Neogastropoda; family Conidae; genus Conus; species Conus ventricosus. The sequence continues at coordinate 11,149,290 of CM031613.1, forward strand.
CCCTGAGCGATCTGAAGCGACCAAAGCTAAGTGAATTTTCGTTGTTTTATTCGTTTATTTATCACCAGACGAAGACCTAAGAGGTCGAAACGCGTCGTGTTTTGTCTTGTAACTCGTTTGTCCACGTTCTCTGGGCGGTTCGCTAACATTTATTTAAGATTTGTTTAGATTTCCGCCTGCAGTCGTCTCGCTTTGCAACTAGATCTTTATTGAAACACTTAGAGATGCATTTCTTATTCAGATGGTTGTTAAACCAAGCCGTGGAAGAGAAGAGCAGAGGCCAACACTGGATGATTTAATAGAAGTAAACGATGAAAAGATGATTTCAAATAAACACATAACCTCCCACAGGGAAAAGTGACCACGGGGTCCTTTCTTTTGCTCTCTACATTGATGAGGAAATTAGCGTAGAGGAAGATATAACCAGGCTCGACCTCAGTAGAGGAAACTACAATAAGATGAGAGAAGACATGGCAGTGATTGACTGGCAAAGTTTGACAGCACTAGATGGAAATGAGAGCTGGGAAATGATCAAGAAGATTGTACGGGACAGCATGAATGCAAATATACCAAACGTCGAAATAAAGCATGGGGGAGATTGTACAGGACAGCATGAATGCAAATATACCAAACGTCAAAATGAAGCATGGGGAAGATTGTACGAGACAGCATGAATGCAAATATACCAAACGTCAAAATGAAGCATGGGGGAGATTGTACAGGACAGCATGAATGCAAATATACCAAACGTCAAAATGAAGCCTGGGAAGATTGTACGGGACAGCATGAATGCAAATATACTAAAAGTCAAAATGAAGCATGGGGACAAAACTAAAACTGTGTGGATGACAAAGTAAACTCCTAAAAATATTCATAAGAAATATCATTTGTATAAAAAGTTCCTGTGTAGTAAAACAAAAATGATAATAAAATACTACGACTACTAAATGTATATTACACATAGCAACAAATGCAATAAAATTATAAGAAAAGCAAAAAGACCAGCCGCCGTGGCGAAGTGGTTAGCGTCGCGGACTCCCGGCTGGCAGGTCGTGGGTTCGAATCCCATCAGAAGTCATGTGGGTTTTTCTGCCCCGACCAGCTCCTACCCAGAGTTGAGTTTGCTGTGGACTCAGTTGGGAAGACTGGGACCACACAGTCGAGTTTCATCCACTTAATGGATGCGTTTCTGAGAGTGTTGCTCAAATTTCCTGACCAACACTGCAGGTGCCTGTATCTCTCGGGCCTGGTTGACGCTGGGATATATTATGAAAGGAAGCATAGAGTACAGCCCTGTCATGTAGTCTCAGACCGAAATGGAAATCCGTAGCATCATCTTTATCATCCTCATTCTTATCAATCAGCATTTAAAAAAAAAAAGTCTCGAATTCTGTGGCCCTTCATGCCCAGCTCTCATGGTGAACTCAGTTTCGATGTCCTCTCCACGTCTGTGGCCTTGGTTTGGCTCCGTCGGGGTCACCGGTATCAGCGAGTCCATGGGGGCTATCGTTGGACGGACGTGGTGGCGCCCTCCGGAGGGAGAGCTCATACACGCCGGTCTGTGACTAAGCAATCATTGTCGTTAGTAGGGGGCTTAGTAGGTGGTGTCCTGCGTATGTTAGATCAGAACATGCGCCACTGAACACCATCGAAGTGACTCGGCAGCAGTGTCTCCTCCGGTGGGTTGCCTCTTGACGACTTGACATGGACTGTTCCCTGTGGACTGCCGGTGCCGGGCTGCGGCTGGGCGGACCGGTCTGTGGCTGTGGACGGCGTGTCGGAATGAGCGGCGTGGGTGCACTGCCTCTGAGGTGGCGCAGAGGTTGAGACAGAAAAAAAAAAGAAAAAAAAAAAAGAAAAAGGGAGTATGAAAAGAAATTCGTTAAAAACTGTAAAAAGAACTCAGAATGCTTTTGGAAATATGTTCAGGCAAAATCTAAAATATATACTGGCATTCGACCATTTTTTTCTTTCTTTCTGCGTACGCAGGCTGATACTCCTGCGGACACTCCCTGTATAGCCAGGCAGTGGAGTTTTGTGTGTATGACCCTTTTTCATCCCGCCATTAGGGCAGCCATACTCCATCTTCGGGGAAGGCGCATGCTATGTGTCACGTGTCATCCATACCAACGGCCAAACTGGCCTTCTCTTCCGAAAGTTGGTGATAGGATTTTACGTGTGTGCAAGATGTTATGCGTGCGTTCACACACGGAACCTCGGTTTATAGTCTCATTCGAAGGACTATATGGGGAATGGAGTCAGAACCAATGTTAACTCCGAGGGAAAAATCCCCCTATACCGAAATTCGAACCCGCAACCCCAGGATCACGAGTCCAGCGCTCTACCAACTGAGCTATCCGGCCCCCCTGCATTCGACCATTAAAAATGGAAAATACTTTGATTGTTAACGATAAAGAGAAGGCAGAAATTTTACATTCATTTTTTGCTAGTGTTTTCACTAAAGAAAAACCAATTGAAGTCATGACAGAGGAAGAAAATGGTCTGACCATAAGCTTTTGATGGAGATTTCTTGTAACTCCAGAGGCCATTTATAGCAAATTAAAAGATTTCAATCCAAATATCCCCCCCCCCCCCCCCCCCCCCAAGAGTTCTTAAAGAGCTAGCTGGCGAACTAAGCAAACCATTGAGTTTTCTCTTTAATAAAACTTTGAAGAATGCTGCGTGCCACAGGACTGGAAAACAGCAAATGTAGTGGCTATATTTAAAGCAAAAACCCTAAAACTGACCCAGGAAATTATAGACCTGTGAGTCTGACGTATGTGGTGTGCAAAGTATTTGAATATTTTGTCAGAGATGCGTTAGTAAACCATATGGTAGATTTTAATTTGCTTGCGGATAATCAACATGGTTTCAGAAAACACAAATTTTGCGTCGCACATCTTATTGAAGAGATTGATGACTTGACAAAGATGCTAGATGAAGGGCTTGATGTAGATATACTTTACTTAGATTTTCGCACAGCGTTTGATTCAGTTCCCCATCAAAGACTTATAAATAAACTCAGAGGTTATGGAATAACAGGTAATGTACTGAATTGGATTGAAGATTTCCTTAAGAAACAGAGATCAAAGGGTTAGGGTAGGGAATATTTTCTTCTGTAGAGAACATGACAAGTGGAATACCCCGGGGTAGCATCTTGGGTCCTGTACTTTATACACTGTACATAAATAATTTACCCACGCCTTGGCTTAAGGCTGTGTCAGACCAATTGACATAGGCCAGAACACCAAGGCTACATCAAAATGTTGTTATGCTCTGCATAGTTATGTGGGGATTGTCTTCAGTCGTGACAAGCTCCTAGCATAACATTATCAGTCTCCCAAATCCCCGAAGTCGGAGTGTGGCTGCCCACGTGGCGGGGTAATCAAAAACGGTCACACACGTAATGTTCTCATCCCAGCTGATGCATTTGTGCCATAGTGATCAAATACTTCGGCTGTTCGGATGATCCCTGGAGTCTTTTAGCCAGGGTACGACAACAACAACAACAATAATTTACCTGAGTTAGATACTAGTCCACGCAAACTTTTTGCAGACGATACGAAGCTGTACAATTCTACACAAAACAAAGAAAAAAATACAAGATGACATAAACAGCTTAGGGAAATGGTCTTAAAATTGGCAACTTCATTTTAATATCTTAAAATGTGAAATAATTCATCTTGGAAATACACATTTTTTTGTAATACTTAGGAAATGACAGATACGAAAGGAGAAAAGGTTAGAACAGCAAGCTGTGAAGAAGGGGATTTAGGTGTAATTTTTGATACCTCATTATCATTCGAGGCACATGTGCAAGCTGTTATAAGTAAAGCAATAAGCAATAAGCAAACCAGATGCTTGGCATAATAAGAAGAACTTTCGCATACTTATACAGAAATATGTTCCTTAACCTTTATAAGACCATACCTGGAATATGCAAACGTTGTCTGGAGTTTCTCAAATCGAAAAGGACAGTCAATATCTCTAGAGAAGGTTCAGAGAAGAGCAACTAGGATGGTACCAGGTCTATCAATTTTAACACATGAGGAAAGTCTGAAGCATTTGAATTTACCTTCATTAAAGTACCACCGCTTTAGAGCAGGTATGAAACAGATGTATAAAATAATCAATAACATTGATCATATAAATCCTGACTCCTTTTTTGTAAAGGCATTCAACACCATCTACCAGAGGATCGTATAATAATTTGTACCCTGAACACTCACGACTACATTGAAGAAAATACTCATATACTGATCCAGCTGTTCATTCTTGGAATGCACAAACAACATTGAAGAAAATACTCATATACTGATCCAGCTGTTCATTCTTGGAATGCACAAACAACTCATATACTAATCCAGCTGTTCATTCTTGGAATGCACAAACAACTCATTACTAATCCAGCTGTTCATTCTTGGACTGCACAAACAACTCATATACTGATCCAGCTGTTCATTCTTGGAATGCACAAACAACATTTAAGAAAATACTCATATACTGATCCAGCTGTTCATTCTTGGAATGCACAAACAACTTTGAAGAAAATGCTCATATACTGATCCAGCTGTTCATTCTTGGAATGCACAAACAACTTTGAAGAAAATGCTCATATACTGATCCAGCTGTTCATTCTTGGAATGCACAAACAACATTGAAGAAAATGCTCATATACTGATCCAGCTGTTCATTCTTGGAATGCACAAACAACTCATATACTAATCCAGCTGTTCATTCTTGGAATGCACAAACAAATATAACCAAATCTGCACAAAATCTGCAATCCTTTACGATCCTCCTCGACAATAATTCTAAAAGAATTACTAAAATGTTTGATTTTGACTGAGACAATAAATCATAAGTAAACGCATGCAACAGCCACACCCAAATGTGTATGTGGGACGTCATAAAAGCCAAAAGACTTACGTAACAAGTCCCACTACCTATACCTATACCCTATACCTTGATGCATGTTGTTCTGGTGCCTCGACGAACATTTGAGCTGAAGTCTGCTGCGTGTCTCATTCTTCAGTCCTGTTCAACAGTAGGAAAAAATTCTTGAGAGAGCTTGACAGAAGATCTTCAGATAAGAATACTCTAAGGGGGCAGGTCGCATCCAGGTCATGATACACCCAGGTCTAGATGCCATACTTACTTACTTAGGTCCATAGCTCAAGGGTGAGCATAGGCTATCAACAAAAACTCCGCCATCACACTCGGTTCTGGGCTGCTCGCTGAATGCCGGTCCAGTTGGTTCCCTGCCTCTTTATCTCTGCCTCAGTGTCTCACCTCCAGCTGCTGCGAGGTTGGCCTCTCTCCCGGCAAACAGACGGCTTATTTGGAGCAACGCATCGACACAGATTGCAGACGAGCACTAACTAGATTATGAATAAGCACCCATGAACTCCAAATTGAGAGGGGCCGTTATAACCAACACTGACAGAGAAGACAGATTATGCACAACATACCACGTCGTTGAGGACGAAATGACTGTAAATTATTCAACAACTTTATGATCTGATGACAAGGGTCACTAAAACAAATTTTCCACCACAGACTAACATGACAAAACCTCGGAGCTCATGTTAATGGACTGCTTCCAGCCTGTATATCCTGTTGTGTTTTTCTCTTCGGAGACAGAAAATGTAATCAGACCCTGATACACACTATGCTTTTTCTTTCTGCTACTAATGTTATGTTGCAAGATGTGACGATGATGGAATTAGTTTAACTGAATGTCTTAACTTGATCATCTGTGCCCCACAAAACCTCTGGTTTTCATTTGGCAATAAAATATATTCTCACACACACACACACACACACACACACACACACACACACACACACACACACACACACACACACACACACACACACACACAACCCCCCCCCCCCCTCCCCTTTCTCTTTCGGATCTTTGAGTTCTTTAAAGAGATTTCATCGGATCTGAGATTTTACAGCGGTCGGCTGGGCTATAAGCAACATTACCTTACCTTACCTCTCTTTCGGATGTTATCCACCTTTCCCTGGTGCTTGGATTTTTGAACCGGTGTCTTCCCCTTTGGTTGTATCCCATACAGGTTCCATAGGCGATGTCTCTAAATGTGGCTGCTTTGTGAGTGTAAACATAGTAAAGCAATAAGCAATAAGCAAACCAGATGCTTGGCATAATAAGAAGAACTTTCGCATACTTATACAGAAATATGTTCCTTAACCTTTATAAGACCATACCTGGAATATGCAAACGTTGTCTGGAGTTTCTCAAATCGAAAAGGACAGTCAATATCTCTAGAGAAGGTTCAGAGAAGAGCAACTAGGATGGTACCAGGTCTATCAATTTTAACACATGAGGAAAGTCTGAAGCATTTGAATTTTTTTTTTTAATACATTTTTTATTTCTTTCCTCATTCTCTCTTCCATTCCACAGTTCCTTCTTTCTCTCTTCTCCATTCTTTCATCAACATGATCTTTCTCTTTGCTGTACATTTCCGGATGCAAATTAACACACATTTTTTGTTGTTAATGATATTTGTACATGTTTAACAATATGTAGTAAATAATCCGTGAAACGTATTAGAAACGAGTTATCTTTTTTCCGAATTGAATGGATTTGAGTGAGAGTTCAATGTATGCCGAGGAAGGTTGTTTCTTTTGTTGGATATACACACATACACAAACAAACTAAATTCACTAAGCACAATCCTCTGATTCTTACACTACAAGCACTAAAGCAACAAACACACCGCTCCA
>CM031613.1:11158642-11181142 GCA_018398815.1 Conus ventricosus
TGATTCCCCTCCTCCTCCTCCCCACTTCTCCCCCTTTGATGCTTCCTGGCTACTGTACCTAACACACACTGACCTGAGCTACCCTATGCCAATCACTGCAAAAATTATCTATGCCTCAGCACTTGGTGAATGGCTTGAAATAATTAAAAAAAACCAAAAAAACCGGCCATGCAGAGAATAAACGCAAAGCTGAATGAACAATTAACATTTAACACAACCATATATATCTTATTCCAGTGCATACATATAACATTAATGTCACTCAGCGTGTGCGCACACACATGCACCTACCCTGTTCCTATGCAAGTATACCTTTTTACACACACACACTAACACAGATAGATGTGCATATGCTCATGCACACACAGAAAGACCATCACCTACTGCTCTCTTTCATGGGTGCGTGCGCGCGCGCACACACACACACACACACACACACACACACACACACACACACACACACACACACACAGATGTGTATATTTGATAAAACAGCTAGAGACAGGGGACAGTGAGAAAGGCTATTTTCCTTCTTGAAAAAAACATCAGCAATTTTCACAGACTGGTATTCTTTACCATGAGTGAAGTGTATGACACTAATGACACACCTTAAAGTTAAAAAAATTAAATGGAATAAAAGATTGCAGAAAGTATCATTTCTCTAGAAGAGTCTTTCAAGACTGGAATAGGCTTAGCGATAATATAGTCCTGAGTACCAGACTGGATGATTTCAAAGACAAAATAGACAAAACATTTTCAAGCACACATTGGTGCACAAAATAGTCCACATTTGCCAACAACTGGAAGAAGTGAGGGAGCCCATAATAAGCCACGAGGCTTAGGGCTCATACCTGATACCTGATGACTACGGAGTGAGGAATGACACACTCGGCTGGATCCAGGCGTTCCTCATCGGCAGAAGCCAGCAAGTTGCCCTCGAAGGCACACACTCGTCCTCTGTTGCAGTACTATCTGGAGTCCCTCAAGGCACCATTCTAGGCCCGCTGCTATTCTTCTGCCGGATGTAGTCAAGGCCTCACACACCAGGTTGTTTGCAGACGACAGTCTCCTCTACAGGAAGATCTGCAGTCGCCAGGATCAAGCTTTGCTACAAGCCGACCTCACTCACTTGGAAGACTGGGAAAACACTTGGCAAATGAGCTTTAATGCAAGCAAGTGCAACACCATCCGAGTCTCTCCAAGTAGACACAAGAGAATTATACAGACAGATTATACCCTTCACGGTCAAACACTGGATACGGTGAGCTCCAGTAAGTACCTGGGCGTGACCATGACGGATGATCTTTCCTTGACCCGACACGTGGAAACAGTGGCAGCCAAGGGAACAGAACGGTGGGCTTTCTCAGAAGAAACTTCAGGGACTGCACCCAAGAGATCAAAGCTGCCACATATACCACCATGGTCAGACCTACACTGGAATACAGCTCCACCGTATGGGGATCCAAATTTACTGCAAGATACCCAACTCCTGGAGAAGGTTCAGAGGAGAGCAGCAAGATACGCCTGTAACAATTTCCACGACAGGACATCAGGCGCAGTTACATGGCTGCTTAAACACCACAAGTGGGACAGCCTCGAAGAGCGTCGGCACCACAATAGGCTTTTGATGCTCTACCGTATCCACAACGGGCTGGTACATCTCAACTTCACATTCTACCGCCCTTCAGACAAACAGACTAGAGGCACACAGAAGATCCACCAGGAACGGGTAACCCATTCAGTTCTATGCCAATCCTTTTTTCCCCGCACCATCGGGGAGTGGAACCAGTTACCAACCACCACCACATCAGCACCTACACTGGAGGCGTTCAGGAGCCGCCTGAGCTGCAGTCCCCACTACCTACAGCCACCCCCAGTCTCTCCCTGAACCCTCCCATCAACCCATGTACATAGTTTTAAATCAGTTCATCAAGCCAACTAAGCCTGAGACAAGCAAAGCGACAACGACACATCGCAGAGCCTCTACGCCTAACGGCCTGGCTCTAGGCCCTATCTCGGAAGAAGAAGTACAAAGGGTGAAAGTTGGAAATAATTATTCTTCAAATATAGATGTTGTAAGCGGTATTCCGCAGGGAAGTATTCTTGGACCTATTCTGTTCACAGTTTTTATAAATGACCTGCCAGAAGTGTAATTAGTTCATGTAAAATATTTGCAGATGATACGAAAATATATGATCCTGTAAGTAACCATCTTAAATTACAAATGATATTGATAATCTAATTAAGTGGAGTGAAACATGGAATTTATATTTTAATCCAGTTAAATGCAAGGTTATACATTATGGAAAAAAATAATCCGGAGTATACATATACTATGAAATATAATGATGCTGTCTCAGATGTTGATTCCGTTTCAGAAGAAAAAGATCTTGGTGTAATGTTTGATAGCAGTCTGAAATTTGACAAGCACATAAACAGTGTAATGATGAAAGCAAATAAAATGTTCGGCATAATCAGACGGTCTTTTTCATATTTGGATACTGAAGTTTTTACATTACTATATAAGGCATTAGTTAGACCCCACCTGGAGTATGGAAATGTGATATGGAGCCCTTATTTAAAAAGGCAATCAGCAAGTATTGAGAAAGTACAAAAAAGAGCCACCTTGTTAATTAAGGAATTCAAATATGTTAGCTATGCAGATAGATTGCGAAGGTTAAATATACCATCGTTAAAGTTCAGACGAATAAGGGGAGACTTGATTGAGACTTACAAGCTATTTAAGGGACTTAACAGTACAAATTTTAACACATTTTTTCAACTAACCACTAATCAAATTACAAGAAATTCTGATAACAAAATCCAAATTAAATATTGTCGCACTAATATTAGAAAATTTTCATTTAGTAACAGAGTGGCACCGTATTGGAACAAACTACCTGCGCACATTAAAAAAGCAATAGATTTGAATACTTTTAAAAACCTTCTGGATACTAACGCTGAGTTAAATATGTTAAAATCTCAATTTGATTGATAGAAATAAAGTAATAGAATAGATTAAAATATATCCTGAGCATATGCATGCATTAAGCAACCAATGTTTATGAAATAAGATGATTGGGACACAAAAAGCTGTGAGGCTATCAAAGTCCCAAGTGAACTGAACTGAACTGAACTGAAGATGATGACAGAATAAACTATTACAAAACTATTGTTCGTCGAATTTCTTTCCGTCAGTAATTTATCTTCTCTTTTGGGGATATCTGTGTACATACAGTCAAAAGCGGTCCTGATTTCAACTGGGATCCAGGCACAGCTTTACAAAGCTTAAGTGTAACACCTGTATCACTGTACCTGATCCCGATGAACTCCATCGCACTTGAACTTCAGCAGACGACACCCGAGTCCCTGGCCGCCCGATGATCGCCTGCAAATGGCGAAGGCGGCGGCTCGCCCTCTCAAAACTCATCAGACCGTACAGCCTCATAGAAAATGCACTTTCGATTTCAACCTTAACATGCGATCGCGGAGTTCAAGTGCAATGTCAGTAACTCAAGGGTTCAAAGTCCTGTCCTTCTCACTTCTGTCAACTTGAAGCCATGTTGTGCTCTCTGGTGCGAGATCTCACGGGTTTTGAAAATGTCGTCTGCTATGTGCAAATTTAGTGTTTCTTCTTGTGTAAGAGTTACGTAAGTGAAATTTCTGTTGAACCGAAATTTCTTTCCTTAAACAGAAATTGATATGAATCTGTAGCTGAGACCTACGAACGAAGTGCATTTACATTCAAAAGAAATGTGCTTTCAATAAATTGAAATTCAACTCTTTTCTACATAGAAACAAGAAGAACTCCCTTCTTAGACCATTTCCGTTCAATATGTCGGCGTCCTAGCAGCGACCCTGGCGTGCATGTTCCGAGGGACAACACAAGGTTTGTTTTGACCAGAAGTGATGAGCAATGTAAAACTTATGAATGTGGCAAAGAAAAATATGACACGCATGACAATACAGACTCTCAGATATGAGCATGCCTCTATTGTGACGTGAAGACAGTCCCACAAAACTAAAAACCAAGAAATAGTGTAGGTAGGATTAGGTCGTCACCCCATCCCATTTTTCCTAATAAAATTGTGACTTTTTAAAAGTTATTTTTGAGCCTGTTTCACTATTAGGGCGAACCAGATCAGTTAGTCTGGAACTCGTTTCCAGATGGAGAGCGAAAATTACAGTAGTCTGCTGATAAACCCCACATAGAGTAGGACTCCCCCAGTTTTTATGTTTCTCCACTGTCGTAGGTCTTTATCTTTGGCTTTCCATCTCAGCACAACCTCCATAGTAGGGCGTGGTAATCAACCAGTTAATTGGGGCCGTCCAAATGGATGATGATGATGAATCATTGTGTCGATGTCAATGCACTCAATACAAGATTCTACTGCGCAAACCGTTGATCTGGCACAAAAATAAACGAACAAACAAAAACGTAAAAGAAAAAGAGAAAAGAAAGGAAGAGTTGAGGTGAGGGAAGGGGGAGGCGCAATGTTTGATCCTTTGTTAGGCGGCAAGGCAACGCCCAATCCTGCCTTATAGATCAGGCCCAACATAATGTGGCAAGGTGACTATGCATAACTCCCAGGACATCAGACACAGCTGGGGAGGGTAAAGATGGGTGGATAGGAGTGACAGGGATGGGAAACAGATCTGATAATGTGTGTGTAGTAGTAGTAGTTTCACATTGAAGGAGACCAGTTAGAAGACAAATCACTTTCAGTACCAAAGAATTCAGGACAAGCCGGACTACAAATATTCCAGCCACTTCCCAAGGACCATCAGGGACGGGAATAAACTCCCTATGGAAGTTACCTTGTCCCTCAAGCTTGACACCTTCACTAGGAGGATGCCTAACTCACCAACACCACCCCCCCCCTCCCCTGCCCCCCCCCTTCCCCTGCTCCCCCTCCCCCCACCGAAACCCTCCCCACCCCACCCCAGCCATGTTTCCGAGTTGGCTAGCGAAGCCCGGTGTTGTGTTGGAGACCATTGCGGTGTCCACATTCATTAGGTGGAGGTCTGAACATGTCCTCAAGGCCTCTTACCCCCCAATGTCCCCCCCCCCCCCTCCCCTCCCAAGAACCCACCCCAGCCCATTTGTCCTCTTCCCCTTAGATAACTGGTACAATCCACGCCTTCATACCCCAACACCCACCACACCCTCCTTGCTGTCCAACTTCAAACTCTGTTCTCTTTTTTTTTTTCCTTTAATCCCCCAAAACACTGCGCACCCCGAGTATGACAGTTATGACTGGTGGTTCGATCTATGGTCATTATCGGAAGAAGAAGAAGAAGACTGAGGTATTGTGTGTGGGAAGAAGGTGGAAATTCTACATAGAGTGCAGAGTTTTGTGAATAAAAGGCAAATCAGTCTGAGTTTGACTGTGCTTTGCACTTGGTATGAGCTGGACATTTTGTTTGCCAAGTTCAAATTGCACACTGCGTTAGGCTGTTGTCAACTCTAGCCTAGTCTAGGACACTAGATTAAATAAAAGAGTTACCATGTCATCAAAATAAAAGAATAAACGGTTTATAAAACGAACACTATTTGTTTCAACCTCTTTGTTCTTCAGTTAGACAAACAACATTCAAGACCATGAAAACAAAGGAGACCATGTCATCAAAATAAAAGAATGAACGGTTTATAAAACGAACACTATTTGTTTCAATCTCTTTGTTCTTCAGGTTAGACAAACAACATTCAAGACCATGAAAACAAAGGAGAAACAATGTCTTCTCTCCTCAAACTAGACGAAATGGATGGAGAATGGACAGAGGCTGCAGTGATAATAACAATGATAATGATATTAATTATGATGATGATGATGGAATTATGATGATGATGATGGTAGTATAATCATTTGATCTAGCAATGATGCTAACAAATGTGACGATAGTGATGGTAGTGATAATTAATACTATACAGATGGAGATGCTGATGACTCCTGTCTTTAAACGGGGAAGACAGAACATGGCATGTTGCTAAAGACCTATCTTCCTCAGTCCAGTACCACATCCCCGTAAGTGTTTTCACGCACCACCGTGAGGCACACAGTGTCCTATCAAGTCATCAGTGCATCTTGCACAAGCACCGCTCCTAAGAAACCCAGCTACTCAAGTTCATCAGAGAATGTTCAGCAGTTATGGAAAATTTCACAGCAGCGGATGTCATCATTAATGACACCAAAGTCAACGGTGACCTTCTGACACACAAGCTAGATCACAACGGCGTCTGAGGAGGCATCAACAGCTGGATAGTATACTTCCCTAAAAATTGCAAACAGGTAGTAATGGCCGAGGACTCACAGTTATTAGGCTGTATTATTGTGAAGACTGGCATCCCCCAAGGATATGTACTTGGGTCTTGACTCTTTTTGTCCTGTATCAACAACCTGCCACGTGTTGTTTCCTCTCCATCCAGACTTTTTAGTGATGGCACTGCACTAACAACCCTGGAAAACTCCAGGAGGTTCTGCATAAGGTTGAGGTCAAGGAGAGCGAGTGGGATATGAAGTTTTATCCATACTAGTGCATCAAGCTGCCCCGGTTCCATTGTAGGAGGCCACTAATCACACAGTTCTGTTGCATTCATCATAACCACACCCTCAAGCATGTGTCCTGTGAGGTACCTTGGAGTCAGTCTGCAGTGAGATCTTTACTGGCTGTCCATGTCAACTATGTCTTTGCCAGGGCCAACCTAACCCAGGGTATCTTTGAGAGAAACTTGACAGCAGGCACCAACAAAACCACAGAACTGGGATACAAGCCTTTGTCCCATTGTTTAGCATGCCAACACAGTTGGGGACCCCTACACCATTATCCTCACCGTGAACATCAAGAGCATTCAGAGGAGAAGAGTTGGGTATGTCTTGAACAAACACAGAATAAATTTCAGGCTTTAATGATAGGCTTGAACAGCTGTAGTGGCCATCTCTTGCAGTATACCAACAATCGTCAAGACTCGCCATGCTCTTCCAAGATCCGCTCTGGACTAGCATGTGTGAGGTGTGTCCACCTGAAGCCCCTCCCTTCCAGTTGCAGAAGAAGTCACCACAGCCAGCAGTACCAGTGCATTCGGTGCCACTCTGAGGGCTGAAGCATCTCCATTTTCCTCCAGAACCATTTGTAACTGGAACTCCTTGCTCTCAGAAACTGTTGTGTCCCCTTCCCTCGGCTTTTTCAGCTGAAGTGTGCGGAGTAATGCCCAGTAGAAAGAAACTCGTGGAGAGCGTGGCAGCAGAGAGTCCTCAGAAGAGAAGCCCCCTTCAAGCATGAGTAATGCCCAGTAGAAAGAAACTTGTGGAGAGCATGGCAGCAGAGAGTCCTCAGAAGAGAAGCCCCCTTCAAGCATGAGTAATGCCCAGTAGAAAGAAACTCATGGAGAGCGTGGCAGCAGAGAGTCCTCAGAAGAGAAGCCCCCTTCAAGCATGAGTAATGTCCAGTAGCTAATCATATCTCTCACATTTTTCCCTTTTCTTGCTGGGCAAATGTTATTCTGAACACCCTGTATGTTAATGATCGTCGACTATGACAGCTGGACATTAGAGGAAGAAATAATACTGCATGAACCAACCAGCTGAAATGTACTGAATAGTGTTTCTAGGAATGTGACCCCCCCCCCCCCCCCCCCCCCCCCCCCGAAAAAAATTTAAAAATTTTTTTAACCAGATGAGAAAAATAAACATACCACCAAAAAGAGAAGAAGAAAAAAGCAAGTAATTGGTGAATATGTTTTCTAAATCCTTTTCTTGAATTTTCTTCAGAACCTCTACTAAAGGTATAAGGCAGATCTAATCAGCTTGTTGAATATAGTTATCTGACAGATAATGATAAAATATTCTGAAGCATGTCATTTGAAAAAAAATAGCCATACATTATAAACTTTTGTTATACAAAACATGTTTTTATTATTACTTTAAGGAAAGCCGCTCTTATTGCTAAACGGGACTGATTTTGCAAGCAGGCAGGGGTGAAGTTCTACAGTCAGACTGACACTAGCAGTAGACAGACAACAGGCTTAGCCGCTAATGCTGAATGTCAACTGGTCTGTCAATGTTGCACTGAATGTACCAGTCACCGCTGTGCCGTTAACATGTCACTGGTGGAGGCGAGGAAATCAGGGTTCCAGTCCACCAACGGCATTGAATAGTCATGATTCATTGGTGCGAAATCAGGGGTTCCAGTCCACCAACGGCATTGAATAGTCATGATTCATGGGTGGGAAATCAGGAGTTCCAGTCCACCAAAGGCATTGAATAGTCATGATTCATTGGTGGGAAATCAGGAGTTCCAGTCCACCAAAGGCATTTCATAGTCATGATTCATTGGTGGGATTTTTCAGCCTGGCAGGTCTGTCCAGTTTGTGCCTGTACCACAGGTTCCCATGGGAAGGTAACTCTTGCTGTCAAGGGTCATCCGTTGAATGTATTGCCAAAATTTACTGGCCAGCACTGCAGAGAGTGCAGGTATCTGTATTGTTTTGTCCTTGGATGACAGTGGGAGTGAGTGCAGGTATCTGTATTGCTAAGTCCTTGGATGACAGTGGGAGTGAGTGCAGGTGTCTGTATTGCTAAGTCCTTGGATGACAGTCGGAGTGGGATATATCGAAAGGAAGTAAGGAAAAGAAGTAAACTATGGCGAAGCGACATGGTGTGAGACCAGAATAGAACCCTACATTATGTTCATCCTAATATTCATCTATCCTTTCTTCTTCTTCTTCTTCTTCTTCTTCTTCTTCTTCTTCTTGGGTGAACCTGGCTTTGTACTTCCCCTGTTGTCCTTTGTTCTCAAGATTGTTAAAAAAAGAAATTCAGATATTATTGAATAAAACTTCATTAAGAGGTTATGATCCAAAAGATATCATTTTCATGTGTAATGATACCACAGTTTATTAATATACTTTTTTTTTTTCAACAGGATGTTGTTTCGGTGCCTCAAGTGTCGCCTGTCCCTTCAGGCATACTGTCAGATTCGCACTAAGAGCACTAGGACAGCAGCCTGTGGGGCCTGGTCAAGCGCAGAAACCAGATCCGCATTTTTACGTTACTTTCAGGAGCAGGATCACCTGTTTGTGCCATCCTCGTCAGTGATACCCAACAAAATACAGGGCACCTATTTCACCAACGCCGGCATGAACCAGGTAAGATCCTGAAATATAAAATATGAAATTATGATCTTAATTGATACAGTTATTGCATTGGTTATGTTTGATGATTCAGGATAAAGTCAGAGAGAGAAAAAGGATGTTTGTGAATAGTGTTGCAGTGATGAACCTTTGTTTCAGCCAATGTCTCCAGGTCTCCCAACGTTGTGCATTGTGTGCAGTAGTCTAAGGAAATGAAATGGTTTTTTTAAATATGACGAAACCTCACTGAAGACATGGGCCAAATGCATGAAAACATTTAAAACAACATAACAACAAAAAATGGCTGATGCTCTGAAATTCTCACTTGATTTGAAGGTGTAGTGAAATCTCTAGCTCAAGATCATCTTCAAATTTGAATGCAGGTTTCTTCACAGCAAGGATTTGACTGAACACAGTCAGAGCTTTCTGGGAGAGAAGAACAAGAACAAAGGAGAGTGAAGTCAAATGAAGAAACTTCATGGCATCAAGAGACGCCATTGGGTTATAACACATATCAGCCAATTCCAACTCTTCCCTGTCTTCTGATTAATAAGTGCCAAGTGTGGTTTATCCGTCAGTAAATGCACTAAGTGTATACGACACTTGCAACCTAGGTTCATCAGTCCATCTGGAAGACAGGTACCAAGCCCTTTCAAGATCTGATGCAGGACAGGAGAAAATATATGGCTTTTTCCTGAGTATCGTTTGGTCTTTCAATGCACAAAGTATATACATGGGTTGGAACCTAGGTGCATCATCTCATCTGGAAAACATACACCAAGTCCACCTTTCAAGATCTGATACAGAAGGCTTCCTGCACGGCTTGGATCACTAATGTGTGTGTCTGCGTGTGTGTGGATCGCCATTGTGTGAGTGTGTGTGTGTGTGAGTGTGTGTGTTAGAGGATGGAATTCAGCAGTTGGTGTTAATGATTGTAGCATCATTTTTGTACACATTGTCTGTTGTTTGAGTTTCAAACAAAGGATGTGTATTTGACACTCATTCCAAACTTGTGCCTGCCCCTTTCAGTTCAAGCCTCTTTTCCTGGGAACCAGTGACCCAAAGTCAGCCATGGCCAGCTACAGACGCGTCGCCAACAGTCAGAAGTGTATTCGGGTGGGTGGGAAGCACAATGACCTGGAAGAAGTGGGTCACGACCTCACACACCACACTTTCTTTGAAATGCTGGGCAACTGGTCTTTTGGTGACTATTTCAAGGTAGGTGTGAACTAGTTGAGCACATGTATGCTTGTTACCTTTACCATCGTGAAAGTGGAAAAAAAAAAAAAAATAAAATTTTGCTAGTTTGTTGATATTAGAATTTTGCTAGTTTGTTGATATTAGAATTTTGCTAGTTTGTTGATATTAGACGTCGACCAAGTACTGTCGACCTTTAAGAGAGAGGTAGAAAATGGACAAGACGAAGGAGAATAAAATGTACATCAACATTCAGTGTGCATGATTAAAGTTTGATCTCAGGTGCTGTAACCTTCATAATTGTTGTTTGATCGACATGTGTGCAATGATATGATATCAGCAAAAACATAATTTACATATATCTTTATGTTCACTATGATGATGACTGACATGTGTGCAATGATATGATATCAGGAAAAACACCTGTAAAATTGAACTTCTAGAAAAGATGAAAGCAAAATGGAAATCTGTCTTTCAGCTTAGATTTCACTGATTTGTGTAGTAGATGGAGCATAGAATTAGAAACTGCTTCAGGCCCATCAGACGCTCTGGGTAGGCTTGAAAGAGAGGTTGACCTAAAGGAAAAGTGTGTTGTGTCAATGTCAGGAAGAGGCATGCCGCATGGCCCTGGAGATGCTGACGTCGGTGTACATGCTGCCCTTGGGCCGGCTGTATTTCACCTACTTTGGTGGAGACCAGCGCATGAAGCTTCAGCCCGACACAGAGTGCAGGGACATCTGGAGATCTCTGGGGTGAGTCTCCTCTGATGACACAGGCTTTCTCTGTGTCTGTAAGGCACGATGGTCAGTCTCTCGGCTGCATCTCTCCCCGATGAACTTACATGAATATGGTTTCACTGACGTTATTTCTGTTTCATGTAAAGAGAACAACCAACTTGTCCATTTTTTGCCATCTTGTTTTATTGTCGTTGGATCAAGGTGTCCAGGTGCCATCACCAAACAGTAACTCTGGTCTCAAGGGTTAAGATGGCAATCTACATCTTCCAGTGTTGGCCAGACTGTGTGACTATCAGCCACTCCTGTTCACTTGCCACTCTGCAGTATTTGTGATACAAGAGTAAGGGGAAGCAGTATTTGTGATACAAGAGTAAGGGAAAGCAGTTTTTGCGTCATATACTGTACCATGTCAGATCATAGCATTCAACGGCAGTTAGCCAGCTCTGTCAGGCCAAAATTTTCCGTGGGCAGTGCAGTCATAAGACAGTCACGTGACTCCCACCCCACTTCCACCCCCGGAAGAAGCCGGTGTCAGCTTCCTATACCTCATTCACCTTCGGCCTGCCGTCAGAGCAAGATAAGTCTTGTGCTCTGTCTCGCCTATACTTTGCCTTTGTGTAAAGATTGCTGGTGTTTTGTTTCTTTGCTTGATTCAGTTGTGGCTTGCGTTAAACCCTGAGTATTCTTGCCGTGTGAGGCTCTTGGTAGGATTGTAGTTTATCAAAATTTGTCACGATCGCGAGTTTGTTATTTCACGATCGTCGGTACTCTCGCGACCTTCTTCCCTTCATCCTACTTTCACGTGTTTTCCCCTCGCGACTTTGTTTACTTCTCGCGAGTTGTTTTCAGTGCAATTTCTGGGCACTGTCTCGGGGTTTCTCTCGCATACCTCCTCAGTGTTCGGGCTACACACGCTCCTTTGTTTACTCCCGCGACTGTCAATCGCCAGTCGTCGGCAGCCATTTTTCTTCTCGCCGGTCGTGTTCCCCACCATATTGCCAAGCCTTGGGTTCAGCACACACTTCATTCTGGGTCTGCCTTATAAGGTTTAGTGCTCAATATTTATCACACCTGTGCTCGTTACCCATCATAGTTAAAACGTTGTTCTAGTACGGGTTCGTGATACTTCACGTGTAGAGACTGCTAGTTAATATTCATATCAGTCTTGCGATCGGTGGCGTGTATGGGTAGTTCGAGTTTTCGGTTGATCTCTCGAGCACCTTGCGCGACACCACACGGCCGATTGAGACTAATTAGATTTCTCGATCGACCACCTTGTCTCCTCTTTGCGGTCGTGTGCTCCGGGTTTGCTCTGCCACCATTGCCCAACATGGTGAAGGATACCGACGGGTCGAGCCACTCCACTTTTCTGAAGTCGCTCACTTTCCCGGAGAACCCGCGGGTCGATTCCATCTCAGAGCAATCCGTTCGCACGGAAGAACGTATGGTTCGGGTAGACAGAGACGACTTTTCCGCGGAGGGGACGCGTGACCATTCCTTGTCTACCCGACCGACAGACGCACGATCGCTGCGTCCGAAGGCTACTAGGCAAGCGGCCACCATTTCGAAATGTCTCTCGTTTGACCTGCCAAGGACATGTATGGTGCAGTGCACGTTTTACTTAAGGGATATCCGCATGACCAGGGCTGATGGTTCTATGGGGATCTCCTTTGTGGCGGCCTATGCAGCCATATCGGTTAACCCCAAGAACCACTAGGGCGCTCGGCCCTCCTCCGATTCCTTTAAATTCTGCTATGGTCTGACATGGTACAGTATATGACGCAAAAATGGGGAGTTTGTGTTATACTCCCTGTTTGGCTAATATACTTACCATGTCAGACTCTAATGCCCTCCCTACCTTCCCCTCTAGCGCCAAGGTTCTCGGGGTTACCTTGCGCACAGGCTTTGCTGAATGAGGTATAGGAAGCTGATACCAGCTTCTTCCGGGGGCGGAAGTGGGGTGGGAGTCACGTGACTGTCTTATGACTGCATTGGCCACGGAAAATTTCGGCCTGACAGAGCTGGCTAACTGTCGTTGAATGCTATGGTCTGACATGGTAAGTATATTAGCCAAACAGGGAGTATAACACAAACTCCCAATATTTGTTATACAAGAGTAAGGGGAAGCACTATTTGTAATACAAGAGTAAGGGGAAGCAGTATTAGTAATATAAGAGTAAGGGGAAGCAGTATTTGTGATACAAGAGTTAGGGGAAGCAGTATTTGTGATAACAAGAGTTAGGGGAAGCAGTATTTGTGATACAAGAGTTAGGGAAAGCGGTATTTGTGATACAAGAGTCAGGAAAAGCAGTATTTGTGATAACAAGAATTAGGGGAAGCAGTATTTGTGATACAAGAGTAGGGAAAGTAGTATTTGTGATACAAGAGTTAGAGGAAGCAGTATTTGTGATACAAGAGTTAGGGGAAGCAGTATTTGTGATACAGAGTTAGGGGAAGCAGTATTTGTGATACAAGAGTTAGGGAAGCAGTATTTGTGATACAAGAGTTAGGGGAAGCAGTATTTGTGATACAAGAGTTAGGGAAAGTAGTATTTGTGATAACAAGAGTAGGGAAAGTAGTATTTGTGATACAGAGTTAGGGAAAGTAGTATTTGTGATACAGAGTTATGGAAAGTAGTATTTGTGATACAAGAGTTAGGGAAAGCAGTATTTTGTGATACAAGAGTTAGGGAAAG
Organism: Conus ventricosus; assembly: GCA_018398815.1. Taxonomy (NCBI): domain Eukaryota; kingdom Metazoa; phylum Mollusca; class Gastropoda; order Neogastropoda; family Conidae; genus Conus; species Conus ventricosus. The sequence continues at coordinate 11,172,402 of CM031613.1, forward strand.
TGTTTCCATTTATCTTGCAAGATGGCGTACTGATCTTTGTCTTGCAGAAGAATTAACGCTGCAGTTGTTAAAAGAGTGATCAATAGTAGTGTTCAGAAGCATGGGACAAGCGCTGTAGCCAATTGACATATGAAGGCTGTCAGAGTTATGTCTCAAAGACCTGTCACTTGAATAATAGCAGTGAGTGGTAAGAAGACGGAGAGAAGAAAATCTTAAAACAGTGTTTGTGTATGGTCAGGTGTGAAGACAGTTATGTTTTCTTCATTTTTCACATATCTTCTTTCCATTTCCATTCATGGTCATTTCACTGTTCCAACAGATTCATAGGTGTTTGGTTTTATTTTATTTGTGAGTGTGCAGGGTCATCAGTGTGAAGCGTTTTGTCTGTGTGTGTGTGTGTGTGTGATATTTATGTGCATGTGTGTGTGTGTGTGTGTGTGTGTTTTGTGCGTGTGTGTTTTGTGTGTGTGTATGTGTGTGTGTGTGTGCGTGTGTGTTTGTGTGTGTGTATGTGTGTGTTTTATGTGTGTGTGTTGTATTTATGTGTTGTGTGAGTGCATGTGTGTGTGTGCGTGTGCGTGTGTGCACACGTGTGTGTGCATGAGTGTTTCCATGTACTTTGACTTTACATACATGTTCATGTGAAATGGTTTCAGAATCCCAGCAGACAGGATCCTGCCCTTTGGAATGGGGGACAACTTTTGGGACATGGGTGACACCGGGCCCTGCGGTCCCTGCACAGAGATCCACTTCGATCACGTTGGGGGTCGCCACGTCCCGACCTTTGTCAACGCTGACAACCCTGAAGTGGTGGAGATTTGGAATCTTGTCTTCATGCAGTATCAGAGGTACTTAAGGGGGGACTGATTGGGGGGGGGGGGGGGGGGGGGGGGAGAGATTGGATTTGTCTTGCGTCGAGGTATAGGGGGGGCGTTGGGGGGGGGGGATGGGGGGGGGGGGGGGGGGGGGGGGGAGATGCAGGGATTGGACGTTGTTAGGCAGAGGGAGATGGGTATGTAAGAGGGGGATGATTGGAGGTGGGAATAGGATGGGGGTCGTGGGGTGGTGTGAGAGAGATAGAATGGGGATATGACATGAGTTTGTGTAGCATGAGCAGGAAAAGGCTATGTAATGTCTCAATCATGGATAGAATATGTCAGATCATTCTAACTTGGGGTATTAGCAGTTGTTGTCTCTCTTTCTTTCTGATCGCAGGTGATATTGCGGACACTGCTGTCATAGAAGGCAGATAATCATTCAAGCAAAGGAACAATGAGTTTTGTGTGTGACCTTTAATTTGCATTCAGGAAAAAGGCCATACTATTAACTTCGGGAAAAGTCCATGTGTGAATTATTGCACGAAGTCCATTTCTTAAACTTTGGGGACATATTCACGTTTGGTTGGTCTCTCTCTTTCTTTCTGCATACGCAGCTGATTCTGCGGACACTTGCTGTATAGACAGGCAAGGATTAATCCCATCTACCAAACAAAGGGAACAGAGTTTTGGGTGTGTGACCCTTTTTAATTCTGCCATTCAGGCAGCCATACTCTAACTTCGGGGAAAGTGCCTGTGTGTATATGTTTTTGCCTGCGAAAGTGGGTTTTTTACAGAATTTTGCCAGGGACAACTCTCATGTTGCCGTGGGTTCTTTTATGTGCGCAGAAAGCATGTTGTGCATGGGACCTCGGTTTATCATCTCATCCGAAAGACTAGTGTCTAGATCACACCCAAATGGTCTACTGATTCGGTGAAAAGTTTTTTGTTCCGTACGGGGTTTGAACCTCTGACTTCTCGCTTGCTTGGTGGGCGCTTTACCTCCAAGGCCACCGACCGCTTTGTTTGTTGTCTCAAAACTCACGTGAATATGTTTAGAACTGCAGATTTCTAGATCTTGACCCTAACTAACGTATTACAGAATTATAGGTAGTTCATGAAATTAAACTGTAACATAGGATTATAGATAGTTCATGAAATAAAAAAACTGTAATATAGGATTATACATAGTTCATGAAATTAAACTGTAATATACAGGCATGAAATTCGTCCGCCTAAGGCGGATTTTCCGCCCATTTTTTTCATCTGCGCCGCCCCCAAAAAAAATGTGTCCTCGCCCCCCCCCCCCCCCCCCCCCCCCCCCCCCCCACCAAAAAAAAAAAAAAAAGAAAAGAAAAATCCTGAAATAAACTTTCGTTCGATGCTGTTCCCATTTGGACAATTTGTTATTCTCAAAAGAGTCAACCGGTCACTTCCGCCGTCAATCAACATCCGGTCTTTTCGCGCCTGTCGAACGTCGGACATCGTTAAATTGCCGAAGTTTGTCAACCGCGTCGCGATTTCACGCCAAAAAAAAAGGGATGAGAAACGATTGGAGATGGGACTGGCTAGACCAGGAAGTGGACGATGTTCGAGTTGGCGATGTGTTTCGCAAATTAGACGAAAAAGGCGCTGCATTTTGTGTTCCATGTGGAAAGATTGACCGACTGAATCAATGTTGTGATGAAGGCTGCCTCATTGTTTTCTTCTTCTTCCTAAAATACTGGTTCACTCAAAAACGAGTAGGTCACCAGCGCGCATGTTAAAAAGTAAAAATAAAATAACACAAAATAATGCGAGTGAATGAGTCAGTATGCACATATAAAAGTATATTATTATATGATCTTTTGAAGTATTATTTTCATGACTGAAAACTGTGGCTTATTTTCCCTTCTTAACAGCGCTGAAATAGGGGTTTATTTGCAGTTTTAGGCCTTTTATTTCATAAAAAAGCTTCAGCTTCAGGGGGCTCCCCCGGGGCGTTGCCCCTGGGCCCTACTGGGGGCCTACGGTGGCCCCCAGACCCCCGCCAATTTTTCAGCCTTTTTTACTGCTGGTCACTTTCATGCCTGAATATAGGATTATAGATAGTTCATGAAATAAAACTGGAGTTCATGAAAGTAAACAGTAACATAGGATTATAGATAGTTCATGAAATAAAACTGGAGTTCATGAAAGTAAACAGTAACATAGGATTATAGATAGTTCATGAAATTAAACTGTAATATAGGATTGTATATAGTTCATGAAATAAAACTGGAGTTCATTGAATTACACTGTAATACAGGATTATAGATAGTTCATGAAATAAAACTGTAATATAGGATTATAGATAGTTCATGAAATTAAACTGTCTGCAAGACCAGCATTCATGGTGCAGTGGTGTGGGGGGGGCCGGATAGCTCAGTTGGTAGAGCGCCGGACTCGTGATCCTGGGGTTGCGGGTTCGAATTTCGGTATAGGGGGATTTTTCCCTCAGAGTTCACATTGGTTCTGACTCCATTCCCCATATAGTCCTTCGAATGAGACTATAAACCGAGGTTCCGTGTGTGAACGCACGCATAACATCTTGCACACACGTAAAATCCCATCACCAACTTTCGGAAGAGAAGGCCAGTTTGGCCGTTGGTATGGATGACACGTGACACATAGCATGCACCTTCCCTGAAGATGGAGTATGGCTGCCTTAATGGCGGGATAAAAAAGGGTCATACACACAAAACTCCACTACCTGGCTATACAGGGAGTGTCCGCAGGAGTATCAGCCTGCGTACGCAGAAAGAAAGAATGGTGCAGTGGTTGGCATCACAGGGAGGTCATGGGTTCAATTCCCAGCAGTTTTGTGTGTTAAAACTGCTGGCCGGCCTGCTCCTGCCCACAGTTGACCATGCTGTTGGCTCAAATGGGAAGACTTGAACCACACACTCCAGGGCCTTTCACTGTATGTACAGTGTTGCTCAGATTACCTGACTAGCACTGCGGGTGCCTTATCTCCCCAGCCTGTTTGACGCTGAGACTTACGATGAGAGGAAGCACAGAGTACACCCTCTTGTGTTCCCTAACCAGAACAGAATTCCATAACACTATCTTCATTGTAATCATTCACATTATTATCATAATTTCATTGGGGGAAGAAATTGTGAGTTCATTTGAAGTGAACTTTAACAAAAAAGAGGCTGAAAACATATTTTGAAGTAAGCTCGCATTTTCTCCTGGGATTTGTATAGACTTCATCTTGGCAGTCAGCATGAGTAGATAATGGGTAGAAAATAATGGAAGTGACAGGTCAGAACTGACAAGCTGGAAATGGAAAGAGGTGATTCAGTGGCACTTATTTCTCATGTCTTAGCCAGAAACAGATCTGTACATTGATCAGTTATGCATTGACCAGCAAAGAAAAAAAAATGTGCATCTCTTCTTTCATTCCCCAGACATGACGATGGCTCCCTGTCCCAGCTGCCGTCATGCCACGTGGACACAGGCATGGGGCTGGAGCGACTGGTGGCGGTGCTGAATGGAACTCGCTCCAACTATGACACCGACCTCTTCCAGCCTCTCTTTTCTGCCATACAGAAGGTGAGAAGCTTTTTTTTTGTTCCTCAGACAAACTGTTTTGTTTGGAATATTGAACAGGATGCCGTTTTAGAAGGAAGAAACACTAGACGCTGAAATCATTGGAATCTTCATGCTTGTTGACGTGGGAGTTCTCAAAAAAAAACTGCACTTGTTACCTTCCAGGGCAGCTGGCATTCAAACAACAGATCATCTGATGTGAAAAACCCTCATCATTTACCCAGAATGACAAGTTACAATTTATTTAATGAACAAGTTGGGCAGCTCCTGCTCCCGTGATGACATAAAGAAATGCCCATTACTCCAAACAAATGCAGCGTGCAACAGTGAATTGCCTAGCAGAAATGACAACACAGAGCACATGACGATATAAATAAATGCCCATTACTCCAAACAAATGCAGCTTGCAACAATGAATTGCCTAGCAGAAGTGACAACACAGAGCACATGGAACAAACTAGGATGCACCTTGTTTGTTCCATGTGCTCTGTGATGTTTGGAGTTATGGGTGTCATTTATTTCACCATGGGAGCAAGAGCTTGTTTGTTCCATGTGCTCTGTGATGTTTGGAGTTATGGGTGTCATTTATTTCACCATGGGAGCAAGAGCTTGTTTGTTCCATGTGCTCTGTGATGTTTGGAGTTATGGGTGTCATTTATTTCACCATGGGAGCAAGAGCTTGTTTGTTCCATGTGCTCTGTGATGTTTGGAGTTATGGGTGTCATTTATTTCACCATGGGAGCAAGAGCTTGTTTGTTCCATGTGCTCTGTGATGTTTGGAGTTATGGGTGTCATTTATTTCACCATGGGAGCAAGAGCTTGTTTGTTCCATGTGCTCTGTGATGTTTGGAGTTATGGGTGTCATTTATTTCACCATGGGAGCAAGAGCTTGTTTGTTCCATGTGCTCTGTGATGTTTGGAGTTATGGGTGTCATTTATTTCACCATGGGAGCAAGAGCTTGTTTGTTCCATGTGCTCTGTGATGTTTGGAGTTATGGGTGTCATTTATTTCACCATGGGAGCAAGAGTTACCCCACTTGTTTGTTAATCACTGTTTACTGCTCCCCGCCTCATTTAAGATTTCCTTTCAAGTTACAATTTAGTCAACCTGTCGTGGGAAGGAGACCCCAGTAGTCATCCATCCTTTCAAGTTACAATTTAGTCAACCTGTCATGGGAAGGAGACCCCAGTAGTCATCCATCCTTTCAAGTTACAATTTAGTCAACCTGTCGTGGGAAGGAGAGCCCAGTAGTCATTCATCTGAGGAAAAATGAAGAAAAAGAAATGAGAAGGAATGTCTATTAATTGTAATCTCTCAGTGGACTGTGTCGTGGATTTGTCTAATCAGAACAGCATTACTGAACCCCATGGAGACCATTTCTGTAACAGTTCAGTGTTATCGTTGGTAGAGGGCCTCATAATGATCTGATACTGAGAGCTCCCCCTGGACTGCTGAGGCAGGGTGGAGCCTGTGTGTGGCTGTGTGGGTTGGAGACAGGATGAACAGCATTACATCAGTGCCACTAGGAGGTTTTAGGATTGGAGGCAGAGGAACATTGTGCACAACCCAGTCTGATGTTAGATGTTCATTGCAGGAAAGAAAAGCAAAAGCCAGCAGCAACAGACAGCAGGAAGTGCTTGAAAGAACGCATCTTATGAGGCTTAGAAAAATAGAAAAGAACAATTACATATAAGTTGTTTGTTTTTTTAATGATAGTGAACTGCTTTCCTCAAAATGCAGACATAATTACCAAGGATCACTTAGGGCATGCTGCAAGTGAGACTGCAAAGCAGCGAAATTGTGTTCTGAACAATATTTAGATACCAAGACTGAAACTGGTTACAAAGTTGAAATTGATTTATTTTGTATCAGTGAATGGTTCTTTTTAAATTCAGCATAGGAGTAAAAGAAATGTGCAATCGCATATGTGTTAAGCACAATCTTCGTAAATGTTATCAGATATTCATTTCATTTTCATAATGATTTTAACACAATTTTCATGAATGTTATCAGATATTCATTTCATTTTAATGATTTTAACACAGTCTTCGTAAATGTGATCAGATATTCATTTCACTTTCATGATGATTTTAACACAATCTTTGTAAATGCTATCAGATATTCTTTTCATTTTCATAATGATTTTAACACAATCTTCATGACTGTTATCAGATGTTCATTTTATTTTCATGATGATTTTAACACAATCTTCATGACTGTTATCAGATGTTCATTTTATTTTCATGATGATTTTAACACAATCTTCATGATTGTTGTCAGATGTTCATTTTACTTTCATGATGATTTTTCCGACGTGTGTACAGGCATCAGGAGCTGAGGGGTACCGGGGCAGAGTAGGACCTGCAGACCCCCAGGGTGTCGACACTGCCTACAGGGTGCTGGCTGACCACGCCCGCATGTACACCATGGCCATCACAGACAGCCTTCTGCCCAGCAAGAATGGACTGGGGTCAGTGCTCTGACACTAACTGGCTGTGGTCTGCAATGTGAACTGTGAATGACCTGAATCCGTCAGTGCAGAGTTGCGCAATGTTTAGGGTTTGCTTTGCCCAGCAGATACAGTATTATTCTCTTGATTCAAGAGCATTGGATTCATGCCTTGCTTCAGACACCCAGGGGAGAAGGGAAGTTCTCCAAGGCTGAGAGATGAGACACAGCTCTTGCCCATTAATCTACTGGGGAAGCTTCAGACATCCAGGGGAGAAGGGAAGTTCTCCATGGGGTGAGAGACGAGACACAGCTGATGCCCATTAACCTACTGGGGAAGCTGTAGAGGCTCCAAGGAAGCCACTTGTTTCATCCAGAGAGAGTCCATCTTTAAGTGTGATTCTTTAGAAGAACAGATGATTTCCTCATCTGTGTTGATATCTGCGTAGAACACCTCCCCTTCAAAACTTGAAAGCCATTAAAATCCCTGTCCATTAAGGCATAAGCCTGTCACAGTTTCAGATTTTCTAGATCATCCACAGGCATGCTAAATGTATGGTCACCGTTACATTTTGCTTTCAGACACATTTGATGCAGAGTTTTGCCAGATTGTTCTGGAAGCATGCTACAGAAATCAAAACTGCGTGTTAATATTTAGTCTTCCCAGATAATCCGCATTGTAATGAAAGTAGACTAATCCCTAAACAGGTGAAAGAGTGCAATTGTGGTCAGGGATGGGAAAGGGTGAATGGGTAGATTAAAGGCTTAGGGCTGCTTTGTATCAGGATGATGTCCCAGGCCACAGACGATACCAGGTATAACTCACACCACACAGATGAAAAGAATGAGTGAATCATTTGCTGATGTCATGGCAGTGTTGTCTTTGTGCAGGCACAAGTTACGTCAGTTGATGTACCGCTGTGTGCATCACAGTGATGTCTTTGTGCAGGCACAAGTTACGTCAGTTGATGTCTTTGTGCAGGCACAAGTTATGTCAGTTGATGTCTTTGTGCAGGCACAAGTTACGTCAGTTGATGTCTTTGTGCAGGCACAAGTTATGTCAGTTGATGTCTTTGTGCAGGCACAAGTTACGTCAGTTGATGTCTTTGTGCAAGTTACGTCAGTTGATGTCTTTGTGCAGGCACAAGTTACGTCAGTTGATGTCTTTGTGCAGACACAAGTTACGTCAGTTGATGTCTTTGTGCAGACACAAGTTACGTCAGTTGATGTCTTTGTGCAGGCACAAGTTACGTCAGTTGATGTCTTTGTGCAGACACAAGTTACGTCAGTTGATGTACCGCTGTGTGCGCCTGTCAGAGAAAGTCTTTGGCGCTGACCCTCATCTGCTGTGCGACCTTGTGGATCATGTGGCTGCCTCACTGGTCAGTTCTCAGAGTGCTTGAGTGGGGCAGAATAAGAGAATGTGAACATATGATACACTACATACACGACCTAAAAATATGAGAATGTGAACATAGAATGCACTGTTTACACAGCCTAAAAATATGAGAATGTGAACATATAATACACTGTATACACAGCCTAAGATCAAGAGAATGTGAACATATAATACACTGTATACACAGCCTAAGAACAAGAGAATGTGAACATATAATACACTGTATACACAGCCAAAGAACAAGAGAATGTGAATATATAATACACTGTATACACAGCCTAAAATAAGAGAATGAGAACATATTATAATACACTGTTTTTGTTCACAATGGTGCATTTCTCCTGCAGATTGCATTTTAAAAACTTCTGCATTAATGAATTTGATATCCTCTGAGCCTCAACATGGGGGTTAAAGGAATGAATGCTTTGAACTTTGCAGGGTGTGATCTCTTGTCTGTGCCTTTCTGTTAGATTGTGTGTATATTACATGTTGATTAACCATGGTG
>CM031613.1:11183642-11194425 GCA_018398815.1 Conus ventricosus
ATTATAAAGAATACAAGAAGGAAATTTCAGTTGAAAGTGGAAGTAGAGTCTGTTTCAGTCGTTCATGATAAAGAGATAAACCAATCAGAATAGAGCTGAAAGTAAAACCGTATGCAGTGGTATTAAATGAGCATACATCATACAAGCATCGGCATGTGGCCTGTATGTGTTCTGAAGGGGTTATAGTTTGTCCTCATGAATGCTGGTGAAGTCCTCATGAAATCCTTAAAGGTCCTTGTAGCCCATCACTGCAAGTATGTGGGAACCCTGGCGACTGTGTGGGGGAGGAGGACACAGTCAATGGGAAGGACAGTATGTGTGCTGAAATGAAGAGATGTTCTCTAAGATCAGTGTGGTAATGGAGAAGAAGTATAAACAGATGTAAGCGTACAATTACAGAATTTGCTGAGAAGAAGAAAACTATCAAATTTTTTTTCCATACAGAATTCATGTACATCTTCTAAAAAAAAAAACTGGGTACAAGCAGAGTGAAATTGGTGGAAATTGGAATGAGAAGAATGTGAAAAACAAAATTTTTCTGAAAAACAAACAAACAAACAAAACACCTTAGAATACACATCTGATATGAATATGTTGCATGGAGTGCGCACTTTATTCTGTGTATACATATGCACATGTTTGAATGTCTGATTTTGCGCCCAGTTGAAGGAGGTAAGTGATTGCTCTTTCATTTTCGTTGTCCTGAATGTTGTTTATTTTACCTGCACAAGACCAAAGAGGTCAAAACGCGTCATGTTATGTCTAGTAATGTGTTTGTCTCTTTCTTTCGGCGGAACAGTAGATTTTCTTTTGTGTCAATAATGGTATGAGTATTCAATGCTGAAAATGGAATTGACAGTGAAAAAGATGTGTGTGTGTTCAGAAGCTAAAATGACGGCTGTGTTCCCCAGGTGAAGTCAGCCGTGGCATTGACTGTGGAGGGGTACCTGCAGCTGCACAGAGACGGCAGGCAGTCCTTCACCAGGCTGCTGAAACAGGACAACACTGCGCACCTGACAGGTAGGGTGATGACTGACAGTGGACACAGTGCTGCAGGCCAACACTGCGCACCTGACAGGTAGGGTGCTGACTGACAATGGACACAGAGCTACAGGCCAATACTGCGCACCTGACAGGTAGGGTGATGACTAACAGTGGACACAGTGCTGCAGGCCAACACTGCGTACCTGACAGGTAGGGTGATGACTGACAGTGGACACAGTGCTGCAGGCCAACACTGCGCACCTGACAGGTAGGGTGATGACTGACAGTGGACACAGTGCTACAGGCCAGTACTGCGCACCTGACAGGTAGGGTGCTGACTGACAGTGGACACAGTGCTATAGGCCAATACTGCGCACCTGACAGGTAGGGTGCTGACTGACAGTGGACACAGTGCTACAGGCCAATACTGCGCACCTGACAGGTAGGGTGATGACTGACAGTGGACACAGTGCTGCAGGCCAATACTGCGCACCTGACAGGTAGGGTGATGACTGACAGTGGACACAGTGCTGCAGGCCAATACTGCGCACCTGACAGGTAGGGTGCTGACTGACAGTGGACACAGTGCTACAGGCCAATACTGCGCACCTGACAGGTAGGGTGATGACTGACACTGACAGTGGACACAGAGCTACAGGCCAACACTGCGCACCTGACAGGTAGGGTGATGACTGACAGTGGACACAGAGCTACAGGCCAACACTGCGCACCTGACAGGTAGGGTGATGACTGACAGTGGACACAGTGCTACAGGCCAGTACTGCGCACCTGACAGGTAGGGTGATGACTGACAGTGGACACAGTGCTACAGGCCAATACTGCGCACCTGACAGGTAGGGTGCTGACTGACAGTGGACACAGTGCTACAGGCCAATACTGCGCACCTGACAGGTAGGGTGCTGACTGACAGTGGACACAGTGCTACAGGCCAATACTGCGCACCTGACAGGTAGGGTGCTGACTGACAGTGGACACAGTGCTACAGGCCAACACTGCGCACCTGACAGGTAGGGTGCTGACTGACAGTGGACACAGAGCTACAGGCCAACACTGCGCACCTGACAGGTAGGGTGCTGACTGACAGTGGACACAGTGCTACAGGCCAACACTGCGCACCTGACAGGTAGGGTGCTGACACAGTGCTACAGGCCAATACTGCGCACCTGACAGGTAGGGTGCTGACTGACAGTGGACACAGTGCTACAGGCTAATACTGCACACCTGACAGGTAGGGTGCTGACTGACAGTGGACACAGTGCTACAGGCCAATACTGCGCACCTGACAGGTAGGGTGATGACTGACAGTGGACACAGAGCTACAGGCCAACACTGCGCACCTGACAGGTAGGGTGATGACTGACAGTGGACACAGTGCTACAGGCCAACACTGCGCACCTGACAGGTAGGGTGCTGACACAGTGCTACAGGCCAACACTGCGCACCTGACAGGTAGGGTGCTGACACAGTGCTACAGGCCAACACTGTGCACCTCACAGACCATTAACCACAAAGAAGGGAGATGATGTGGGGTCAGACCATGAACCACAAAGAAGGGAGATGATGTGTGGTCAGACCATTAACCACAAAAGACGGGAGATTGTGTGACCATGAACCACAAAGAAGGGAGATGATGTGAGGTCAGACCATTAACCACAAAGGAGGGAGATTGTGTGACCATGAACCACAAAGAAGGGAGATGATGTGTGGTCAGACCATTAACCACAAAGAAGGGAGATTGTGTGACCATTAACCACAAAGAAGGGAGATGATGTGAGGTCAGACCATTAACCACAAAGAAGGGAGATTGTGTGACCATGAACTACAAAGAAGGGAGATGATGTGTGGTCAGACCATTAACCACAAAGAAGGGAGATTGTGTGACCATGAACCACAAAGAAGGGAGATGATGTGTGGTCAGACCATTAACCACAAAGAAGGGAGATTGTGTGACCATGAACCACAAAGAAGGGAGATGATGTGTGGTCAGACCATGAACCACAAAGAAGGGAGATTGTGTGACCATGAACCACAAAGAAGGGAGATGATGTGTGGTCAGACCATGAACCACAAAGAAGGGAGATTGTGTGACCATGAACCACAAAGAAGGGAGATGATGTGTGGTCAGACCATGAACCACAAAGAAGGGAGATGATGTGAGGTCAGACCATGAACCACAAAGAAGGGAGATGATGTGAGGTCATACCATTAACCACAAAGAAGGGAGATCATGTGACCAGTAACCACAAAGAAGGGAGATGATGTGTGGTCAGACCATTAACCACAAAGAAGGGAGATGATGTGAGGTCAGACCATGAACCACAAAGACGAGAGATCATGTGACCATTAACCACAAAGAAGGGAGATGATGTGAGATCAGACCATGAACCACAAAGAAGGGAGATCATGTGACCATTAACCACAAAGAAGGGAGATGATGTGTGGTCAGACCATTAACCACAAAGAAGGGAGATGATGTGAGGTCAGACCATGAACCACAAAGACGGGAGATCATGTGACCATTAATCACAAAGAAGGGAGATCATGTGACCATTAACCACAAAGAAGGGAGATGATGTGAGGTCAGACCATGAACCACAAAGAAGGGAGATCATGTGACCATTAACCACAAAGAAGGGAGATGATGTGAGGTCAGACCATGAACCACAAAGAAGGGAGATCATGTGTGGTCAGACTATTAACCACAAAGAAGGGAGATCATGTGACCATTAACCACAAAGAAGGGAGATCATGTGTGGTCAGACCAATAAGCACAAAGAAGGGAGATGATGTGTGGACAGACCATGAACAACAAAGAAGGGAGATGATTTGTGGACAGACCATGAACCACAAAGAAGGGAGATGATGTGTGGTCAGACCATGAACCACAAAGAAGGGAGATGATGTGTGGTCAGACCATGAACAACAAAGAAGGGAGATGATGTGTGGTCAGACCATGAACCACAAAGAAGGGAGATGATGTGTGGTCAGACCATGAACCACAAAGAAGGGAAACTAAAGGTAGTGAACAGAAACTGTAATATGGACAGTTCCATGATTTTTTTTTTAAAGGATTCTACCATTTTACTGTGGGGTCAAGGAAAAAGGGGTTGGGAGGGTGAGGGGGGAGGGAAGGTGAAGGAAGACTAAAACCAAGTGGTCTGTTCCAGGGGAAATGGTCTGGCAGTTAAACGAAGGGCGGTACGGCTCCTCCGTCCCCTGGAAATGATTCTGGACCTGGCCAAGGAACACAGCGTGACCGTTGACTTGCCAGGATTTCAGCAGCGCTTGCAACAGTACAAGGTATGACACAGGGAGTTGTTGGTCAGATGCGCCCCCCACCCCCTACCCTCCACCCCCTTCCCTTTACTGCCACCTCATTTCTCTTCCCCTCCTGAAAGCAGAGTATGCTGCCAAGTGTAGCATGTTTCCTCTTTCAGTAAAAACTATGCAGAGTGTGAGCCAAGTGTAGCATGTTTTCCTCTTTCAGTAAAAACTATGCAGAGTGTGAGCCAAGTGTAGCATGTTTCCCTCTTTCAGTGAAAACTGTGCAGAGTGTGAGCCAAGTCTAGCATGTTTTCCTCATTCAGTGAAAACTGTGCAGAGTGTGAGCCAAGTGTAGCATGTTTTCCTCTTTCAGTGAAAACTATGCAGAGTGTGAGCCAAGTGTAGCATGTTTTCCTCTTTCAGTGAAAACTGTGCAGAGTGTAAGCCAAGTGTAGCATGTTTTCCTCATTCAGTGAAAACTGTGCAGAGTGTGAGCCAAGTGTAGCATGTTTTCCTCTTTCAGTGAAAACTGTGCAGAGTGTGAGCCAAGTGTAGCATGTTTTCCTCTTTCAGTGAAAACTGTGCAGAGTGTGAGCCAAGTGTAGCATGTTTTCCTCTTTCAGTGAAAACTATGCAGAGTGTGAGCCAAGTGTAGCATGTTTTCCTCTTTCAGTGAAAACTGTGCAGAGTGTAAGCCAAGTGTAGCATGTTTTCCTCATTCAGTGAAAACTGTGCAGAGTGTGAGCCAAGTGTAGCATGTTTTCCTCTTTCAGTGAAAACTATGCAGAGTGTGAGCCAAGTGTAGCATGTTTTCCTCTTTCAGTGAAAACTATGCAGAGTGTGAGCATGCATATGTGTGCCTGTGGTTTGTCTTCTAAATGCATAATTTTGTTGAAAAAGACATACATTCTTATTGCGTCAGTTTTTAAACTACCATACATTGAAATGGACTGTAAAGGTGATAGTGTCTGGAGTCTCTCAGTATTATGAATTAGTATGTCATAAACACGTGGTAGCTTGCTCTATAGATTTACTCAGCAGTGTGTAATGGCTGACCCCCACTGCCCTGTGTGTAATGGCTGACTCCCATGTCCCTGTGTGTAATGGCTCACCCCCATGTCCCTGTGTGTAATGGCTGACCCCCACTGCCCTGTGTGTAATGACTGACCCCACTGCCCTGTGTGTAATGACTGACCCCCACTGCCCTGTGTGTAATGGCTGACACCCATGTCCCTGTGTGTAATGACTGACCCCCACTGCCCTGTGTGTAATGACTGACCCCCACTGCCCTGTGTGTAATCACTGACCCACACTGCCCTGTGTGTAATGACTGACCCCACTGCCCTGTGTGTAATGGCTGACCCCACTGCCCTGTGTGTAATGGCTGACCCCACTGCCCTGTGTGTAATGGCTGACCCCACTGCCCTGTGTGTAATGGCTGACCCCCACTGCCTGTGTGTAATGGCTGACCCCCACTGCCCTGTGTGTAATGACTGACCCCACTGCCCTGTGTGTAATGGCTGACCCACTGCCCTGTGTGTAATGGCTGACCCCACTGCCCTGTGTGTAATGGCTGACCCCCACTGCCCTGTGTGTAATGGCTGACCCCCACTGCCCTGTGTGTAATGGCTGACCCCCACTGCCCTGTGTGTAATGGCTGACCCCACTGCCCTGTGTGTAATGGTGACCCCATGCCCTGTGTGTAATGGCTGACCAACTGCCCTGTGTGTAATGGCTGACCCCCACTGCCCTGTGTGTAATGGCTGACCCCACTGCCCTGTGTGTAATGGCTGACCCCCACTGCCCTGTGTGTAATGGCTGACCCACACTGCCCTGTGTGTAATGGCTGACCCCCACTGCCCTGTGTGTAATGGCTGACCCACACTGCCCTGTGTGTAATGGCTGACCCCACTGCCCTGTGTGTAATGGCTGACCCCACTGCCCTGTGTGTAATGGCTGACCCCACTGCCTGTGTGTAATGGCTGACCCCACTGCCCTGTGTGTAATGGCTGACCCCACTGCCCTGTGTGTAATGATTGACCCAACTGCCCTGTGTGTAATGGCTGACCCCCACTGCCCTGTGTGTAATGGCTGACCCCACTGCCCTGTGTGTAATGGCTGACCCACTGCCCTGTGTGTAATGGCTGACCCACACTGCCCTGTGTGTAATGGCTGACCCCACTGCCCTGTGTGTAATGGCTGACCCCACTGCCCTGTGTGTAATGATTGACCCAACTGCCCTGTGTGTAATGACTGACCCACACTGCCTGTGTGTAATGGCTGACCCATTACTGCCCTGTGTGTAATGATGACCCACTCCTGTGGTAATGCTGACCCACTGCCTGTGTGTAATGGCTGACCCCACTGCCCTGTGTGTAATGGTTGACCCCCACTGCCCTGTGTGTAATGGCTGACCCACTGCCCTGTGTGTAATGGTGACCCCACTGCCCTGTGTGTAATGGCTGACCCACTGCCCTGTGTGTAATGGCTGACCCCCACTGCCCTGTGTGTAATGGCTGACCCCACTGCCTGTGTGTAATGGCTGACCCCCACTGCCCTGTGTGTAATGCTGACCCCACTGCCCTGTGTGTAATGGTTGACCCCACTGCCTGTGTGTAATGGCTGACCCCACTGCCCTGTGTGTAATGACTGACCCACTGCCCTGTGTGTAATGGCTGACCCACACTGCCCTGTGTGTAATGCTGACCCCCACTGCCCTGTGTGTAATGGCTGACCCCACTGCCCTGTGTGTAATGGCTGACCCCCACTGCCCTGTGTGTAATCACTGACCCCACTGCCCTGTGTGTAATGGCTGACCCCACTGCCCTGTGTGTAATGGCTGACCCCCACTGCCCTGTGTATAATGACTGACCCATGCCCTGTGTGTAATGGCTGACCCCCAGCCCTGTGTATAATGACTGACCCCCACTGCCCTGTGTGTAATGACTGACCCCCACTGCCCTGTGTGTAATGACTGACCCCCATCCCTGTGTATAATGACTGACCCCACTGCCTGTGTGTAATGGTGACCCCCAGCCCTGTGTGTAATGTAATGGCTGACCCCACTGCCCTGTGTGTAATGGCTGACCCCCACTGCATGTGTGTAATGGCTGACCCACTGCCCTGTGTGTAATGGCTGACCCCAGCCTGTGTGTAATGTAATGGCTGACCCATACTGCCCTGTGTGTAATGGCTGACCCCCACTGCCTGTGTGTAATGTAATGGTGACCTTCAGCCCTGTGTGTAATGTAATGGCTGACCCCACTGCCCTGTGTGTAATGGTGACCTTCAGCCTGTGTGTAATGTAATGGCTGACCCCACTGCCCTGTGTGTAATGGCTGACCCCACTGCCCTGTGTGTAATGGCTGACCCCATTGTTCTGTGTGTAATGACTGACCCCATGTCGCTGTGTGTAATGGCTGACCGGTGGCATTGCAGGACAGTCAAAGTCACGCTCCACTGATGTCCAGGGAGCGCTGAGTCAGCGATGTTATGAACACTGCAGCAGTGTGGGGTGACCACGACGGACGATTCGTTGAAGTATGTCTACTCTGCTTCCCCTCTGGCTATGGTAAGTCAGCAGCTGTATATCTTCATGATCTGTACTGGTCCTTGATAACAGTACAACATCTCTATGACCTGTACAGGTCCTTAACAACTGTACAACATCTCCATCATGATCTGAAGAACTCCTTTGCAACTGCACAACATCTCCATGACCTGTGCAGGTCCTTAACAACTGTACATCTCCATGACCTGTACAGGTCCTTAACAACTGTACAACGTCTCCATCATGATCTGTACAGGTCCTTCACAACTGTGTAAACTCTCTATGACCTGTACAGGTCCTTAACAACAGTACAGCACTCCATCATGACCTTACAGGTCCTTAACAACCCTACAACATCTCCACCATGATCTGTACAGGTCCTTAACTGTACAATGTCTCCATCATGACTTGTACTGGTCCTTAACAACTGTACAACATCTCCATCATGACTTTACAGGTCCTTAACAACTGTACAACATCTCCATCATGACCTTATAGGTCCTTAACAGCTGTACAACATCTCCATCATGACCTTACAGGTCCTTAACCACTGTACAACATCTCCATCATGACCTTACAGGTCCTTAACTGTACAACATCTCCATCGTGACCTGTACAGGTCCTTAACAACTGTGCAACATCGCTATGAACTGTACAGGTCCTTAACAACTGTGCAACATCTCTATGAACTGTACAGGTCCTTTGCGACTGTACAACATCTCCATCATGACATGTGCAGGTCCTTAACAACTGTGCAACATCTGTATGAACTGTACAGGTCCTTTGCGACTGTACAACATCTCCATCATGACATGTGCAGGTCCTTAACAACTGTACATCTCTGTGACCTGTACAGGTCCTTAGCAACTGTACAACATCTCCATCAGGATCTGTACAACTCCTTAACAACTGTACAACACCTCCATCATGACTTGTACCAGGTCCTTAACAACTGTACAACATCTCCATTATGACCTGTGCAGGTCCTTAACAACTGTACAATGTCTCCATCATGACTTGTACAGGTCCTTAACAGCTGTGCAACGTCTCCATTATGATCTGTACAGGTCCTTAGGAACTGGGTCTTGAATGAGTCTTAAAGGAAGATGTTGTGGAAATTCAGTCAGAGTCCACAGTTAAGTTTAGGCCCAAAATGCTGTATATTCTCTATTACACTCAGAGCTGCACCTGGCTTTTCTCAGAAGATCAGCCAGTACCAAAACATGCTCAACACACAGTCCAGTCCTTGACCCACACCATACCTGACTGTGAGGCAGGTGTCATGTCCAGCCCTTGACCCACACCATGCCTGACTGTGAGGCAGGTCCCATGTCCAGCCCTTGACCCACACCATACCTGACTCTGAGGCAGGCCTCATGTCCAGCCCTTGACCCACACCATACCTGACTCTGAGGCAGGCCTCATGTCCAGCCCTTGACCCACACCATACCTGACTGTGAGGCAGGTCTCATGTCCAGCCCTTGACCCACACCATACCTGACTGTGAGGCAGGTGTCATGTCCAGCCCTTGACCCACACCATACCTGACTCTGAGGCAGGCCTCATGTCCAGCCCTTGACCCACACCATACCTGACTGTGAGGCAGGTGTCATGTCCAGTCCTTGACCCACACCATACCTGACTGTGAGGCAGGTGTCATGTCCAGCCCTTGACCCACACCATACCTGACTCTGAGGCAGGCCTCATGTCCAGCCCTTGACCCACACCATACCTGACTCTGAGGCAGATCTGAAGTCCAGCCCTTGACCCACACCATACCTGACTGTGAGGCAGGCCTCATGTCCAGCCTTTGACCCACACCATACCTGACTGTGAGGCAGGCCTCATGTCCAGCGATTGACCCATACCCTACCTGACTGTGAGGCAGGCCTCATGTCCAGCCCTTGACCCATACCCTACCTGACTCTGAGGCAGGCCTCATGTCCAGCCCTTGACCCACACCATACCTGACTGTGAGGCAGGCCTCATGTCCAGCCGTTGACCCACACCATACCTGACTCTGAGGCAGGCCTCATGTCCAGCCCTTGACCCACACCCTACCTGACTCTGAGGCAGGTCTCATGTCCAGCCCTTGACCCTTACCATACCTGACAATGAGGCAGATCTCATGTCCAGCCCTTGACCCACACCATACCTGACTCTGAGGCAGGTCTCATGTCCAGCCCTTGACCCATACCATACCTGACTGTGAGGCAGGTCCCATGTCCAGCCCTTGACCCATACCATACCTGACTGTGAGGCAGGTCTCATGTCCAGCCCTTGACCCACACCATACCTGACTGTGAGGCAGGCCTCATGTCCAGCCCTTGACCCATACCCTACCTGACTCTGAGGCAGGCCTCATGTCCAGCCCTTGACCCATACCCTACCTGACTCTGAGGCAGATCTCATGTCCAGCCCTTGACCCATACCCTACCTGACTGTGAGGCAGGCCTCATGTCCAGCCCTTGACCCATACCCTACCTGACTCTGAGGCAGGCCTCATGTCCAGCCCTTGACCCACACCATACCTGACTCTGAGGCAGGTCTCATGTCCAGCCCTTTACCCATACCCTACCTGACTCTGAGGCAGATTTCAGGTCTGTTTCTCTTTCTGTGCAAGCATGATCTACATGACTCTTCATTTTCCTGTCGTCTGTTAGACTTCTCAGTACAAAATCCCTGTGCCCTACCAATGGCATAGAAACACCAGGAGTCCACAAGCCATGCATCATTCTGCTATTCGTGCTGACAAATGGCATTGAACTAATTTGCTGACCCTAAATTCCAGTATAAAGTCATCTTTTTCACATTCAAAAAAACTTTTTGACAGAGCCAGGACAATTTTCATCCGTTAAAACTGTGTTGTTACTACTTGATTCTTGCTGTAACCCCAGACTGTGACCTATACAAACCACATGTCTGTAAACAGAGGAAGTGTGCATTGTAACCCCAGACTGTGAC
>CM031613.1:11194525-11197025 GCA_018398815.1 Conus ventricosus
GCTTGGTGAATGGGACATTGTTGTGTGAAAGTGGTGATCAATGTTATGTGAAAGGGGTATCTTTGTTATGTGAAAGTAGTGATCATTGTTGTGTGAAAGGTAGGTGATCATTGTGTGTGAAAGGTGGTGATCAATGTTATTGAAAGATGGTGATCATGTTGTGTAACCCCTGTAGACCCCACTGACTCCTCCTGCCCCCCCCCCCCCCCCCCCCCCCACCCTCCAATGATCTGACCCTTGCCCACAACCTTGAAAGATGCCGACATGTTTTATATTGCTATACTTTGTGCACCCTCTGGACAGTGTGGTCAGACATTTTTCCTGTCTTGTGAGTCACTGATCAGGTGAAAATATGTCACTGTGTTGAGTTGCCTGCGTTCACACACACTCCAGAAAAAAAGGAAGAAAAACTGTAAAACTTGGAACCATCGGTATAGAGTATCAACTTTTGTTCTTAGCTCTTCCTGGAGTGTTGCTGCTTTGTTCCTCTGGCCCCCCCCCCCCCCCCCCTCCCCCATCTCCCTTACCTACCCCTGTGTTCTCCTTCCCTTTCTCTTACACCTCCCCCATCCTCCCTGTCCATCTCCCTTACCTACCCCTGTGTTCTCCTTCCCTTTCTCTTACACCTCCCCCATCCTCCCTGTCCATCTCCCTTACCTACCCCTGTGTTCTCCTTCCCTTTCTCTAACACCTCCCCCATCCCCCCCCCCCCCCCCATCTCCCTTACCTACCCCTGTGTTCTCCTTCCCTTTCTCTAACACCTCCCCCATCCCCCCCATCTCCCTTACCTACCCCTGTGTTCTCCTTCCCTTTCTCTTACACCTCCCCCATCCTCCCCCCCCCCCCCCATCTCCCTTACCTACCCCTGTGTTCTCCTTCCCTTTCTCTAACACCTCCCCCATCCCCCCCATCTCCCTTACCTACCCCGTGTTCCCCTTTCCTTTCTCTAACACCTCCCCCATCCCCCCCCCCCCCATCTCCCTTACCTACCCCTGTGTTCTCCTTCCCTTTCTCTTACACCTCCCCCATCCTCCCCCCCCCCCCTCCCATCTCCCTTACCTACCCCTGTGTTCTCCTTCCCTTTCTCTTACACCTCCCCAATCCTCCCTGTCCATCTCCCTTACCTACTCCTGTGTTCTCCTTCCCTTTCTCTAACACCTCCCCCGTCCTCCCCCCCCCCCCCCCCCCATCTCCCTTACCTACCCCTGTGTTCCCCTTCCCTTTCTCTAACACCTCCCCCATCCTCCCCCCCATCTCCCTTACCTACCCCTGTGTTCCCCTTCCCTTTCTCTAACACCCCCCCCCCCCCTCCTCCCTGTCCATCTCCCTTACCAACCCCTGTGTTCCCCTTCCCTTTCTCTAACACCTCCCCCATCCCCCCATCTCCCTTACCTACCCCAGTGTTCTCCTTCCCTTTCTCTAACACCCCCCCCCCCGACATCCTCCCTGTCCATCTCCCTTACCTACCTCTGTGTTCCCCTTCCCTTTCTCTAACACCCCCCCCCCCCATCCTCCCTGTCCATCTCCCTTACCAACCCCTGTGTTCTCCTTCCCTTTCTCTAACCCCCCCCCCCCCCATCCTCCCTGTCCATCTCCCTTACCAACCCCTGTGTTCCCCTTCCCTTTCTCTAACACCACCCCCATCCTCCCTGTCCATCTCCCTTACCTACCCCTGTGTTCCCCTTCCCTTTCTGTAACACCCCCCCCCCCCCCCCCATCCTCCCTGTCCATCTCCCTTACCTACCCCTGGTGCCCCTTCCCTTTCTCTCTAACACCCCCCCATCCCACCTGTCCATCTCCCTTACCTACCCCTGTGTTCCCCTTCCCTTTCTCTAACACCCCCCCCCCCCATCCTCCCTGTCCATCTCCCTTACCAACCCCTGTGTTCCCCTTCCCTTTCTCTAACACCCCCCCCCCCCCCCCCATCCCACCTGTCCATCTCCCTTACCTACCTCTGTGTTCCCCTTCCCTTTCTCTAACACCCCCACCCCCCCATCCTCCCTGTCCATCTCCCTTACCAACCCCTGTGTTCCCCTTCCCTTTCTCTAACAACCCCCCCCCCCCCCCCCCAATCCCACCTGTCCATCTCCCTTACCTACCTCTGTGTTCCCCTTCCCTTTCTCTAACACCCCCCCCCCCCCATCCTCCCTGTCCATCTCCCTTACCTACCCCTGTGTGCCCCTTCCCTTTCTCTAAACCCCCCCCCCCCCCCCCATCCTCCCTGTCCATCTCCCTTACCTACCCCTGTGTGCCCCTTCCCTTTCTCTAACCCCCCCCCCCCCCCCCATCCTCCCTGTCCATCTCCCTTACCTACCCCTGTGTTCTCCTTCCCTTTCTCTAACACCCCCCCCCCCCCCATCCTCCCTGTCCATCTCCCTTACCTACCCCTGTGTTCCCCTTCCCTTTCTCTAACACCTCCCCCCCATCCTCCCTGTCCATCTCCCTTACCAACCCCTGTGTTTCCCCTTCCCTTTCTCTAACACCCCCCCCCCCCCCCCCC
>CM031613.1:11202025-11229525 GCA_018398815.1 Conus ventricosus
TGTTAAATTACTTCATTTTTGTGTGTTTGATGATGTGTGCATTTGCGTCGTTGTCTCCCATTGTTCTGGATCAGGACATTGCCATGCTCTTTGTGTGCTTGTAGGAGGCTGCCATGCTCTTTGTGTGCTTGTAGGAGGCAGTTCCCAGCGTGTCATCCCACAGTGTGGTGCAGCGGCTGTACCCCTACTCCCTGATGCTGGGCAAAGAGGGCAAAACCGCCGTCACCGACACGCTCAGCGTAAGCGTAGTGCAGTGGGCAGAGCTTTGTCTTTTGTCTCTTCTGTCTTTGTCTTTGTGTGTATTCGGGTTTTTTTGGTCTCCCTTGTCTGATGTGCCTTTATCTTCCTCTTTTCTTGTCTGTTTTTTTTTTTTTTTCTTCTGTCTTTGTCTTTGTGTGTATTCGTTTTTTGTCTCCCTTGTCTGATGTGCCTTTTATCTTCCTCTTTTCTTGTCTGTTTTTTTTTTTTCTTCTGTCTTTGAATTTGTGTGTATTCGTTTTTTTGTCTCCCTTGTCTGATGTACCTCCATCTTTCTCTTTTCTTGTCTGTTTGTCTGTTACTGTCTTTATGTCTTTGTCCCCCACTCTCTCGTTTTCTGTCTTTAATTGTTTGAGTTGTCTTTCCAGCTCTGTAGTGTGTCTGTGTTGTGAGCATTGGTTTAGACTTTCTTTACTTTGATACATAAGTGTAGAAGAAGTGACTATCGATACACTCATCACATTCCTGTTTGTTGGTGCTGGTACGCATTTTTGTGTCCGCGTGTGTGTGTCTGTGTGCATGTGTGCGTGCGTGCATGTGTGCGTGTGTGCGTGTTGAAGTAAGTAACAGAAACAGGGTCAGTCATGATTATTATGATCATTGTAATGATGATAATGCTGCTGCTGTTTCTGATTATCGTTTCAGAAATTTGAGCTGGGGGACTCTGGTCCAGCAGAAGGAGCGGTGAGGTCAGTGTTGAAGGAAGGTCAGGAGGCGGCCGTGCAGATTGCAGCAGGCAGAAAGAAGTTCAACCTGAAGGTATGGCTTGTGTGAGGCAGTGCCCTCACAGTGATTTTACACATGTGTGAGGCAGTGCCCTCAGTGATTTTACACAACCTGAAGGTATGGCTTGTGTGAGGCAGTGCCCTCACAGTGATTTTACACATGTGTGAGGCAGTGCCCTCGGTGATTTTACACAACCTGAAGGTATGGCTTGTGTGAGGCAGTGCCCTCAGTGATTTTACATAACCTGAAGGTATGGCTTGTGTGAGGCAGTGCCCTCAGTGATTTTACATAACCTGAAGGTATGGCTTGTGTGAGGCAGTGCCCTCACAGTGATTTTACATAACCTGAAGGTATGGCTTGTGTGAGGCAGTGCCCTCAGTGATTTTACACAACCTGAAGGTATGGCTTGTGTGAGGCAGTGCCCTCAGTGATTTTACACATGTGTGAGGCAGTGCCCTCAGTGATTTTACACAACCTGAAGGTATGGCTTGTGTGAGGCAGTGCCCTCAGTGATTTTACACAACCTGAAGGTATGGCTTGTGTGAGGCAGTGCCCTCAGTGATTTTACACAACCTGAAGGTATGGCTTGTGTGAGGCAGTGCCCTCAGTGATTTTACACATGTGTGAGGCAGTGCCCTCAGTGTTTTTTACACAACCTGAAGGTATGGCTTGTGTGAGAGAGTGCCCTAACAGTGATTTTACACATGTGTGAGGCAGTGCCCTCAGTGATTTTACACAACCTGAAGGTATGGCTTGTGTGAGGCAGTGCCCTCAGTGATTTTACACAACCTGAAGGTATGGCTTGTGTGAGGCAGTGCCCTCAGTGATTTTACACAACCTGAAGGTATGGCTTGTGTGAGGCAGTGCCCTCAGTGATTTTACACAACCTGAAGGTATGGCTTGTGTGAGGCAGTGCCCTCAGTGATTTTACACAACCTGAAGGTATGGCTTGTGTGAGGCAGTGCCCTAACAGTGATTTTACACCACTGTCTTTGATGAATGACACTGACTTCCAAAGTGCTTAGCTTGTAGGAAGGAGTGCCCCCACAGTGATTGTTAATTACTGTCCTTCATGAATTAGGATGAGTTCAAAAGCGCTTAGCTTGTCTGAAGGAGTTCCCTGACGTTGATTTGTAACTACTGTCTTTATGAATTAGGCTGACTTCAGAAGCACTTAGTGTGTATGAAGGAGTTCCCTCACATTGACTGCAAATTACTGTCTTTCATGAAAGTACACTGACTTTGAACATGCTCATAGATGATAGTATAAAGCGTTCATTAAAAAATTTTTAAAAAAATCAGTTTGGCTTTTAGACAGAATAAAAGAATGCCCAGATTGTCAAGAAACCAAAGTAGTGTGTGTTGTTCCTGAAATCAGCTGTGAAAATGCGTGTGGCGAAGGATTATGTTTGAGTGTGGCAGTCACTCAGACATTACAAAATGAGGTTTGTCTCAGCCACTGTGGCTCAGGCTGTGGGCTAGATTACAGATTCAAACCCAATTGGAATAATATTTGTGGCTTTTTTTTTTTTTGCCTCGGGCAGTGTATGCCCAGTCTTCTATGGTCTCCAGCAGGAAGACTAGGAACACACAGTCAAGTTTGATCCTCTTTAAAGATGCATCACTTTGCTTTGACACTATCTGTTGGTCAGCTGTCTCTTGGTGCCTAAGTTAGGAATGATGGCTTAGTCAAAGACTGGGGAAAAATTGCGCCAAATTCTGTGTAATGACATTACTTTTAAAGTGTGTGTGTGTGTGTGTGTGTGTGTGTGTGTGTGTGTGTGTGTGTGTGTGTGTGTGCATTCACAAAAGCATAGTAGACAGAAAAAACAATTCCAGTTGTCTTTAAAAAAAATTACATTTTACATTGCATTCAGTGTCTTTTTTTTCCTCATGTAAAGTTATAGTTTTCAGAAATGCTTACAGTTACTTTGCTTATTGCGTTTGATTTTTTTATATTATTCTGTTGGGTGGAACATACAAGTGCTGGCAATTGATTTCTTTGTCATATGACGTGACTCACGAAAGCTCTGTGTATACATAAATAATAGTGAAACAAAGGGGGAGGCTGGAAGAGGAATGGAGATAAAGAAGAAGGCCTTAGTTACTATCAACTCCTTCACTTACAGCACACGGGGGCCATCAGCTTCTGTCTTGGGGAGGGAACCATTTGTCATGGCAGTGTGGGGAGGGAACCATTTGCCATGGCAGTGTGGGGAGGGAACCATTTGCCATGGCAGTGTGGGGAGGGAACCATTTGCCATGGAAGTGTGGGGAGGGAACCATTTGCCATGGCAGTGTGGGGAGGGAACCATTTGCCATGGCAGTGTGGGGAAGGAACCATTTGCCATGGCAGTGTGGGGAGGGAACCATTTGCCATGGCAGTGTGGGGAGGGAACCATTTGCCATGGCAGTGTGGGGAGGGAACCATTTGCCATGGCAGTGTGGGGAGGGAGCCATTTGCCATGGCAGTGTGGGGAGGGAACTATTTGCCATGGCAGTGTGGGGAGGGAACCATTTGCCATGGGAGTGTGGGGAGGGAACCATTTGCCATGGCAGTGTGGGGAAGGAACCATTTGCCATGGCAGTGTGGGGAGGGACCCATTTGCCATGGCAGTGTGGGGAGGGACCCATTTGCCATGGCAGTGTGGGGAGGGAACCATTTGCCATGGCAGTGTGGGGAGGGAACCATTTGCCATGGCAGTGTGGGGAGGGACCCATTTGCCATGGCAGTGTGGGGAGGGACCCATTTGCCATGGCAGTGTGGGGAGGGAACCATTTGCCATGGGAGTGTGGGGAGGGAACCATTTGCCATGGCAGTGTGGGGAGGGACCCATTTGCCATGGCAGTGTGGGAGGGACCCATTTGCCCTGGCAGTCTTGGGAGGGACCCATTTGCCCTGGCAGTCTTGGGAGGGACCCATTTGCCATGGCAGTGTGGGGAGGGAACCATTTGCCATGGCAGTGTGGGGATTTGCCATGGCAGTGTGGGGAAGGACCCATTTGCCATGGCAGTGTGGGGAGGGACCCATTTGCCATGGCAGTGTGGGGAGGGACCCATTGCCATGGCAGTGTGGGGAGGGACCCGTTTGCCCTGGCAGTGTGGGGAGGGAACCATTGGCCGTGGCAGTCTGGAGTGAACTTTGGTCATCTGGTACAACTCCGTTGAACGCATGTTTTGACTGTTTGTTGGGTTCAAATCCCAGGTGGCAGCAGGCCAGCTGGACTCGGTGCCTTCAGGCAGAGACGGAACATTTGTGCCCACAGATTATCACGACACTTTCCTGTCGGAGATGATGCAGTCACACCTGGCCAAGGACTTCTGCATCGTGGGGCCCAGGGTGAGTGTGGGTGGACAGCAGAGAAATGACATGACAACAAGGTGTACAGGTGAGTGTGGGGGGACAGCAGAGAAATGACATGACTGCAAGGTGTACAGGTGAGTGTGGGGGGACAGCAGAGAAATGACATGACTGCAAGGTGTACAGGTGAGTGTGGGGGGAAGACAGCAGAGAAATGACATGACAGCAAGGTGTACAGGTGAGTGTGGGGGGAAGACAGCAGAGAAATGACATCACTGCAAGGTGCACAGGTGAATGTGGGGGGACAGCAGAGAAATGACATGACAGCAAGGTGTACAGGTGAATGTGGGGGACAGCAGAGAAATGACATCATAGCAAGGTATTCATGGACAACAGTGCTCATTGGCTAATACAGATGTCCATTCATGAGAGTTCTGCATGCATGCATGTGTTCTTGGATGCACATAAGTATGTGTAGAAATGGACATTCAAGTGCTTACGGTGAATCCAAGGGTGAACACACTCTCACTCTGATAGGGACTCATACACACATACACACACACACACACACGCACGCACGCACGCATGCACGCACGCACGCACGCACGCACGCACGCAAAGACACAGACACTGAGACAGACACACACACACACGCACGCACGCACGCACGCACGCACGCACGCGCAAACACACACACACACACACACACACACACACACACACACACACACACACACACACACACACACACACACAGCCAGACAGACACAGACACACACACAGACACGCACGCACGCACGAGCGATAATTGTGTGTGTTGTGACAGGTAACAATGCTTCTGTGGTGTGTGTTCTCACAGGTAACAATGTTTCTGTGGTGTGTGTTGTGACAGGTAACAATGTTTCTGTGTTGTGTGGTGTCACAGGTTACAATGTTTCTGTGGTGTGTTTTGTGACAGGTAACAATGTTTCTGTAGTGTGTGTTGTCACAGGTAACAATGTTTGTGATGTGTCGTGTCACAGGTAACAATGTTTCAGTGGTGTGTGTTGTGACAGGTAACAATGTTTCAATGGTGTGTGTTGTAGCAGGTAACAATGTTTCTGTGGTGTGTGTTGTGACAGGTAACAATGTATCCGTGGTGTGTGTTGTAACAGGTAACAATGTATCCGTGGTGTGTGTTGTGACAGGTAACAATGTTTCTGTGGTGTGTGTTGTCACAGGTAACAATGTTTCTATGGTGTGTGTTGTGACAGGTAACAATGTTTCCATGATGTGTGTTGTGACAGGTAACAATGTTTCTATGGTGTGTGTTGTGACAGGTAACAATGTTTCTGTGGTGTGTGTTGTGACAGGTAACAATGTTTCTGTGGTGTGTGTTGTGACAGGTAACAATGTTTCTGTGGTGTGTGTTGTCACAGGGCAGTGGGAAGAGTGTGGTGGTCAAGCAGTTTGCCGACATGCTGGGGTACCATCTTGAACCCATCATGCTCTACCAGGTACACCTGTCTTCTTTCTTCCTTTGTGTGTCATGTAGTAATGCTGTGGTAGCTAGCCTGTGATTGAACGTAAGACTGGGTTACTTTCAATGGCTACCACTAAAGGACTTTGTGCTTTTGAAAGTATGTATAAAATTGAAGAAACTCTTGGAGAGTATATATATATATATATAATGTGTGTGTGTGTGTGTGTGTGTGTGTGTGTGTGTGTGTGTGTGTGTGACCTCTTCTTCTTTTAAGTAAGAAACATTAGTGTGATTGAAACTGTTGTTAGTGAACATTTTAAACACTTGATAAATCTATTCATCCGTCTTGGTTGACTGTAGCTAAAAATGCAGATGTATTAAATTGATCCATCTCTCTCTCTCTCTCTCTCTCTCTCTCTCTCTCTCTCTCTCTCTCTCTCTCTCTTCTCTCCCTCCTCTCTCTCTCTCTCTCTCTCTCTCTCTTGTTTAGACATACCTTTTTAATTTTGTTTTTGTTTTTCAGCCATATGCATGACAACTGAATTGTAGATATTTTGGGGTCAGTCAAAGTGTCTGTAATCGTGAGGAACATGTACAGCACAGTCAGACATTTCTCATCAGCTGTCCTCTCCATCTTGGAGCCATAATCACAGTCTCAGCATCTACCTCAGCAGTTGCTGTGTACTTCCTCTCAACCACACTGGTTGCATCTGATTGTACCTCTGCTTTCTCACAAACATTTCCATGTGACATTATTGACTTTGCATGATCTTTGCGGTGTTGCCAGTCGGACTTCTTTACTGTTTTACTTGACATTCTGATTGACAGAAGAGAAGCATGTGGCATGACTGCCAGCCTTGTTCTGTAGTAGTGCATCGACTTGTCAGTAAGAGGTTGTGAGTTTGAATCGGGGAGTGCCCAATTGATAAACAAAAAGCCTGCTTACTGAATTGTCATTACAATGGAAAAGCAGAGTAAGAAGAAGGCATTTGCTTGGACAGGTAAGTATGTGAGAGATACAGACTCAAGGTGACGCACTATCTAGAACCAATCAGGAAAGAATGGGCAAAAATGTCAGATAAAGAGACTATGTGTTTACTGTTGACCTGTTTGTACCCCAACAGGATATGACATCACGGGACCTGCTGCAGCAGCGCACCACTCTGCCCAATGGGGACACAGTGTGGCGACCTTCACCCCTGGTCATGGCGGCGCTGGAAGGCAGCTTGGCAGTTCTGGATGGTGTTCATCGCATCAATCAAGGATCATTCTCCGTTCTGCACAGGTGAAGGTCACGTGTCTGACCTGCTGGGGTCTGGAGCACAAGTGATTCCTCACAGCACGCTGTAGTTCATGTTTTCCTTCCTTCTGCCTGTCTTTATTCTATGTTGTTTTTTTTTTCATCATGTTCTTTCTCCCTTCCTTTTTTCTTTCATTCCTTCCTGTGTACATTTTCTTCTTTCTTTTGAAGATCTTTAACGCTTCAAAAGGTACTGAGATTCCCAGAGGTTGATCTTTGAAGTGAAATGTTTGGGTTGATCAGTGATCCCTTTGGATTGATCAATAAAATTAATTATGCAGCTTGCTCATTAAAGTTTATGCCAATGTTGATTGATGAAATTCACCTTGAAGGTTAATCAGTGAAAGGAACCCTGTGTATTGACCTATGAAGTTTTGTCCTTCAAATTGATCACTGAAATTAGTTGTACTAGTTACTCGGTTAAACTGATTCTGCAAGTTCATCAATTGCATTTATCCTGGAAGTTAATAAAGCATAGTTTCTGTGTATGTTGGCCAGTGAAATTTATCGTGCAAGTTGCCAATGAAATTTAACCTGCGAGTTGCTCAATGAATTTATCCTGTTGCTCCAAAAAATTTTATTCTGCAACTTGATCATGGAAAGTTAGACAGCATGTTGACCAATGACATTTATCCTGCAAGCTGCGCAGTGAAATTTATCCTACAAGTTGCACAATGAAATTTATTCTGCAAGTTGCACAATGAAATTTATTCTGCAAGTTGCACAATGAAATTTATCCAGCAAGTTGCACAATGAAATTTATCCTACAAGTTGCACAATGAAATTTATTCTGCAAGTTGCACAATGAAATTTATCCAGCAAGTTGCACAATTGAAATTTATCCTACAAGTTGCACAATGAAATTTATTCTGCAAGTTGCACAATGAAATTTATCCAGCAAGTTGCACAATGAAATTTATCCTACAAGTTGCACAATGAAATTTATTCTGCAAGTTGCACAATGAAATTTATCCAGCAAGTTGCACAATGAAATTTATCCTACAAGTTGCACAATGAAATTTATCCTGCAAGTTGCACAATGAAATTTATCCAGCAAGTTGCACAATGAAATTTATCCTACAAGTTGCACAATGAAATTTATCCTACAAGTTGCACAATGAAATTTATCCAGCAAGTTGCACAATGAAATTTATCCTACAAGTTGCACAAAGAAATTTATTCTGCAAGTTGCACAATGAAATTTATCCTACAAGTTGTACAATGAACTTAATTCGGCAAGATGCCCAATGAACTTAATTCGGCAAGATGCCCAATGAACTTAATTCAGCAAGATGCCCAATGAACTTAATTCAGCAAGATGCCCAATGAACTTAATTCAGCAAGATGCCCAATGAACATAATTCAGCAAGATGCCCAATGAACTTAATTCAGCAAGATGCCCAATGAACTTAATTCAGCAAGATGCCCAATGAACTTAATTCAGCAAGATGCCCAATGAACTTAATTCAGCAAGATGCCCAATGAACTTAATTCAGCAAGATGCCCAATGAACTTAATTCAGCAAGATGCCCAATGAATATTAAGCACCTCGTTTGTCTGTCAAATTTGTCACACAAATAGATTAATGAAAAATTTTCCTACTGTTTGTAAGATAAGATAAGATAATGTTGCATTATAGCCCAGCCGACTGCAAAGGGCCACATCAGGGCTACCTACTGTTTGTGAAATGTATCCTATAAGCTGATCATTGAAATTTATTGGCTGCTTAATTAATGAATGGTCCAGCAATTTGATCAATAAAATATATTCAAGTGGTTGGTTATGAAATTCATCCTGTGAGTTGATTAATGAAGTTTATGGACTGATTAGTCAATAAAATTAAATCTGCAAGCTGATTGATCAGTAAAATTTCCCATGCTTATTGGGCAGTAAAATATATCCTCAAGGCTGCTCCATGAAATTTATTTTGCATGTTGATGGATGAACTCTGCCCTGCAGGCTGATCAATGACATTTATTTGCATGTTGATGAATGAACTCTGCCCTGCAGGCTGATCAATGACATTTATTTTGCATATTGATGGATGAACTCTGCCCTGCATGTTGATCAGTGACATTCATTTTACATATTGATGGGTGAACTCTGCCCTGCAGGTTGATCAATGACATTTACATGTTGATGGATGAACTCTGCCCTGCAGGTTGATCAATGACATTTACATGTTGATGGATGAACTCTGCCCTGCAGGTTGATCAATGACATTTACATGTTGATGGATGAACTCTGCCCTGCAGGTTGATCAATGACATTTACATGTTGATGGGTGAACTCTGCCCTGCAGGCTGATCAATGACATTCATTTTACATGTTGATGGGTGAACTCTGCCCTGCAGGTTGATCAATGACATTTACATGTTGATGGGTGAAACTCTGCCCTACAGGTTGATCAGTGACTGTCACGGAACGCTAAGCCGGACGTAAAAAAAAACAAACCCTCCCACAACTAACCCACTAAACATACAACCGCCACACAAGAACTGATAAAAAACAATTTTATTCCCAACAAACCGTGTAATGAGCGGAATCTCTATGTATTCGTCTCAGACCCCCAGCCTGAAAACACACGGTTCCTACAGCCTAGACAGCCACAACAAGTTATTTAACCCTATTCCTAGTTACGGTGTGCAAGTGTTTCTCAGACCAGCAGATTACACATAGCATAATACAAATCATTTTTTTTTTCCAAAACCAATTCCCCAAAAGAAAACAACAACCAAACTATACTAACTTCACATAACTGTGTTCATTTTGCATATAATTCACTGCGCACATTCATCCCTTCAGTCATACCCTTTTTAATCAACATCCATCCTTCATGTATGCACATCCAAACCCAATATCTTCAGGTGTTTCAATGTCACAAAAAAAAAAACACACAAAAAAAAAACCCAGGCCACACGACGACAACGTTGAGTCTCACGACGACGACAGCGACGGTGACGGTGACCAGATGAACCTGCCTGCCGAAGAACGAGAAGACAGATAATAGTAACACACCGGCTATCACAGCACCAGTCTAATTTACCACCACCCGCCAACACAACAGCAACAGTGACGACTGCCACCAACCACAGTGACACATCACTCAGGGCGGCGACGACACCCTTCAATGGCGTCGGTCACCGAGTGAGGAGTCGGTGATACGGGGGATCAGCAGCGGCGGCGACAACATCAACGACGACAACAGCAACGACGATAACAGCAACGGCGACACAGCAACGGCACTAACAGCAACGACGACACCAACGGCGACGTTACTGGCCAGGCCGTGAAGAAACCCGCCGGATGGGAGGAAAGGAAAAGGGTTGTAGCATTGGACGGGGTAAGGACTGGGACAACAGTCGGGCACAGCAGGATGGGAGTGTAGGTGGGGTAACTGCAGGCACCTGCGACGATCGCCGGACAGTCAGGGACAGGAATGCCAGCAACTGGCCGTCCACAGCTCCCCGACTACAACGGCCCTGACCCGCCTGGTGTACCGGGCCACAGGATGGTGGGAATGCGCCCTCACCTGCACTTGACATAGCTGTTACCCTCTAACCGTAGATATACATAACCACCTACATCACTAGGGTAACACCTTAGTCCGGATTTCCTTACGCACCCCCAGAGCCTAATAGCTCTACAAACGAGTTACCTCTATCACCATCCCACGTTGTTTATACCACAAAGTTACATTTCTCTTACACTACGGTATACACAGAGCTACTCCATAATACACCTTCCCACACACACACACATTCTCAGTCATATTGTAACATCCACCCCAAATATCATGTCTCGATTCCCAAAGAAAACCAATGGACAGGACAGGTATATCTCCTTGGCAATCACCCAAGGCATAAGCACACTCCTACAAATCTCCCGCATTGTAGGAACAATATTAACCTATATTATTGAATTAGGATACCCACACCATACAAAACCGCGCTGCTTGACACCAGTACCTCTTCACACAACTACACAATACTTATCCTTTCTAATTAACTTCCATGACACGGCACAATCATAACCTCTACAGCACCCAGTGGCCAACACACCTTGTCTATGCTTCCCAAAAGCATTTCCGTTCGAACCCCCTGTCACGAATAAGTACCAACTCAAACCAACCAACATAATCGAACCAATGATAGCTATTTACATTTCCATTCAACCCTTCACAACCAAATTTCCTTCTTTTTTCTTTTTTTCTTTTCTCTGTTTCCACCTCTCAACACAACCCGCTGGTCAAAACCCACCATCACACTGTTCTCAGCTTGCTTCGTTTTAATCCTTATTTTCCCCCCATTTTCTCCCTCTTCCTTTCCCTAAGAAAACTGGAAACCGATTCAAAATATGAGCTCATATTATTTACACGTTTGTACAAGTCGACAGAAATGTGCACAAGACAACGCCATCCTTAATACACTACGATCACCTTAACTCCACATACCTGCTACAACACAGAACGACGACAACTGCGGCTGGCCACCCCAGCACCTGAACCTCAGGTCGCAGCACACAGAAACACCGACGACTGCACGACCAAGAGCAACACGCTCACGAGGGCCGGCTCACCATGTCGACCGAAGTCAAACTCGCAGCACAAACGCTGGCACCAGAACAAGAGCCCAACTGCTCTTCACCAAGGATTCTGACCGAAGTGCTAGCCACCCGGCCCCACCAAACTTTAAAGCCTGATGACTCAGCACTCACTCCTTGCCGAGTTCTGAACTCTACATAAACCGCACGTGAAACGGGACTCCACACGAAACAAAACAGGAGACGGAAGGCTAACCCCCTCTCTCCCCCACACGTATCCTTTCCTGCCTGTGCATGGTAGCAAACGCACACCCAGTATATGAATGGAACATACAGGTATCCAACACCCCCACCATCCTTCCTGAACCCAACAACTACCATATATGGCCCGGTAAGCCTACACCCCCATCGTGGAATGATGCTACGAATCCATACAGAGCCGTCGCGCGTCTGTATGATTTCCACGATGACACAGATCGGTGACAGTGACATTTACATGTTGATGGGTGAACTCTGCCCTGCAGGCTGATCAATGACATTCATTTTTCATGTTGATGGGTGAACTCTGCCCGCAGGTTGATCAATGACATTTACATGTTGATGGGTGAACTCTGCCCTGCAGGTTGATCAGTGACATTTACATGTTGATGGTGAACTCTGCCCTGCAGGTTGATCAATAACATTTACATGTTGATGGTGAAGTCCACCGTGCAGGTTGATCAATGACATTTACATGTTGATGGATGAACTCTGCCCTGCAGGCTGATCAATGACATTCATTTACATATTGATGGGTGAACTCTGCCCTGCAGGTTGATCAATGACATTCATTTTACATATTGATGGGTGAACTCTGCCCTGCAGGTTGATCAATGACATTCATTTTACATATTGATGAGTGAAGTCTGCTCTGCAGTTGATCAGTGACATTCATTTTACATATTGATGGTGAACTCTGCCCTGCAGGTTGATCAATAGCATTTACATGTTGATGGGACCTCTGCCCTGCAGGTTGATCAATGACATTTACATGTTGATGGATGAACTCTGCCCTGCAGGTTGATCAATGACATTTACATGTTGATGGATGAACTCTGCGCCTGCAGGTTGATCAATGACATTTACATGTTGATGGATGAACTCTGCCCTGCAGGTTGATCAATGACATTTACATGTTGATGGGTGAACTCTGCCCTGCAGGCTGATCAATGACATTCATTTTACATGTTGATGGGTGAACTCTGCCCTGCAGGTTGATCAGTGACATTTACATGTTGATGGTGAACTCTGCCCTGCAGGTTGATCAATGACATTTACATGTTGATGGGTGAAGTCTGCCCTGCAGGTTGATCAATGACATTTATTTTGCATATTGATGGATGAACCTGCCCTGCAGGTTGATCAATGACATTCATTTTACATATTGATGGGTGAACTCTGCCTTGCAGGTTGATCAATGACATTCATTTTACATATTGATGAGTGAAGTTTGCCCTGCAGGTTGATCAGTGACATTCATTTACATATTGATGGGTGAACTCTGCCCTGCAGGTTGATCAATAGCATTTACATGTTGATGGGTGAACTCTGCCCTGCAGTTGATCAATGACATTTACATGTTGATGGGTGAACTATGCCCTGCAGGTTGATCAATGACATTTACATGTTGATGGGTGAACTCTGCCCTGCAGGTTGATCAATGACATTTACATGTTGATGGATGAACTCTGCCCTGCAGGTTGATCAATGACATTTACATGTTGATGGTGAAACTCTGCCCTGCAGGCTGATCAATGACATTCATTTTACATGTTGATGGGTGAACTCTGTCCTGCAGGTTGATCAATGACATTTACATGTTGATGGGTGAACTCTGCCCTGCAGGTTGATCAATGACATTTACATGTTGATGGGTGAAGTCTGCCCTGCAGGTTGATCAATGACATTTACATGTTGATTGGTGAACTCTGCCCTGCAGGTTGATCAATGACATTTACTTATTGATGGGTGAACTCTGCCCTGCAGGCTGATCAATGACATTTACATGTTGATGGATGAACTCTGCCCTGCAGGTTGATCAATGACATTTACATGTTGATGGATGAACTCTGCCCTGCAGGTTGATCAGTGACATTCATTTTACATGTTGATGGGTGAACTCTGCCCTGCAGGTTGATCAATGACATTTACATGTTGATGGATGAACTCTGCCCTGCAGGGTGATCAATGACATTTACATGTTGATTGTGAACTCTGCCCTGCAGGCTGATCAATGACATTCATTTTACATGTTGATGGGTGAACTCTGATCTGCAGGTTGATCAATGACATTACATGTTGATGGGTGAACTCTGCCCTGCAGGTTGATCAATGACATTTACATGTTGATGGGTGAAGTCTGCCCTGCAGGTTGATCAATGACATTTACACGTTGATTGGTGAACTCTGCCCTGCAGTTGATCAATGACATTTACATGTTGATTGGTGAACTCTGCCCTGCAGGTTGATCAATGACATTTACATGTTGATGGATGAACTCTGCCCTGCAGTTGATCAATGACATTTACTTATTGATGGGTGAACTCTGCCCTGCAGGTTGATCAATGACATTCATTTTACATGTTGATGGGTGAACTCTACCCTGCAGGTTGATCAATGACATTTACATGTTGATGGGTGAACTCTGCCCTGAGGGTTGATCAGTGACATTTACATGTTGATGGGTGAACTCTGTCCTACAGGTTGATCAGTGACATTCATTTTACATGTTGATGGGTAAAATCTGCCCTGCAGGTTGATCAATGACATTTACATGTTGATGGGTTGAACTCTGCCCTGCAGGTTGATCAA
Organism: Conus ventricosus; assembly: GCA_018398815.1. NCBI lineage: Eukaryota > Metazoa > Mollusca > Gastropoda > Neogastropoda > Conidae > Conus > Conus ventricosus. Next base: position 11,216,465 of record CM031613.1, read on the forward strand.
TGACATTTACATGTTGATGGGTGAACTCTGCCCTGCAGGTTGATCAATGACATTTACATGTTGACAGATGAACTCTGCCCTGCAGGTTGATCAATGACATTCATTTTACATGTTGATGGGTGAACTCTGCCCTGCAGGTTGATCAATGACATTCATTTTACATATTGACGGATGAACTCTGCCCTGCAGGCTGATCAATGACATTCATTTTACATATTGATGGGTGAACTCTGCCCTGCAGGTTGATCAATGACATTTACATGTTGATGGATGACTCTGCCCTGCAGGTTGATCAATGACATTTACATGTTGATGGGTGAACTTTGTCCTACAGGTTGATCAGTGACATTCATTTTACATGTTGATGGGTGAACTCTGCCCTGCAGGTTGATCAATGACATTTACATGTTGATGGGTGAACTCTGCCCCGCAGGTTGATGAATGACATTACATGTTGATGGGTGAACTCTGCCCTGCAGGTTGATCAATGACATTTACATGTTGATGGTGAACTCTGCCCTGCAGGTTGATCAATGACATTTACATGTTGATGGGTGAACTCTGCCCTGCAGGTTGATCAATAACATTTACATGTTGATGGGTGAACTCTGCCCTGCAGGTTGATCAATGACATTTACATGTTGATGGTGAACTCTGCCCTGCAGCTTGATCATGACATTTACATGTTGATGGGTGATCTCGCCCTGCAGGTTGATCAATGACATTTACATATTGACAGATGAACTCTGCCCTGCAGGTTGATCAATGACACATTTACATATTGACAGATGAACTCTGCCCTGCAGGTTGATCAATGACATTTACATGTTGATGGGTGAACTCTGCCCTGCAGGTTGATCAATGACATTTACATATTGACGGATTAACTCTGCCCTGCAGGTTTTATCAATGACATTTACATAATGACGGATGAACTCTGCCCTGCAGGTTGATCAATGACATTTACATGTTGATGGGTGAACTCTGCCCTGCAGGTTGATCAATGACGTTTACATGTTGATGGGTGAACTCTGCCCTGCAGGTTGATCAATGAGCGAGAGCTGCAGCTGTTTGATGGGACACGACTGTTGGGCGCTGAGCGTTTTCAGGCGGTGAAGGAGGAGACGGGACTGTCCGATGAACAGCTGGCTGAGAAGTAGGTGTTCCTCTGTCTGTCTTGATTGTGAAGATTACTGAATGAGCAAGCATTTGACATGATTTAGTCCTCTCCATTTTACTTATGCTGGATTTGAACAAATTAAAAAAAGTCTGTTGTTCAAAGAGAACCATTTTGTACAAATACATACAGGGCTTTTGTTGTTCTTGATATATCTGTTATAATTAATTTTACTTATGTATGTATATGTATGTATTTATCTGTTTATTTATATGATTATTTATCAACTTATTTGTTTACCTTTTTATTTATTTTAGAAAACTCAAAAAGTGAAATTTTATGTCATGTCAAGGTATGTTTTGTTGTTGTGAATGTGTGTGTGTGTGTATATATGTGTGTGTGTGTGTGTGTGTGTGTGTGTGTGTGTGTGTGTGTGTGTGTTGTGTGTGTGTGTGTGTGTTTGGTATTTATGAGAGAAAGAGGGAGGGAGAGGAGGGTTCCTCTAATACCAAGATGTGCTCAGTATTCCATCATCTCCATCCAGTCTTCTTTTCTTGCTGCAATGTATATCCAGTGAATGCATGTATCATCCCTTCCAATCTTTGTCACAGCAATGTACATCCAGTGAATGCATGTATCACCCCTCCAATCTTTGTCACAGCAATGTGTATCCAGTGAATGCATGTATCACCCCCTCCAATCTTTGTCGCAGCAATGTGTATCCAGGAATGCATGTATCACCTTCCTCCAATCGTTGTCACAGCAATGTACATCCAGTGAATGCATGTATCACCCCCCTCCAATCGTTGTCACAGCAATGTGTATCCAGTGAATGCATGTATCACCCGCCCCCCCTCCAATCTTTGTCACAGCAATGTACATCCAGCGAATGCAAGTATCACCCCCCCCTCCAATCTTTGTCACATCAATGTGTATCCAGTGAATGCAAGTATCACCCCCCTCCAATCGTTGTCACAGCAATGTGTATCCAGTGAATGCAAGTATCACCCCCCTCCAATCTTTGTCGCAGCAATGTACATACAGTGAATGCATGTATCACCCCCCCCCCCCCCCCCTCCAGTCTTTGTCACAGCAATGTGTATCCAGTGAATGCAAGTATCACCCCCCTCCAATCTTTGTCGCAGCAATGTGTATCCAGTGAATGCAAGTATCACCCCCCCCCCCCCTCCAATCTTTGTCGCAGCAATGTGTATCCAGTGAATGCAAGTATCACCCCCCCCCCCCCCCCCCCAATCTTTGTCGCAGCAATGTGTATCCAGTGAATGCAAGTATCACCCCCCTCCAATCTTTGTCGCAGCAATGTGTATCCAGTGAATGCAAGTATCACCCCCTCCAATCTTTGTCGCAGCAATGTACATACAGTGAATGCATGTATCACCCCCCCCCCCCCCACTCCAGTCGTTGTCACAGCAATGTGTATCCAGTGAATGCAAGTATCACACCCTCCAATCGTTGTCACAGCAATGTGTATCCAGTGAATGCAAGTATCACCCCCTCCAATCGTTGTCACAGCAATGTGTATCCAGTGAATGCATGTATCACCCCCTCCAATCGTTGTCACAGCAATGTGTATCCAGTGAATGCATGTATCACCTTCCTCCAATCGTTGTCACAGCAATGTGTATCCAGTGAATGCAAGTATCACCCCCTCCAATCTTTGTCACAGCAATGTGTATCCAGTGAATGCATGTATCACCTTCCTCCAATCGTTGTCACAGCAATGTGTATCCAGTGAATGCAAGTATCACCCCCTCCAATCATTGTCACAGCAATGTACATACAGTGAATGCATGTATCACCCCCCCCCCCCCCCCTCCAGTCTTTGTCACAGCAATGTACATACAGTGAATGCATGTATCACCCCCCTCCAATCTTTGTCACAGCAATGTGTATCCAGTGAATGCAAGTATCACCCCCCCCCCCCTCCAATCGTTGTCACAGCAATGTGTATCCAGTGAATGCAAGTATCACCCCCCTCCAATCTTTGTCGCAGCAATGTGTATCCAGTGAATGCAAGTATCACCCCCTCCAATCTTTGTCGCAGCAATGTACATACAGTGAATGCATGTATCATCCCCCCCCCCCCCCCCACTCCAATCGTTGTCACAGCAATGTGTATCCAGTGAATGCAAGTATCACCCCCTCCAATCGTTGTCACAGCAATGTGTATCCAGTGAATGCAAGTATCACCCCCCTCCAATCGTTGTCACAGCAATGTGTATCCAGTGAATGCATGTATCACCCCCTCCAATCGTTGTCACAGCAATGTGTATCCAGTGAATGCATGTATCACCTTCCTCCAATCGTTGTCACAGCAATGTGTATCCAGTGAATGCAAGTATCACCCCCTCCAATCTTTGTCACAGCAATGTGTATCCAGTGAATGCATGTATCACCTTCCTCCAATCGTTGTCACAGCAATGTGTATCCAGTGAATGCAAGTATCACCCCCTCCAATCATTGTCACAGCAATGTACATACAGTGAATGCATGTATCACCCCCCCCTCCAGTCTTTGTCACAGCAATGTACATACAGTGAATGCATGTATCACCCCCTCCAATCTTTGTCACAGCAATGTGTATCCAGTGAATGCAAGTATCACCCCCCCCTCCAATCGTTGTCACAGCAATGTGTATCCAGTGAATGCAAGTATCACCCCCTCCAATCGTTGTCACAGCAATGTACATACAGTGAATGCATGTATCACCCCCTCCAATCTTTGTCACAGAAACAGGTCATTGATAATTCATGCATTGTCCCTCTCTCCTCCCCTTCCCACCGCTCTCATCCCTTTTGTGCTCAAGAGTCGTTTGGTAAATGAAATGCATATCTGAACAAGAATAAATAGTATAAATATGATTATAGCACCCTACACTGTTGCATTGCTTGAAACAGCCCCATTGGACAATATACAGGACCTTAAAAAACCAAATATGTAAAATTTCATAATACACTCGGCTTGCCTCATGTGCTCTCTCTCTCTTTCTCTCTCTCTTTCTCTCTCTCTCTCTTTACCACGCAAAGATGTTGTAACCTTTTGTCTTCAAAATGTAGAATGGTATTACCGTTATGTTTGAAATGTCAGTCTCTTCTTTATTCACCATTTGTTTGGATTTTTAAAAAATGTTATTTTCCGTTATGTTGTACTATATGAACTTATTTGAAGAAAAACGAAATTGAAAAAAAAAAAATGTCGATATAGATGGACAAAAAAAGAAAAAAAAAAAAGAATAAGTTGTGCTGATGCTCTTCTCCTCCCCCAAACAATTTCTTGATGAGAGCACGTTCCTTCAGCCCCACCTCTACAGCAACGTCTGGGCCAAGATGTATCTGTAAAGGAATTGCACTCCCCTCCCCTCCCCCGCTACTCCTGGACGAACTGTCTGCCCTGACAGGGAATGCTCATCCAGACAGGAAAATATGAGAAAAATCTCACTGGAACAGTGTGGTGTTGTCTTTTTTTTTCTTGAATATATACAGATGAAATCAAACTGTGGTTCACACACATGTGTACGCACACATTCACACATGCACACACATACACACACACACACACATACACACATGCATATGCACATGCGCACTGTAAACACTGGCACACACACATGGGCCTGTACCCACTCACCTGTGCCCACTCATCCATACACACACATACACATACACACAAACACATGTACACTCATCACACACACGTCCAATGATGATAAAGGCACAATTAATGTTAGGTAGGTAGCCAAGGTCTGACCAACGCATTCAGCTAATGCGTAGGTCATACCTCTGCTCAGTTGCAGCCACGAGACACTCTTCTTCAGTTCTCTCATCTTGGTCATTAATTCATGTATCTGTCAGCTTTAAATCATGTGCAGTGTGGTCTTGAAACTTAGCAGACGTAGTGTAGTGTGTATGGACTAGTGCACAGGCAGTGACGCCTCCTTGCTGAAACTGAAGGTGAGGCTTGATATGGTGTGTGTGTGCAGGAGCATCTTGCCGATCCACCCGTCGTTCCGCGTCGTGGCGCTGGCTGAGCCCCCGTGGTGGGCAGCAGCAAACAGCAGTGGATGTCTCCGGAGATGCTGACCATGTTCCTCTATCATCACCTCCGACCCCTGTCCCGACGGGAAGAGTTCAGCGTCATCGCCAAACTGGTTAGTGGTGGATAGCCTCCGTGTGTGTGTGTGTGAGTGTGTGCGTGTGTGCTTGTGCGTGCGCGTGTGCGTGTGTGTGTGTGTGTGCATGCGCGCATGCATGCATGCGTGTGTGTACGTGTGTGTGTGTGCGTGCATGCATGGGTGTGTGTGTGTGCATGCGTGCGTGCGTGCGTGCATGTGCATGGGGGTAGGTGCATGCGCGCGTGCGTTTGTGCGCATGGGGGTAGTTGTGTGTGTGCAAGCGTGCGTGCGTTGTGTGACACAGTATTGGATAACAAAGAACATTCTGGTCAAAAACAACTTGCAGTTTATCTGGTTTCTTGTTTTAGTGCTAACGCAGTACCAAAATTACACGTGTGGTGAGTTGTTTATTATACTGCACTGGCTGTCTGTATGTACTTGGCAGGTTCCCAACATCCCAGATCTTGGACGCCTGTTTGATTTTGTTCACAAGCTGAGGGATTCCAAAGACGGAACGGTCAGTGTGGTGTAGTGTGTGTGTGTGTGTGTGTGTGTGTGTGTGTGTGTGTGTGTGTGTGTGTGTGTGTGTGTGTGACTCTGTGTCATCTATGTGCTTGTATGATTGTACACTGGTATGTTCTTATTTTGTTTTGTTTTTTCATGGAAAGAGTGGTACAAAGACTGGCACGTTTATGCTCACTTGCTATGAAAAGTAACAGCCTTACAGGCAAACATGCACAGACTCCGAAATAACTCATGCATGGATGCATGCACACACAGCAGAAAAAGGAGGAAAATTGTCACTGGTGATGAAGTTTGCTCTTACATCCTCACAGAATGCTGCTACTGTTCTTTGTTCAGCTCACGTCTGTGACTGTTTTTTTGCTCAGCTGACATCTGAGTGTTCTTTGTTCATCTCATGTCTGTGATTGTTTTTTGTTCAGCTGACATCTGTGATTGTTCTTTGTTCAGCTCATGTCTGTGATTGTTCTTTGTTCAGCTCATGTCTGTGATTGTTCTTTGTTCAGCTCACATCTGTGATTGTTCTTTGTTCAGCTCACGTCTGTGATTGTTCTTTGTTCAGCTGACATCTCTGGCCTCATCATTCTCCACCCGGCAACTGTTGCGCATTGCTCGCCGCCTGACCAACTACCCTGGGGAAGATTTGAATGCCATCATACACAAGGCTTGTCTGGCCAGGTAGGGGACCCAGGGGACCCAGTATTAGTTCAGCCCTGATGTGGCCCTTTGCGGTCGGCTGGGCTATAAGCAACATTATCTTATCTACCCAGTATTGGTTTGATCAAACTGATAGGGGACTCAGTGTTGGTTTGATCAAACTAGTAGGAGACCCAGTATTGGTTTGATCAAACTGGTAGGGGACCCAGTATTGGTTTGATCAAACTTATAGGGGACCCAGTATTGGTTTGATCAAACTAGTAGGGGACCCAGTATTGGTTTGATCAAACTGGTAGGGGACCCAGTATTGGTTTGATCAAACTAGTAGGGGACCCAGTATTGGTTTGATCAAACTTATAGGGGACCCAGTATTGATTTGATCAAACTGTTAGGGGACCCAGTATTGGTTTGTTCAAACTTATAGGGGACCCAGTATTGATTTGATGAAACTGGTAGGGGACCCAGTATTGGTTTTATCAAACTGGTAGGGGACCCAGTATTGGTTTTATCAAACTGGTAGGGGACCCAGTATTGGTTTTATCAAACTGGTAGGGGACCCAGTATTGGTTTTATCAAAGCGGTGAATCAGCTGGATCAGACCACGGTCAGCCTAGTTGAAGTGTTGATGATATGAATGGAAGGTTTGTCATACCGATACCAGCGTAACTGAACTGCAGATGGTAGTGTGAGAGGGGATCTTGTTGATGATTGATGAGGTCTAAGTTGATGCTGTGGTGTTGTGTTGTGGTCTGTGAGCACCTGACAGGGCTGTACTCCAGGCTTCCCTTCACAACGCATCCTGACGTCAGGCAGGCCTGTGACATACAGACGGATGCAATGTTGGCCAGAAAATAAGCACAACACTCAAAAGATACATGGATTCAGTGCATGAAACTCAGCTGTGTCGTTCCAGTTTTCCCTGTTTGATTCTGTAGCTTAAAACATTAATTTATTCTTTGCAAGACCCTTCTTTTAAAAAAAAAAGTAAAAGCATAAATACATTCTAACTGCTTGAATTAGCCATATTTCGACAGCCTATGAGGAAGTTAGTTCTGAATAAGTCACTTCCCTTTGCTAGGTGTTTAATGCATATTTATGGGCAGTAATCCTTTCTGATTCTACATGCTGCTTAGCCGGAATGCTGTTCAGGTGGATGCTAAGAATTATGTTCAGTTGCACTGGAATGCCATTTGGGTGTAGGGATGTAGGAGTTGTAAAGCCAGTGTTCATAACTACCACACAGTTGTAGAGACAAGGTCGTGCATATTTTTTCTTCTGTGGGTCAGGTTTCTCCCCCGCCTGGCCCGATCGGCACTGGACCAGACGCTGAGTTCTGCAGATATCCCAGAGACCCAGCAGCACACTGGTCTGGACAACTACGACAAGGCCGTGACCTGTGAGTGACGTGTTCTATGCACCTACCTAACCTCAACCCACCTTGACCCCACGCCCCCTTCCTCACTCACTCACACGCACACACACACACACACACACACACACACACACACACACACACACACACACTGTCTCTCTCTTATTCAATCTCTCTCTCGCTTAACTGTCAACATGCAGTCTCACTTACCCACTCACTCTCTGTCTTTCTGCCTGTCTTTGTCTTTCTGTCTGTCAGTCTGTCTGTCTGTCTGTCTCTGCGCCTGTTTGCGGCCTCCCCCACCCCCCCCACCCCCCTCTCTCTCTTCCCACCCCCCACCCCTCCACCCCCTGGCTTTCTGTCCCTCTCTCTCTCTCACTCTCATCAGAAAATTTATGCTTCCCAGTGACCACTTCAGAATGATGGGTGTTCTGCCCTACGGTTGAAGTGAAGGACGGCGTTCTGGAGACTGGCAAACGTCGGTGGCTGTCCACAACCTGACACGCCAAGTGCTGACTTCCTCTTTATGAAAAGGTTAGGACACTCTCAACACTGTGTTTGCGCAAGGTTTTAGTGGAGTGATTGTGGTACTGTAAACTGTAGTGTAGTGAGAGATGTGTTAGTGTGATGTTGTGGTACGTAAACTGTTGTTAGTGGAGAGATGTGTTAGTGGTGATGTTGTGGTACTGTAAACTGTTGTTAGTGGAGAGGTGTGTTAGTGGTGATGTTGTGGTACTGTAAACTGTTGTTAGTGGAGAGGTGTGTTAGTGGTGATGTTGTGGTACTGTAAACTGTTGTTAGTGGAGAGTGTGTTAGTGGTGATGTTGTGGTACTGTAAACTGTTGTTAGTGGAGAGATGTTAGTGGTGATGTTGTGGTACTGTAAACTGTTGTTAGTGGAGAGGTGTGTTAGTGGTGATGTTGTGGTACTGTAAACTGTTGTTAGTGGAGAGGTGTGTTAGTGGTGATGTTGTGGTACTGTAAACTGTTGTTAGTGGAGAGGTGTGTTAGTGGTGATGTTGTGGTACTGTAAACTGTTGTTAGTGGAGAGTGTGTTAGTGGTGATGTTGTGGTACTGTAAACTGTTGTTAGTGGAGAGTGTGTTAGTGGTGATGTTGTGGTACTGTAAACTGTTGTTAGTGGAGAGAGTGTTAGTGGTGATGTTGTGGTACTGTAAACTGTTTTTAGTGGAGAGATGTGTTAGTGGTGATGTTGTGGTACTGTAAACTGTTTTAGTGGAGGTGTGTTAGTGGTGATGTTGTGGTACTGTAAACTGTTGTTAGTGGAGAGTGTGTTAGTGGTGATGTTGTGGTACTGTAAACTGTTTTTAGTGGAGAGATGTGTTAGTGGTGATGTTGTGGTACTGTAAACTGTTTTAGTGGAGAGATGTGTTAGTGGTGATGTTGTGGTACTGTAAACTGTTTTTAGTGGAGGATGTGTTAGTGGTGATGTTGTGGTACTGTAAACTGTTTTAGTGGAGATGTGTTAGTGTGATGTTGTGGTACTGTAAACTGTTTTTAGTGGGAGATGTGTTAGTGGTGATGTTGTGGTACTGTAAACTGTTGTTAGTGAGGAGGTAGTGGGTATGTGTGTACTGAACTGTTGTTAGTGGAGGGATGTGTTAGTGGTGTGTTGTGGTACTGTAAACTGTTGTTAGTGGAGGGATGTGTTAGTGGTGATGTTGTGGTACTGTAAACTGTTTTTAGTGGAGAGATGTGTTAGTGGTGATGTTGTGGTACTGTAAACTGTTGTTAGTGGAGAGGTGTGTTAGTGTGATGTTGTGGTACTGTAAACTGTTGTTAGTGGAGAGGTGTGTTAGTGTTGATGTTGTGGTACTGTAAACTGTTGTTAGTGGAGAGGTGTGTTAGTGTTGATGTTGTGGTACTGTAAACTGTTGTTAGTGGAGAGGTGTGTTAGTGGTGATGTTGTGGTACTGTAAACTGTTGTAGTGGAGTTGTAGTGGTGATTTGGATGTATGTTGTTAGTGGATGGGTGTGTAGTGTGATGTTGTGGTACTGTAAACTGTTGTTAGTGGAGAGGTGTGTTAGTGGTGATGTTGTGGTTCTGTAAACTGTTGTTAGTGGAGAGATGTGTTAGTGGTGATGTTGTGGTACTGTAAACTGTTGTTAGTGGAGAGGTGTGTTAGTGGTGATGTTGTGGTACTGTAAACTGTTGTTAGTGGAGAGGTGTGTTAGTGGTGATGTTGTGGCACTGTAAACTGTTGTTAGTGGAGAGGTGTGTTAGTGGTGATGTTGTGGCACTGTAAACTGTTGTTAGTGGAGAGGTGTGTTAGTGGTGATGTTGTGGTACTGTAAACTGTTGTTAGTGGAGAGATGTGTTAGTGGTGATGTTGTGGTACTGTAAACTGTTGTTAGTGGAGAGGTGTGTTAGTAGTGATATTGTGGTACTGTAAACTGTTGTTAGTGGAGAGGTGTGTTAGTGGTGATGTTGTGGTACTGTAAACTGTTGTTAGTGGAGAGGTGTGTTAGTGGTGATATTGTGGTACTGTAAACTGTTGTTAGTGGAGAGGTGTGTTAGTGGTGATGTTGTGGTACTGTAAACTGTTGTTAGTGGAGAGATGTGTTGGTGGTGATGTTGTGGTACTGTAAACTGTTGTTATTGGAGAGATGTGTTGGTGGTGATGTTGTGGTACTGTAAACTGTTGTTAGTGGAGAGGTGTGTTAGTGTTGATGTTGTGGTACTGTAAACTGTTGTTAGTGGAGAGGTGTGTTAGTGGTGATGTTGTGGTACTGTAAACTGTTGTTAGTGGAGAGGTGTGTTAGTGGTGATGTTGTGGTACTGTAAACTGTTGTTAGTGGAGAGGTGTGTTAGTGGTGATGTTGTGGTACTGTAAACTGTTGTTAGTGGAGAGATGTGTTTGTGGTGATGTTGTGGTACTGTAAACTGTTGTTAGTGGAGAGATGTGTTAGTGGTGATGTTGTGGTACTGTAAACTGTTGTTAGTGGAGAGGTGTGTTAGTGGTGATGTTGTGGTACTGTAAACTGTTGTTAGTGGAGAGGTGTGTTAGTGGTGATGTTGTGGTTCTGTAAACTGTTGTTAGTGGAGAGATGTGGGAGATGTGAAGGTAGACATTGGTGGCGGTGATGCTGTGGTCTCGTGATCATCCCGCAGGATAGGGTGCAGGTCGGACTTCCCAGAATCAGACCAGAGTAGTGGTGTTGTTGTCCCTGTAGTGGTGGGTGGACTGAGGCGGCTAAATCACCTGTGTGCTGTTGCCCCAGTAGTGGTGGGTGGACTGAGGTGGCTAAATCACCTGTGTGCTGTTGCCCCAGTAGTGGTGGGTGGACTGAGGTGGCTAAATCACCTGTGTGCTGTTTCCCCTGGTGGCTAAATCGCCTGTATGCTGTTTCCCCTGTAGTGGTGGGTGGACTGAGGTGGCTAAATCACCTGTGTGCTGTTGCCCCTGTAGTGGTGGGTGGACTGAGGTGGCTAAATCACCTGTGTTGTTGCCCCTGTAGTGGTGGGTGGACTGAGGTGGCTAAATCACCTGTGTGCTGTTGCCCAGTAGTGGTGGGTGGACTGAGGTGGCTAAATCACCTGTGTGCTGTTGCCCCAGTAGTGGTGGGTGGACATAGGTGGCTAAATCACCTGTGTGCTGTTGCCCCTGTAGTGGTGGGTGGACATAGGTGGCTAAATCACCTGTGTGCTGTTGCCCCTGTAGTGGTGGGTGGACTGAGGTGGCTAAATCACCTGTGTGCTGTTGCCCCTGTAGTGGTGGGTGGACTGAGGTGACTAAATCACCTGTGTGCTGTTGCCCCTGTAGTGGTGGGTGGACATAGGTGGCTAAATCACCTGTGTGCTGTTGCCCCTATAGTGGTGGATGGACATAGGTGGCAAAATCACCTGTGTGCTGTTGCCCCTGTAGTGGTGGGTGGACATAGGTGGCTAAATCACCTGTGTGCTGTTGCCCCTGTAGTGGTGGGTGGACATAGGTGGCTAAATCGCCTGTGTGCTGATGCCCCTGTAGTGGTGGTTGGACATAAGTGGCTAAATCACCTGTGTGCTGTTGCCCCTGTAGTGGTGGGTGGACATAGGTGGCTAAATCACCTGTGTGCTGTTGCCCCTGTAGTGGTGGGTGGACATTGGTGGCTAAATCACATGTGTGCTGTTGCCCCTGTAGTGGTGGGTGGACTGAGGTGGCTAAATCACATGTGTGTTGTTGCCCCTGTAGTGGTGGGTGGACTGAGGTGGCTAAATCACCTGTGTGCTGTTGCCCCTGTAGTGGTGGGTGGACATAGGTGGCTAAATCACCTGTGTGCTGTTGCCCCTGTAGTGGTGGGTGGACTGAGGTGGCTAAATCACCTGTGTGCTGTTGCCCTGTAGTGGTGGGTGGACATAGGTGGCTAAATCACCTGTGTGTTGCCCCTGTAGTGGTGGGTGGACTGAGGTGGCTAAATCACCTGTGTTGTTGCCCTGTAGTGGTGGGTGGACATAGGTGGCTAAATCACCTGTGTGCTGTTGCCCCTGTAGTGGTGGGTGAACATAGGTGGCTAAATCACCTGTGTGCTGTTGCCCCTGTAGTGGTGGGTGGACATAGGTGGCTAAATCACCTGTGTGCTGTTGCCCCTGTAGTGATGGGTGGACTGAGGTGGCTAAATCACCTGTGTGCTGTTGCCCCAGTAGTGGTGGGTGGACATAGGTGGCTAAATCACCTGTGTGCTGTTGCCCCTGTAGTGGTGGGTGGACTGAGGTGGCTAAATCACCTGTGTGCTGTTGACCCTGTAGTGGTGGGTGGACTGAGGTGGCTAAATCACCTGTGTGCTGTTGCCCCTGTAGTGGTGGGTGGACATAGGTGGCTAAATCACCTGTGTGCTGTTGCCCCTGTAGTGGTGGGTGGACATAGGTGGCAAAATCACCTGTGTGCTGTTGCCCCTGTAGTGGTGGGTGGACATAGGTGGCTAAATTACCTGTGTGCTGTTGCCCCTGTAGTGGTGGGTGGACATAGGTGGCTAAATCACCTGTGTGCTGTTGACCCTCTAGTGGTGGTTGGGCATAGGTGGCTAAATCACCTGTGTGTTGTTGCCCCTGTAGTGGTGGGTGGACATAGGTGGCTAAATCACCTGTGTGTTGTTGCCCCAGTAGTGGTGGGTGGACATAGGTGGCTAAATCACCTGTGTGCTGTTGCCCCTGTAGTGGTGGGTGGACTGAGGTGGCTAAATCACCTGTGTGATGTTGCCCCTGTAGTGGTGGGTGGACATAGGTGGCTAAATCACCTTGTGCTGTTGCCCCTGTAGTGGTGGG
>CM031613.1:11232025-11277025 GCA_018398815.1 Conus ventricosus
TAAGAGACTCTGCCAGAACAATCTACTTCTCTTCGTTTGCCCCAGATAAGAGACTCTGCCAGAACAATCTACTTCTCTTCGTTTGCCCCAGACAAGAGACTCTGCCAGAACAATTTACTTCTCTTCGTTTGCATGAAAGGTGGCATAGTAAAATGGCTTACACATTTCAATCTCAGGCTTAGAGTTGCAAACAGTGCTTGGCTGGTGAATTGTGGAAACAGATCTTTTTTTTTGTCTCCCATCTGAACAGATATACTAACCTTCTATGAGCTTACCTCCCCCCCCTTTGCCTGTATGTACATGTACAAGATCAAGTGCATGTGTTCAAGATCCTGCCACTAATGCAGCATTGGGAGGGTCAGGGAAACACAGGAGAACCCTGTATGTAGCAGAATATTGAAAGAGGACATGGGCACGGCCTGTCAGTGCCTCTAAACATTCTTCTGATGGAGGCGGTATAGCCCAAGCACACTTTTAAAAAGTCAGGGAGGGGGACAGAGGGGAGACAGGTGGATGGGAGGGGGTGGTGGAGAAAGAGAGATTTGTGAGATGCTTGAAGTTTCGCAGCTGAGGTGAATGAAGTATTCAGTTTGGAACATGAATTGTGTGTGTACATGTGAACAAGCTTACATACATGTACGTAATTTATGTGGGGTTAGCTGGGTGTGTGTGTGATTTTGTAGGCGTGTGTATGCTTGAGTACATGAGTGTGTGTGTGCATGTACATGAGTGCAAAAATTTATGAAAATGACTTTTTTGTGTGTATAATCATCTGCTAGCATCAGCAATGTAATCTATTTGTTCTAGAATTCCCTCATCTGATGAGGCAAGGGATAGTAATTCTGTTTTTCCTCTGCCCTGTGGGGTTAAAGGAAGACTGTTGCCTCTGACCCGTGACCTTTGACCTTGTGCAGAGACACGACGGTGCAGACGTTGACCCTGCAGTCCACAGTGCTGGAGGGGATCATCATCTATGAGGACTCTCCCCTGGTGAAGGCCGTGAAGACTGTTGTCTCTGACCTTTGACCTTTGACCTTGTGCAGAGACACGACGGTGCAGACGTTGACCCTGCAGTCCACAGTGCGGGAGGGGATCATCATCTATGAGGACTCTCCCCTGGTGAAGGCTGTGAAGACTGGCAGCGTGCTGGTGGTCGACGAGGCGGACAAAGCGCCCACCCATGTCACCTGTATCCTCAAGACCCTGGTGGAGTCTGGAGAGATGCACCTGTCCGACGGTCGCCGCATCGTGTCAGGTGACTGAAGAAGACACTGGCTGCCTGGAGGACAAGAATTATTGTATTTTAGAAAGTCTTTTGATATAACAGTTCTCACCTGCTGTCAACCCATCTTAAATCTTTTTCTGCAAGCTCAAAGTAAGGAATGAATGTAAAGAAACGGATTCATTGATGTACCTCCCTTTTGGATGTCCTAAGGTGAAGCAGCACCTGTTGAAATAGTTCACTCCTGTTGTATGATATCACCATGTTGATTGATTGATTGATTTGATTTAACGTTTGTTCACAGCAATGGTGATATTAGACTAGATATCACCATGTTTCCAAACCAAAGTTTTATTTCCTTTCACTGTTTGGTATGATCTGAGTAAAAAGACTTCTGGATTGAATTAGTAAATATGGACACTTCCTAAACAGTGGCACTCAGTAATCTCCTCTATGAATAAATTTGGACTATAGAGTGGAACAAAACAGATAATTATATCTGTGTACTTGGGCTAGAAATGAGATCTGCTTTTCGAGGACGTCTTAGTGCTGGATGAACGATGAAAACTGGCAAAAAGAGAGTTAGGAGACCGGTGCTAACTGTCAAGAAGGTGAGTTGGTAGGACAAATCTTTATAGATACAGTCTTTGTTCAGAGTTATGACTGGGATGCTCCCGTGCAGTTACTCTGTAATTACCTAATGTAACCTTCCTGTAACCACCAAATTGTTGGTTTAGAGCGATGAACAAACTGAAATTGAAGTTGTGAAACACAGGTATTTTTAAAAGAAATAAATGAAGTAATACTTCGAGTAGTACACGCCATTTTTAAAAATTCAAATTTTGCAAAGCAGGTTTAAATGGCGCACAGTTAAATTAATGAAGTTGCCACCTTTTATTGTGACATGCAACAGTGCAATGCTGACAGACAACAGAACAATTCACACAGTACAAGGCAGAACAGAACAGCAGAACACTGTGCAGTTGACACAGTGCCATGCCGTACACCAATGTACACAGTACAGTGTTTTTTGGGCGCTTTATCAATGATTTTTCACATTTGTTCAGATTTCTGCCTGCAGTCGCCTCACTTTGCAACTAGGTCTGACGTAGAACAGTGTGACAACACAGCAGAACAGAAACAGTGTGACACAACACAGCAGAACAGAAACAGTGTGACAACACAGCACAACAGAAACAGTGTGACAACACAGCAGAACAGAAACAGTGTGACACAACACAGCACAACAGAAACAGTGTGACACAACACAGCAGAACAGAAACAGTGTGACAACACAGCAGAACAGAAACAGTGTGACACAACACAGCAGAACAGAAACAGTGTGACAACACAGCAGAACAGAAACAGTGTGACAACACAGCAGAACAGAAACAGTGTGACAACACAGCACAACAGAAACAGTGTGACACAACTCAGCAGAACAGAAACAGTGTGACAACACAGCAGAACAGAAACAGTGTGACAACACAGCAGAACAGAAACAGTGTAACACAACACAGCAGAACAGAAACAGTGTAACACAACACAGCAGAACAGAAACAGTGTAACACAACACAGCAGAACAGAAACAGTGTGACAACACAGCAGAACAGAAACAGTGTGACACAACACAGCAGAACAGAAACAGTGTGACAACACAGCAGAACAGAAACAGTGTGACAACACAGCAGAACAGAAACAGTGTGACACAACACAGCAGAACAGAAACAGTGTAACACAACACAGCAGAACAGAAACAGTGTGACAACACAGCAGAACAGAAACAGTGTGACACAACACAGCAGAACAGAAACAGTGTGACAACACAGCAGAACAGAAACAGTGTGACAACACAGCAGAACAGAAACAGTGTGACAACACAGCACAACAGAAACAGTGTGACACAACTCAGCAGAACAGAAACAGTGTGACAACACAGCAGAACAGAAACAGTGTGACAACACAGCAGAACAGAAACAGTGTAACACAACACAGCAGAACAGAAACAGTGTAACACAACACAGCAGAACAGAAACAGTGTAACACAACACAGCAGAACAGAAACAGTGTGACAACACAGCACAACAGAAACAGTGTGACACAACTCAGCAGAACAGAAACAGTGTGACAACACAGCAGAACAGAAACAGTGTGACAACACAGCAGAACAGAAACAGTGTGACAACACAGCAGAACAGAAACAGTGTGACACAACACAGCAGAACAGAAACAGTGTGACAACACAGCAGAACAGAAACAGTGTGACAACACAGCAGAACAGAAACAGTGTGACAACACAGCAGAACAGAAACAGTGTGACAACACAGCAGAACAGAAACAGTGTGACAACACAGCAGAACAGAAACAGTGTGACAAACAGCAGAACAGAAACAGTGTGACACAACACAGCAGAACAGAAACAGTGTGACACAACACAGCAGAACAGAAACAGTGTAACAACACACCTCAGAGCACAACACAACATGACATAGCAGTGTGTCAGAGTGCCTTGCTGTGTGGAGGTAAGGTTCTGCTCTGTGTGTGTGTGACAGCCACGTCAGGGATCCCGGCCAGTGACTCCGTCATTGTGTTGTGTAGAGGTAATGTTCTGCTGTGTGTGTGTGACAGCCACGTCAGGGATCCCAGCCAGTGACTCCGTCATACAAGTGTGGAGGTAATGTTCTGCTGTGTGTGTGACAGCCACATCAGGGATCCCGGCCAGTGACTCCGTCATTGTGTTGTGTGGAGGTAATGTTCTGCTGTGTGTGTGACAGCCACATCAGGGATCCCGGCCAGTGACTCCGTCATTGTGTTGAGGTAATGTTCTGCTGTGTGTGTGTGTGACAGCCACATCAGGGATCCCGGCCAGTGACTCCGTCATTGTGTTGAGGTAATGTTCTGCTGTGTGTGTGTGTGACAGCCACATCAGGGATCCCGGCCAGTGACTCCGTCATTGTGTGGAGGTAATGTTCTGCTGTGTGTGTGTGACAGCCACGTCAGGGATCCCGGCCAGTGACTCCATCATTGTGTTGAGGTAATGTTCTGCTGTGTGTGTGACAGCCACATCAGGGATCCCGGCCAGTGACTCCGTCATTGTGTTGTGTTGAGGTAATGTTCTGCTCTGTGTGTGTGACAGCCACATCAGGGATCCCAGCCAGTGACTCCATCATTGTGTTGAGGTAATGTTCTGCTGTGTGTGTGACAGCCACATCAGGGATCCCGGCCAGTGACTCCGTCATTGTGTTGTGTTGAGGTAATGTTCTGCTGTGTGTGTGACAGCCACGTCAGGGATCCCGGCCAGTGACTCATTGTGTTGTGTGGAGGTAATGTTCTGCTGTTTGTGTGACAGCCACATCAGGGATCCCGGCCAGTGACTCATTGTGTTGTGTTGAGGTAATGTTCTGCTGTGTGTGTGACAGCCACATCAGGGATCCCGGCCAGTGACTCCGTCATTGTGTTGTGTGGAGGTAATGTTCTGCTGTGTGTGTGACAGCCACATCAGGGATCCCGGCCAGTGACTCATTGTGTTGTGTTGAGGTAATGTTCTGCTGTTTGTGTGACAGCCACATCAGGGATCCCGGCCAGTGACTCCGTCATTGTGTCATGTGGAGGTAATGTTCTGCTGTGTGTGTGTGAGAGCCACATCAGGGATCCGGCCAGTGACTCCATCATTGTGTTGAGGTAATGTTCTGCTGTGTGTGTGACAGCCACATCAGGGATCCCGGCCAGTGACTCCATCATTGTGTTGAGGTAATGTTCTGCTGTGTGTGTGACAGCCACGTCAGGGATCCCGGCCAGTGACTCCATCATTGTGTTGAGGTAATGTTCTGCTGTGTGTGTGTGACAGCCACGTCAGGGATCCCGGCCAGTGACTCCGTCATTGTGTTGTGTGGAGGTAATGTTCTGCTGTGTGTGTGACAGCCACATCAGGGATCCCGGCCAGTGACTCCGTCATTGTGTTGTGTGGAGGTAATGTTCTGCTGTGTGTGTGTGACAGCCACATCAGGGATCCCGGCCAGTGACTCCGTCATTGTGTTGTGTTGAGGTAATGTTCTGCTGTGTGTGTGTGACAGCCACATCAGGGATCCCGGCCAGTGACTCCATCATTGTGTTGAGGTAATGTTCTGCTGTGTGTGTGACAGCCACATCAGGGATTCCGGCCAGTGACTCCGTCATTGTGTTGTGTTGAGGTAATGTTCTGTTGTGTGTGTGTGACAGCCACATCAGGGATCCGGCCAGTGACTCATTGTGTTGTGTGGAGGTAATGTTCTGCTGTTTGTGTGACAGCCACATCAGGGATCCCGGCCAGCGACTCCGTCATTGTGTCCCATCCCGACTTCCGCATGATGGTGCTGGCCAACCGCCCCGGCTTCCCCTTCCTGGGCAACGACTTCTTCGGCGCCATGGGTAGGTCTCCTGTCCCACAGCTCAGCAGGCCATGTGTCACCGGGCATGTGGAGTAGAAGCATGGCTGGTGACTCCCTTTCTACCTTCATTGTCTTTGGGATGAATTCTGTTTGGTACACACCATATCATTGTCTTTGGGATGAATTCTGTTTGGTACACACCATATCATTGTCTTTGGGATGAATTCTGTTTGGTACACACTATCATTTTTTGGGATTAATTCTGTTTGGTACACACCATATCATTGTCTTTGGGATGAAGTCTGATACACACCATATCATTTCTTTGGGATGATTCTGTTTGGTACACACCATATCATTGTCTTTGGGATGAATTCTGTTTGGTACACACATATCATTGTCTTTGGGATGAATTCTGTTTGGTACACACTATATCATTTTCTTTGGATGAATTCTGTTTGGTACACACCATATCATTGTCTTTGGGATGAGTCTGATAACAGCAATATCATTGTCTTTAGGATGAGTTCTGTTTGGTACACACCATATCATTGTCTTTGGGATGAATTCTGTTTGGTACACACATATCATTGTCTTTAGGATGAGTTCTGTTTGATACACACTATATCATTTCTTTGGGATGAATTCTGTTTGATACACACCATATCATTGTCTTTGGGATGAAGTCTGTTGATAAACAACCATATCATTGTCTTTAGGATGAGTTCTGTTTGATACACACCATATCATTGTCTTTGGGATGAATTCTGTTTGATACACCCCATATCATTTCTTTGGATGAGTTCTGTTTGATACACACCATATCATTGTGTTTGGGATGAAGTCTGTTTGATACACACCATATCATTGTCTTTAGGATGATTTCTGTTTGATACACACCATATCATTGTCTTTGGATGAGTTCTGTTTGATACACACCATATCATTGTCTTTGGGATGAGTCTGTTTGATACACACCATATCATTGTCTTTGGGATGAAGTCTGTTTGATACACACCATATCATTGTTTTGGGATGAAGTCTGTTTGATACACACCATATCATTGTTTTAGGATGAGTTCTGTTTGATACACACCATATCATTGTCTTTGGGATGAATTCTGTTTGATACACACCATATGCATTGTCTTTGGGATGAGTTCTGTTTGATACACACCATATCATTGTCTTTGGATGAAGTTCTGTTTGGTACACACCATATCATTGTCTTTGGGATGAGTTCTGTTTGATACACACCATATCATTGTGTTTGGGATGAGTTCTGTTTGATACACACCATATCATTGTCTTTGGGATGAATTCTGTTTGGTACACACCATATCATTGTCTTTGGGATGAGTTCTGTTTGATACACACCATATCATTGTCTTTGGGACGAGTTCTGTTTGATACACACCATATCATTGTCTTTGGGATGAGTTCTGTTTGATACACACCATATCATTGTCTTTGGGATGAGTTCTGTTTGATACACACCATATCATTGTCTTTGGGATGAGTTCTGTTTGATACACACCATATCATTGTCTTTGGGATGAGTTCTGTTTGGTACACACCATATCATTGTCTTTGGGATGAGTTCTGTTTGATACACACCATATCATTGTCTTTGGGATGAGTTCTGTTTGATACACACCATATCATTGTCTTTAGGATGAGTTCTGTTTGGTACACACCATATCATTGTCTTTGGGATGAGTTCTGTTTGATACACACCATATCATTGTGTTTGGGATGAGTTCTGTTTGATACACACCATATCATTGTCTTTGGGATGAGTTCTGTTTGATACACACCATATCATTTTCAGACCAGAATTGTGGAAGTGGGGATGTAGAAAAGGTGAGTTCTGACCATGCGACAAAATGGAAAATGCTTGACATGGAAGAAGAGGCTGGTTTTGGTGTGCAGTGAAACTGGAATACTGTATGATCTGAAACATCTTAGTCATTGAAAAGGCAGATTTACTTTTACTTTTGTTTACCCAGTTTCTTTTTTTTTATGGAATTCAAAAGGTTCCTGTCATTAGCATGTATCTTAGGAGCATTCAGGGTTAGATGCATAAAGGCACAGTGGCATGCACATTCATTCTCTTCCTTTCTTCCTCTTCTCTTTCTTCCCCACAAAGGTTCTCATGTGTTCGGTACACAGTAATGTGCACACATGCAGATCAGGCAATCTTTACTTGTTTGAGCCTTGGTAATGCCTTGCTGTAAATGTGCAGTGTGTTTACTTTACATGTTGAGCAGTGTGTGACAATCCCTGTCCTCATTGTGTTGTGTGTTGAGGTGACATGTTGAGGTGTGTACTGTCTATCCCTGCTGTCAGTGTGTTGTATGTTGAGGTGTAAACTGACTATCTCTGTTGTCAGTGTGTTGTGTTTCAGGTTACATGTTGAGGTGTGTAATGTCTGTCCCTGCTGTCAGTGTGTTGTGTGTTGAGGTGACATGTTGAGGTGTGTACTGACTATACCTGTTGTCAGTGTGTTGTGTGTTCAGGTAACAAGTTGAGGTGTGTATTGTCTACCCCTGCTGTCAGTGTGCTGTGTGTTGAGGTGACATGTTGAGGTGTGTACTGTCTATCCCTGCTGTCAGTGTGCTGTGTGTTGAGGTGACATGTTGAGGTGTGTACTGTCTATCCCTGCTGTCAGTGTGCTGTGTGTTGAGGTGACATGTTGAGGTGTGTACTGTCTATCCCTGTTGTCAGTGTGCTGTGTGTTGAGGTGACATGTTGAGGTGTGTACTGTGTACCCCTGCTGTCAGCGTGTTGTGTGTTGAGGTGTGTTACTGTCTATCCCTGCTGTCAGTGTGTTGTGTGTTGAGGTGACATGTTAAAGGTCTACTTTAGAGGTTTTCGATAATTGGTCAGCTTATGCAGAAATATGAAATGTTTGATAAATTGGCACAATAAACATCCGATTCGCTCCCGATCACACGAAATCGATCCGCGAAAGTGGGTATTTTCACCTGTAATCAAGAAAACGGGAGGTAATCAACTAAATCTTGGCATGGCTTAACTGCTCTTGGATGTGACGTCACATGATGGTCAGCGACTGCGACAGAAAGCGATTCTGATGGTTCTTGCACATCTCGCACAGTATTTAATTTATCATGTAAAAGCAGTGACTATGATTGCGACAGCCAATGTGACTCTGGGGATGTTTCTGCAAGGCCTGTACCTTATCAGTTTGAATGCTAAGTTCTTTTTACAACGTCAGTTCAGTTCCAGCTGGACGCCCGAACACAGCATTCCGAAGGCGTACCGGACTTTACCGAAGTCTCGAGGGAGCCTACCGACTGACTTCTTGATGCGATCATGCGTGGACGGCGAGCGGAGATTCTCCTTCCTCAAGCCTTAACGTGTTCATTCAATTTAACAAGTGTGATCTGTCCATAGATAAGAACAGAATAAACGTGCGACTATCGTACTCATCTGTACGAGCTTACCGTTCCGCCTTCAAAGTATAGGCGCACAATGCAGACGAAGTTTTTGAGCTACTCGAACGGGCTCGGCAATTGTCGGAATAGCTCGTTCAGCTGGAATTGACGTGGTAAAAAGAACTGTAGCTGCCCGGCATGGCTGCACGAACCGAATCCACTTCTTTCGAGTATCTGGATCAGATGGAATGTGTGCAAAGAATATCCGTCTCCTGCTGAGCTGCTGCACTCGCTACAGCACAATATCTGCCACCCCCTCGTGACTTTTTAGGCTGTGGGGGATCGCAACTCGTGTTGATTTCACTTGGTGTTGGCTTGTTGTGTAGGTCGCGGCTGACGGCCAGTCCATCAAGTGACGTCACGGTTTTCGGCCTACCGCGCGGGGTTTGAACAGGTGTGCAAAAGTCGTTTTTTATCTATTAAATTCTTCCGGCGATTTTTAAAAAAAAATGAATACCATACTGTAGTTATATGACATGCAGACCTGTTTTTAACAAATTATCGAAAATCTCTAAAGTAGACCTTTAAGGTGTGTACTGTCTATCCCTGTTGTCAGTGTGCTGTGTGTTGAGGTGACATGTTGAGGTGTGTACTGTCTATCCTGTTGTCAGTGTGTTGTGTGTTGAGGTGACATGTTGAGGTGTGTACTCTCTATCCCTGTTGTCAGTGTGCTGTGTGTTGAGGTGACATGTTGAGGTGTGTACTGTCTATCCCTGCTGTCAGTGTGCTGTGTGTTGAGGTGACATGTTGAGGTGTGTACTGTCTATCCCTGCTGTCAGTGTGCTGTGTGTTGAGGTGACATGTTGAGGTGTGTACTGTCTATCCCTGCTGTCAGTGTGCTGTGTGTTGAGGTGACATGTTGAGGTGTGTACTGTCTATCCCTGTTGTCAGTGTGCTGTGTGTTGAGGTGACATGTTGAGGTGTGTACTGTCTATCCCTGCTGTCAGTGTACTGTGTGTTGAGGTGACATGTTGAGGTGTGTACTGTCTATCCATGCTGTCAGTGTGCTGTGTGTTTAGGTGTGTACTGTCTATCCCTGTTGTCAGTGTGCTGTGTGTTGAGGTGACATGTTGAGCTGTGTACTGTCTATCCTGCTGTCAGTGTGCTGTGTGTTGAGGTGACATGTTGAGGTGTGTACTGTGTACCCCTGCTGTCAGTGTGTTGTGTGTTGAGGTGACTTGTTGAGGTGTGTACTGTCGATCCCTGCTGTCAGTGTGTTGTGTGTTGAGGTGACATGTTGAGGTGTGTACTGTCTATCCCTGTTGTCAAGGTGTTCAGGTGACATATTCAGCTGTGTACTGTCTATCCCTGTTGTCAGGGTGTTGAGGCGACATGTTGAGGTGTGTACTGACTACCCTGTTGTCAGGGTGTTCAGGTGACATATTCAGCCGTGTACTGTCTATCCCTGTCCTCAGTGTGCTGTGTGTTCAGGCGACATGTTGAGGTGTGTACTGTCTATCCCTGTTGTCAGTGTGCTGTGTGTTGAGGTGACATGTTGAGGTGTGTACTGACTATCCCTGTCCTCGGTGTGCTGTGTTCAGGCGACATGTTGAGGTGTGTACTGTCTATCCTTGTTGTCAGGGTGTTCAGGTGACATATTCAGCCGTGTACTGTCTGTCCCTGTTGTCAGGGTGTTCGGGTGACATATTCAGCCGTTGTACTGTCTATCCCTGTTGTCAGGGTGTTCAGGTGACATATTCAGCCGTGTGTACTGTCTATCCCTGTTGTCAGGGTGTTCAGGTGACATATTCAGCCGTGTACTGTCTATCCCTGTTGTCAGGGTGTTCAGGTGACATATTCAGCCGTGTACTGTCTATCCCTGTCCTCAGTGTGCTGTGTGTTCAGGTGACATGTTCTCCTGCCATGCCATCGACAATCCAGACATCGACTCGGAGCTGGCCATGCTGCGTCAGTACGGCCCCGTGTGCCGGAGAACATCCTGCGTAAACTGGTGCTTGCGTTCGGGGAACTGCGAGAGATGGCGGACCAGGGGCTGATCAACTACCCCTACTCCACGCGGGAGGTGGTCAACATGGTGCGCCACCTGGATGTAAGTGCAGCGGCACTGAGAGAGTTGATAGTTAAATGTGAACCGTTTGTCCAGTCAATGTAAAATCCTGGTGATTGGACAGGAGGGGGGGGAAGTGGGGGGGGGGGGGGGTCGGAAAGGAGGACAGGGTGTGGGATGGGTTGGGAGAGTTCAGAGAAGCTTGGGAAAAATGTATGTTTTGATATTCTTACCTCCACATACAAGTTATGTTTTTATCTGTGTCTGTTGGTTGGGCTGTCTGTCTGTCTGTCAGCAGAATTATTCAAATACTGTGTAACCAATTTTAATGACATTTTGGAGAGTCGGCCTCTGGCTCAAGGATGAAGCTGTGTGATCATGATGTGGATCTGCATAAAAAGGGGGATCCTGGAGTCATGTGACCTCAGTGAAGGTGGACGCTTCCCAAAGGCCTTCTGCTTTGTTTGCTCCCCTTGTCATTGCTATCCTTTTCAGCTGGCTAGGTTTTCACTTTGTTATATCAGTGTGTGTGTGTGTGTGTGTGTGTGTGTGTGTGTGTATGTGTGTGTGTGTGTGTGTGTGTGTGTGTGTGTGTGTGTGTGTGTGTGTGTGTAAGCATTCATTGAATAGAAAGATGATCTTTTTAGAGTATGAATTTGACATATGATGAAACAAAACGACTCAGAAGCTTGTTCATCTGTACATAACTTTAACTTTCTTTCAGAAGTTTCCAGTGTGTGCATTTTGTCATTTGATAAAAAAAAAAAAAAGAAAAAGGAGAATAAGCTACTTATTTACCTCTGCATTCCTGTTTGTTAATTTGAAACAGTTTCTAAAGTTAGAGATGTTAATTGTATGGTGAGAAAGAAAAGCTTTACGAACTGTTAATCTAGCTTGCCTTTTGCGTTGTTTCAGCAATTCCCCAATGAGGGTCTGACGACGGTGGTAAAGAACGTGTTTGACTTTGACCAGTACAACAAGGAGCTGAAGGAAACGCTGATCGAAACCATGCAGAAACACGGCATTCCCCTGGGTGCTTCTGAGGCCTCGGTCAGATGCCAAAGAGTAAGGCTGGGTGGATGGGGGTTGGACAGGGTACCCTGAAGTACTTGTTGAGTGGACATACCCTGGGTACTTCTGAGGCCTCGGTCAGACTGGCCAAAGAGTAAGGCTGGGTGGATGGGGGTTGGACAGGGTACCTGAAGTACTTGTTGAGTGGACATACCCCTGGGTACTTCTGAGGCCTCGGTCAGACTGGCCAAAGAGTAAGGCTGGGTGGATGGGGGTTGGACAGGGTACCCTGAAGTACTTGTTGAGTGGACCGCTTGTCTTGTCCTGAAGTGTCACATCTAGGGAGCTCATGTAGTGGTCAGAAATGAATGCAGCATTCTTTGATGTGGTGAGACAAAGTGTGATTGTTAGTGGAAGATGTTGTGTGATAATTGTGAAAGGTTTATCTGAGAGAGAGAGGGAGAGAGCGCGAAAGAGGGAGTGTGTTTTGAAAGAATTCAGCGGTAATTGTCAAGTGGAAAGCCTCACTCTGCTAACAGAATGAATGCAAATCATTGGTAACTGAAGATGAATATATTAATTCTGCTAATTGTATGGAGAAAATCCTTGTCTTTTGTAACTGACTGAGAACATTCTAAGAAACGCAGACAGATGAAAAGGACCTGGAAAGTACTTCAACTGCTGATTGAGTAAGACTGATCACTAAAATCTTGGAAGGAGAACTCTTTTCATTTACAATGTGTAGAAAATAATATTTCATGGATGAAAATTTTTGTGTGTTTTCTTAAAGAGATTATCATTAGACTGTAAATACACTCAAGTCTTGTAACGGAATTAGCGGTTAGGGTGAATATGTCTAAAACTGAGGCAAGTTCTAGAAAAGAAAGCAGAGAGAACTCCAGCCTCTCAGAATATTCCCTCATTGTCCCTCTGAGTTCTCTTCCCTGATTGTCTCCCTCTTTTGGTAGTCAACACTTTAACTCCAGTATGCTGCCTTTGATTGTCTCCCTCTTTTGGTAGTCAACACTTTAACTCAGTATGCTGCCTTTGATTGTCTCCCTCTTTTGGTAGTCAACACTTTAACTCCAGTATGCTGCCTTTGATTGTCTCCTCTTTTGGTAGTCAACACTTTAATCCAGTATGCTGCCTTTGATTGTCTCCCTCTTTTGGTATGTCAACACTTTAACTCCAGTATGCTGCTTTGATTGTCTCCCTCTTTTAGTAGTCAACACTTAACTCCAGTATGCTGCCTTTGATTGTCTCCCTCTTTTGGTAGTCAACACTTTAACTCCAGTATGCTGCCTTTGATTGTCTCCCTCTTTTGGTAGTCAACACTTTAACCGTCTTTAGTATGCACTTACCTGAGCTTAGTTACGCCGAAACCCATCGGCAAGGTAAGTAACTCCGTAATTTGAACATGGTTACCCAATTTAAAAATTAATTTAAAAGAGAGGAAAGGAAATAGTGAAATGAAAATAATTTTTAAAATTCCTACGAATATTATATGTTGCTATATCATAAGTTTGAAGAATATCATTATGAGCCATTTACTCGGGAAAAGAAAAAAAATCTTCTTCAGAACGTTCTTCCGAATCATACCTGGAAACATCATCCCAGTCGAAATCTAGGTCACTCTAAGCTTCATTACCAGCACCTTCACTAAGTCTTATGCCGTAAATCCTACAAATCACAGTATCTTCATCACTAAATCTCGTTATAGAACGGCAGAAATCAAGGTTAGCGATGGCGAAAAACAGCATTTCGACCACAAAACTTTAAAAATTCGTAACTCGAGAAACTACGACACGTATCGACTCGCGGTTTTTTGCAAACGGAAGTAAATGGCCACAGGAAGAAGGAAGTCACGTTCTCGCGAGACTTCCTTTTCTACGAGAAATATGGCGGCGCCCATTGTTGCCATGTGTTTTACCGGGCGCTGGCAGTTGTCAGCGTTTTGGCCGTGTGATTTCCGGTTGGGCGCTAGCAGGTTCTCGCCTGTCAAGAGGGTTAACTCCAGTATGCTGCCTTTGATTGTCTCCCTCTTTTGGTAGTCAACACTTTAACTCCAGTATGCTGCCTTTGATTGTCTCCCTCTTTTGGTAGTCAACACTTTAACTCCAGTATGCTGCCTTTGATTGTTCCCTCTTTTGGTAGTCAACACTTTAACTCCAGTATGCTGCCTTTGATTGTCTCCCTCTTTTGGTAGTCAACACTTTAACTCCAGTATGCTGCCTTTGATTGTCTCCCTCTTTGGTAGTCAACACTTTAACTCCAGTATGCTGCCTTTCTTAAGCAAGATGTATTTCAACAGGAGACACAGGAAACATTGCAGTGGGGTGATTTGTTTTGTTGATGAAACAATGTTTCACAGACTAGGTGTGATGTGTGTTAGACGTTCCATCTTTGTTTTTTGTTTTTGTTTGGTTTGGTTTTTTGTTAGTGATGTTTGTAGTCCGCCCATCCATGTTTAACCGCATAAAGGAAGAAACCAGGTCTAATTTCATAATGTCTGGCAGTGGAAATGATGATGATTGTTGCGATTGATATTCACTGCAAATGTATGAATGTTTCTATTTATTTGTTTACCGTGGAAGCGGACAGAGTGTGAGGCATGAGAGAGTATGAAAGAGTTGGACTTTCACTGGTGTCTGGCAAATTCTGAAACAGCAGTGACTCAGGAATATCTTGTCTATGACTGTTGATCCACATTGTATTTTCCGCTGTTTGCAATGTTTGAAAATAAACATGCTCAAGAAATTATTCTGGTTAAAGTGTTGTTTGTGTACTGTTTGATGTCTTGTTCTGGTGCATGTGGACTGGAAGAAAAAATCAAAAAAGAAGAAAAAAATCAAAGCTAGACAACCTCCACAGAAAAAGAAAATAGTCAGAATTTGCCAGACATCAAATGTTGGTCTTGCTAATGGTTTAATGCTACAGACGAGTATTCAGTGAGGGATGCGGCTTTGATGTAATGAAAGGGAGAAATAAGTCGGCTTGTAACTCTTTTCAGATAGGAAATCTGAACACGGCATTGTGATCATCCCTAGAATTTTGATAGCCACACCTATTCACAGGACATATACACAAAGCATTATGATTGTCCCTTCAATCTCACCAGTTGTACCTATTCACAGGACATCTACACAAAGCATTATGATTGTCCCTTCAATCTCACCAGTTGTATCTGATTACAGGATATCTACACAAAGCATTATGATTGTCCCTTCAATCTCACCAGTTGTACCTGATTACAGGACATCTACACAAAGCATTGTGATTGTCCCTTCAATCTCACCAGTTGTATCTGATTACAGGACATCTACACAAAGCATTGTGATTGTCCCTTCAATCTCACCAGTTGTATCTGATTACAGGACATCTACACAAAGCATTATGATTGTCCCTTCAATCTCACCAGTCTTACCTGATCACAGGACATCTACACAAAGCATTATGATCAGCCCTTCAATCTCACCAGTCTTACCTGATCACAGGACATCTACACAAAGCATTATGATCATCCCTTCAATCTCACCAGTCTTATTTGATTACAGGACATCTACACAAAGCATTATGATCATCCCTTCAATCTCACCAGTTGTACCTGATCACAGGACATCTACACAAAGCATTGTGATTGTCCCTTCAATCTCACCAGTCTTATTTGATTACAGGACATCTACACAAAGCATTATGATCATCCCTTCAATCTCACCAGTTGTACCTGATCACAGGACATCTACACAAAGCATTATGATTGTCCCTTCAATCTCACCAGTTGTACCTGATCACAGGACATCTACACAAAGCATTATGATTGTCCCTTCAATCTCACCAGTTGTACCTGATCACAGGACATCTACACAAAGCATTATGATCATCCCTTCAATCTCACCAGTTGTACCTATCACAGGACATCTACACAAAGCATTATGATCATCCCTTCAATCTCACCAGTTGTACATATCACAGGACATCTACACAAAGCATTATGATTGTCCCTTCAATCTCACCAGTTGTACCTGATCACAGGACATCTACACAAAGCATTATGATCATCCCTTCAATCTCACCAGTTGTACCTGATCACAGGACATCTACACAAAGCATTGTGATTGTCCCCCCAATGTCAACAGTCTTACCTGATCACAGGACATCTACACAAAGCATTATGATTGTCCCCCCAATGTCAACAGTTGTACCTGATCACTCTCAGCTTCAGCAGTCACTAGGTGACAAGCATTACTGTGCTGATTTCTTCCCCCTGTCCCGACACTTCCCAAAGCACCAACAAAGGGGAAACTAAGCCTGAAAAGTAGAAAACCAACCAGCCGATGAAAGGAACCCGACAAGTCCTTCCCGAGCTGAGGATCCTGTGGGCAGCCTGCTATTCTGAATCTTTATCTTGAGGATCCAATGGGCAGCCTGCTATTTTGATTCTTTATCATGAGGATCCAAAGGGCAGCCTGCTATTTTGATTCTTTATCATGAGGATCCAAAGGGCAGCCTGCTATTTTGATTCTTTATCATGAGGATCCAATGGGCAGCCTGCTATTTTGATTCTTTATCATGAGGATCCAATGGGCAGCCTGCTATTTTGATTCTTTATCATGAGGATCCAAAGAGCAGCCTGCTATTTTGGTTCTTTATCATGAGGATCCAAAGAGCAGCCTGCTATTTTGATTCTTTATCATGAGGATCCTGTGGGCAGCCTGCTATTTTGATTCTTTATCATGAGGATCCAATGGGCAGCCTGCTATTTTGATTCTTTATCATGAGGATCCAATGGGCAGCTGCTATTTTGATTCTTTATCATGAGGATCCTGTGGGCAGCCTGCTATTTTGATTCTTTATCATGAGGATCCAAAGGGCAGCCTGCTATTTTGATTCTTTATCATGAGGATCCAATGGGCAGCCTGCTATTTTGATTCTTTATCTTGAGGATCCAAAGGGCAGCCTGCTATTTTGATTCTTTATCATGAGGATCCAAAGGGCAGCCTGCTATTTTGATTCTTTATCATGAGGATCCAATGGGCAGCCTGCTATTTTGATTCTTTATCATGAGGATCCAATGGGCAGCCTGCTATTTTGATTCTTTATCATGAGGATCCAAAGGGCAGCCTGCTATTTTGATTCTTTATCATGAGGATCCAATGGGCAGCCTGCTATTTTGATTCTTTATCATGAGGATCCAAAGGGCAGCCTGCTATTTTGATTATCATGAGGATCCAAAGGGCAGCCTGCTATTTTGATTCTTTATCATGAGGATCCAAAGGGCAGCCTGCTATTCTGAATCTTTATCTTGAGGATCCAATGGGCAGCCTGCTATTCTGAATCTTTATCTTGAGGATCCAATGGGCAGCCTGCTATTCTGAATCTTTATCTTGAGGATCCAAAGGGCAGCCTGCTATTCTGAATCTTTATCTTGAGGATCCAAAGCGCAGCCTCTATTCTGAATCTTTATCTTGAGGATCCAAAGGGCAGCCTGCTATTCTGAATCTTTATCTTGAGAATCCAAAGGGCAGCCTGCTATTCTGAATCTTTATCTTGAGGATCCATAGGGCAGCCTCTATTCTGAATCTTTATCTTGAGGATCCAAAGGGCAGCCTGCTATTCTGAATCTTTATCCTGAGGATCCAAAGGGCAGCCTGCTATTCTGAATCTTTATCTTGAGGATCCAAAGGGCAGCCTGCTATTCTGAATCTTTATCTTGAGGATCCAAAGGGCAGCCTGCTATTCTGAATCTTTATCTTGAGGATCCAATGGGCAGCCTGCTATTCTGTATCTTTATCTTGAGGATCCAAAGGGCAGCCTGCTATTCTGAATCTTTATCTTGAGGATCCAATGGGCAGCCTGCTATTCTGTATCTTTATCTTGAGGATCCAATGGGCAGCCTGCTATTCTGTATCTTTATCATGAGGATCCAATGGGCAGCCTGCTGTTCTGAATCTTTATCTTGAGGATCCAATGGGCAGCCTCTATTCTGAATCTTTATCTTGAGGATCCAAAGGGCAGCCTGCTATTCTGTATCTTTATCATGAGGATCCAATGGGCAGCCTGCTATTCTGTATCTTTATCATGAGGATCCAATGGGCAGCCTGCTATTCTGTATCTTTATCCTGAGGATCCAATGGGCAGCCTGCTATTCTGAATCTTTATCATGAGGATCCAATGGGCAGCCTGCTATTCTGTATCTTTATCATGAGGATCCAATGGGCAGCCTGCTATTCTGTATCTTTATCCTGAGGATCCAATGGGCAGCCTGCTGTTTTGAATCTTTATCATGAGGATCCAATGGGCAGCCTGCTATTCTGTATCTTTATCCTGAGGATCCAATGGGCAGCCTGCTATTCTGTATCTTTATCATGAGGATCCAATGGGCAGCCTGCTATTCTGTATCTTTATCATGAGGATCCAATGGGCAGCCTGCTATTCTGTATCTTTATCATGAGGATCCAATGGGCAGCCTGCTATTCTGTATCTTTATCATGAGGATCCAATGGGCAGCCTGCTATTCTGTATCTTTATCATGAGGATCCAATGGGCAGCCTGCTATTCTGTATCTTTATCCTGAGGATCCAATGGGCAGCCTGCTATTCTGTATCTTTATCCTGAGGATCCAATGGGCAGCCTGCTATTCTGAAGGGTCTACACAAGGGTAATGATTTTCTTGTGAAAGGATGGTTGTCTTTTTTGAAATGGTGAAAGTGGAAAGTACGGCTGTTAACTCTGTTAACTCTGAGTTTAAATGATACTTATTGCTGTAGTTTCTCCCATGTACACAGGTACTGTTAACTCTGAGTTGAAATGATACTTATTGCTGTAGTTTCTCCAATGTACACAGGTACTGTTAACTTTGAGTTTAAATGATACTTATTGCTGTAGTTTCTCCCATGTACACAGGTACTGTTAACTCTGAGTTGAAATGATACTTATTGCTGTAGTTTCTCCCATGTACACAGGTACTGTTAACTCTGAGTTTAAATGATACTTATTGCTGTAGTTTCTCCAATGTACACAGGTACATCTAGGTTGGTGCCTAGTTCTACACACACAAACATAACCATGCAGTCAGCATGTACACACAGACACAAAGACTCAGAGGCACATGACCATGTGCACACACAGAATGCACTATCTTGCACAAGAATCTGAGTCTAAGCACCAAATATTCATTCAGGCAGAAGAGGTTTTTTCTCTCTCTCTCTCTCCTTCCTCTCTATCCTTCTCCCTTTCTCTCTGTCTTTTCTTTTCTTTCTCCCTCACACACACACAGTAAAAGCAGAGCAAGTGTATGACTGCCGGCCTGTCCTGATGTTGACACCACAAAGGCAAGCTGAGCACCAATTCTAAGTTTCAAAAGTTGTTATGAATCCAAAGGAATAATTAAACAAAAAAAGAAAATTGTGATGATTATAATTCACTGGAAAATTATCGTCAGTGATGCAAAAGACACATGCAAGCACACATGCAGACACATGAAAACACATACACAGACACACAGACACAGACACAGACATGCACGCATGCATGCACATGCACACGCACACACACACACACACGAGTCATGAAATACTGTCAGCGTGGTTTAGTGGTAGTGCTGTAAAGGTCCAGAGGTAGTGATGTGGCAGTACATCAGCATGGTTTAGTGGTAGTGCTGTAAAGGTCCAGAGGTAGTGATGTGGCAGTACATCAGCATGGTTTAGTGGTAGTGCTGTAAAGGTCCAGAGGTAGTGATGTGGCAGTACATCAGCATGGTTTAGTGGTAGTGCTGTAAAGGTCCAGAGGTAGTGATGTGGCAGTACATCAGCATGGTGACATGAAGGAGTTGAAGCTGGATGTAAGCTGATAAAGCACATTGTGTCTGTCACTGAGCTTCTCACTGAGGAGACTGTGTCTGTCACTGAGCTTCCCACTGAGGAGACTGTTTCTGTCACTGAGCAGATCTTTTTCACATTGAGCAGGTTGTTTTCATTGAGCAGATTGTTTCTCACGAGGAGACTCTATCACTCAGGAGACTGTTTCTGTCATGAGCAGATGTTTCTCACTGAGGAGACTGTTTCTCACTGGGAGATTGTTTCTCACTGAGGAGATGTTTCTGTCTCTGGCTTTCACTGAGGAGACTGTTTCTGTCACTGAGTTCTCATGAGGAGACTGTTTCTGTCATGAGCAGATTTTTTCTCATTGGCAGGTTGTTTCTCATTGAGCAGATTGTTTCTCACTGAGGAGACTTTATCATCAGGAGATGTTTCTCACTGAGGAGATTGTTTCTCATGAGGAGACGTTTCTGTCATGAGGGATTGTTTCTCACTGAGGAGACTGTTTCTGTCACTGAGGAGATTGTTTCTCATGAGGAGATTGTTTCTGTCATGAGGAGATTGTTTCTGTCATGAGGAGATTGTTCTCATGAGGAGATTGTTTCTCACTGAGGAGATTGTTTCTGTCACTGAGGAGATTGTTTCTCACTGAGGAGATTGTTTCTCACTGAGGAGATTGTTTCTGTCATGAGGAGATTGTTTCCACTGAGGAGATGTTTCTGTCACTGAGGAGATTGTTCTGTCACTGAGGAGATTGTTTCTCACTGAGGAGATGTTTCTCACTGAGGAGATTGTTTCTCACTGAGGAGACTGTTTTCATGAGGAGATTGTTTCTCACTGAGGAGACTGTTTCTCACTGAGGAGATTGTTTCTGTCATGAGGAGATTGTTTCTCACTGAGGAGATTGCTTCTCACTGAGGAGACTGTTAAGAAAGAAAGATCCCACTGGAGAGATAAAACAAGTGATGTTTTGGGTGTAGCTCTCCTTCAGTGCTGTGGCTTGTGATTGGGGTAAGGAGAACACTAATTTACATTAATTAATGTTAAAGCGTTGTTATTCTTTTTTTCGTTATGATCTTGTGGCAGTCCTGTGCACGGCAACACTCTGCACTGGAGCGAGGTTCACACACACTTCATGCATACATACATACGTCCTTCACTGCTGATTGCAGTGACATATAATCACATGCAGTCCTTCACTGTCATTGCAGTGACATCTTACACACTGAGTCCCTCACTGCTGATTGCAGTGACATCATTACACACACACAGTCCCTCACTGCTCTTGCAGTGACTATTCACACAGTCCCTCACTGGTCATTGCAGTGACATCATACACACAGTCCTCACTGCATCATTGCAGTGACATTCATCACACAAGTCCTCACTGTGATTGCAGTGAATTTCATCACATGCAGTCCCTCACTGCTCATTGCAGGAATCATACACACAGTCCTCATGGTCATTGCAGTGACATCTACACACAGTCCTCACTGCTCATTGCAGTGTGACATTCTACACTAGTCCCTCACTGGTCATTGCAGTGGACATATTCACACAGTCCCTCACTGCTCATTGCAGTGACATCATACACACAGTCCCTCACTGCTCATTGCAGTGACATCATTACACACAGTCCCTCACTGGTCATTGCAGTGACATCATTACACACAGTCCCTCACTGGTCATTGCAGTGACATCATACACACAGTCCCTCACTGATCATTGCGGTGACATCATACACACTTACAGTCCCTCACTGCTCATTGCAGTGACATCATACACACGTCCCTCGCTGCTCATTGCAGTGACATCATACACACATGCAGTGCCTCACTGCTCATTGCAGTTGAAATCATACACACAGTCCCTCACTGCTCATTGCAGTGACATCATACAACATACAGTCCTCACTGCTCATTGCAGTGACATCATACACACAGTCCCTCACTGGTCATTGCAGTGACATCATACACACAGTCCCTCACTGGTCATTGCAGTGACATAATACACACAGTCCCTCACTGGTCATTGCAGTGACATCATACACACAGTCCCTCACTGCTCATTGCAGTGACATCATACACACATGCAGTCCCTCACTGCTGATTGCAGTGACATCATACACACATACAGTCCCTCACTGCTCATTGCAGTGACATCATACACACAGTCCCTCACTGGTCATTGCAGTGACATCATACACACAGTCCCTCACTGCTCATTGCAGTGACATCATACACACAGTCCGTCACTGCTGATTGCAGTGACATCATACACACATGCAGTCCTCACTGCTCATTGCAGTGACATCATACACACAGTCCCTCACTGGTCATTGCAGTGACATCATACACACAGTCCCTCACTGCTCATTGCAGTGACATCATACACACAGTCCCTCACTGGTCATTGCAGTGACATCATACACACAGTCCCTCACTGCTCATTGCAGTGACATCATACACACAGTCCCTCACTGCTCATTGCAGTGACATCATACACACAGTCCCTCACTGGTCATTGCAGTGACATCATACACACAGTCCCTCACTGGTCATTGCAGTGACATCATACACACAGTCCCTCACTGATCATTGCGGTGACATCATACACTACAGTCCCTCACTGTCATTGCAGTGACATCATACACACAGTCCCTCGCTGCTCATTGCAGTGACATCATACACACATGCGTTGCCTCACTGCTCATTGCAGTGAAATCATACACACAGTCCCTCACTGCTCATTGCAGTGACATCATACACACATACAGTCCCTCACTGCTCATTGCAGTGACATCATACACACAGTCCCTCACTGCTCATTGCAGTGACATCATACACACAGTCCCTCACTGCTCATTGCAGTGACATCATACACACAGTCCCTCACTGGTCATTGCAGTGACATCATACACACAGTCCCTCACTGGTCATTGCAGTGACATCATACCACATACAGTCCCTCACTGGTCATTGCAGTGACATCATACACACAGTCCCTCACTGTTCATTGCAGTGACATCATACACACATGTATGTCCTCACTGCCTCATTGCAGTGACATCATACACACATGCAGTCCCTCACTGCTCATTGCAGTGACATCATACACACATACAGTCCTTCACTGCTCATTGCAGTGACATCATACACACATACAGTCCCTCACTGCTGATTGCAGTGACATCATACACATACAGTCCTTCACTGCTGATTGCAGTGACATCATACACACAGTCCCTCACTGCTCATTGCAGTGATATCATACACACACCACGTCCTCCACTGCTCATTGCAGTGACATCATACACACAGTCCCTCACTGGTCATTGCAGTGACATCATACACACATGCAGTCCTTCACTGCTCATTGCAGTGACATCATACACACAGTCCCTGTCTGATCATTGCAGTGACATCATACACGCTACAGTCCTCACTGATCATTGCGGTGACATCATACACACAGTCCCTCACTGGTCATTGCAGTGACATCATACACACATACAGTCCCTCACTGCTCATTGCAGTGACATCATACACATAGTCCCTCACTGATCATTGCAGTGACATCATACACACAGTCCCTCACTGGTCATTGCAGTGACATCATACACACAGTCCCTCACTGCTCATTGTAGTGACATCATACACACAGTCCTTCACTGCTCATTGCAGTGACATCATACACACATACATGTCCCTCAACTGCTCATTGCAGTGACATCATAGACACAGTCCCTCACTGGTCATTGCAGTGACATTCATACACACATGCAGTCCCTCACTGCTGATTGCTAGTGACTCATACACACATACAGTCCCTCACTGGTCATTGCAGTGACATCATACACACAGTCCCTCACTGCAGATTGTAGTGACATCATACACACACACAGTCCCTCACTGCTCATTGCAGTGACATCATACACACATACAGTCCCTCACTGATCATTGCAGTGACATCATAGACACAATCCCTCACTGCTCATTGCAGTGACATCATACACACAGTCCCTCACTGCTCATTGCAGTGACATCATACACACATACAGTCCCTCACTGCTCATTGCAGTGACATCATACACACACAGTCCTCACTGATCATTGCAGTGACATCATAGACACAGTCCCTCACTGATCATTGCAGTGACATCATAACACACACGTCCCTCACTGGTCATTGCAGTGAGATCATACACACATACAGTCCCTCACTGCTCATTGCAGTGACATCATATCCACATCACAGTCCCTCACTGATCATTGCAGTGACATCATACACACACACAGTCCCTCACTGGTCATTGCAGTGAGATCATACACACATACAGTCCCTCACTGCTCATTGCAGTGACATCATACACACAGTCCCTCACTGCTCATTGCAGTGACATCATACACACATACAGTCCCTCACTGATCATTGCAGTGACATCATACACACACACAGTCCCTCACTGCTCATTGCAGTGACATCATACACACAGTCCCTCACTGTCATTGCAGTGACATCATACACACAGTCCCTCACTGTCATTGCAGTGACATCACACACGCAGTCCCTCACTGATCATTGCAGTGACATCATACACACATGCAGTCCTTCACTGGTCATTGCAGTGACATCGTACACACACACAGTCCCTCACTGCTCATTGCAGTGACATCATACACACAGTCCCTCACTGCTCATTGCAGTGACATCATACACACATACATGTCCCTCCTGCTCATTGCAGTGACATCATACACACAACACGTCCCTCACTGATCATTGCAGTGACATCATAGACACAGTCCCTCACTGATCATTGCAGTGACATCATACACACACACAGTCCCTCACTGGTCATTGCAGTGAGATCATACACACATACAGTCCCTCACTGCTCATTGCAGTGACATCATACACACACAGTCCCTCACTGATCATGCATGTGACATCATACACACACACAGTCCTCACTGGTCTATTGCAGTGAGATCATACACACATACAGTCCCTCACTGCTCATTGCAGTGACATCATACACACAGTCCCTCACTGCTCATTGCAGTGACATCATACACACATACAGTCCCTCACTGATCATTGCAGTGACATCATACACACACACAGTCCCTCACTGCTCATTGCAGTGACATCATACACACAGTCCCTCACTGCTCATTGCAGTGACATCATACACACAGTCCCTCACTGCTCATTGCAGTGACATCACACACGCAGTCCCTCACTGATCATTGCAGTGACATCATACACACATGCAGTCCTTCACTGGTCATTGCAGTGACATCGTACACACACAGTCCCTCACTGCTCATTGCAGTGACATCATACACACAGTCCCTCACTGCTCATTGCAGTGACATCATACACACATGCAGTCCTTCACTGGTCATTGCAGTGACATCGTACACACACACAGTCCCTCACTGCTCATTGCAGTGACATCATACACAGTCCCTCACTGGTCTTTGCAGTGACATCATAGACACAGTCCCTCACTGCTCATTGCAGTGACATCATACACACAGTCCCTCATGCTCATTGCAGTGACATCATACACACACACAGTCCCTCACTGCTCATTGCAGTGACATCATACACACAGTCCCTCACTGCTCATTGCAGTGACATCATACACACAGTCCCTCACTGATCATTGCAGTGACATCGTACACACATACAGTCCCTCACTGCTCATTGCAGTGACATCATACACAGTCCCTCACTGCTCTTTGCAGTGACATCATAGACACAGTCCCTCACTGCTCATTGCAGTGACATCATACACACAGTCCCTCACTGCTCATTGCAGTGACATCATACACACATACAGTCCCTCACTGCTCATTGCAGTGACATCATACACACAGTCCCTCACTGCACATTGCAGTGACATCATACACACACACAGTCCCTCACTGCTCATTGCAGTGACATCATACACACAGTCCCTCACTGCTCATTGCAGTGACATCATACACACAGTCCCTCACTGCTCTTTGCAGTGACATCATAGACACAGTCCCTCACTGCTCATTGCAGTGACATCATACACACAGTCCCTCACTGGTCATTGCAGTGACATCACACACACGTCCCTCACTGCTCATTGCAGTGACATCACACACACAGTCCCTCACTGCTCATTGCAGTGACATTATACACACATGCAGTCCCTCACTGCTCATTGCAGTGACATTATACACACATGCAGTCCCTCACTGCTCATTGCAGTTCCTCAACCACATCCCGCCACAGCCTGGGCACTGGTTATTGTTAGGGAACAGTCAAAGTCAAGTTGCTTTGAGGGAACTCACCAGAATAGACGCTGCTTTGCTGCAGAGTCACTGTCATGGTGTTCAGTGGTGCCTGTTTTGATCCAACATAGGCAGGACACCATCTACTAAGGCCCCTGACTGATGACAGTCATTGCTCTGTCATGGAGCTGGTGTGAGTGAGCACCCCAAGCCAGAGGCCACTATGTCCATCCCGTGAAATCATCGATACTGACAACTTCGTACTGAACTCAACAAGGATGTAGACATTGGCAGGGAGTGGAAGCTGATATTGCAATAAGAGAAGGGTATGAAAGGCTTCAGGATTTGATCGTTCTTTCTTTCTTTCTTTAGAATTTGAGACCTTTTGTCAAAATATTGATGGATGAGAATGTTCATATGATGCCACTCTGGTGCGAGACTGCATGACAGAGCTATACGTTTTGCTTACATACATAAGTGTGTTCCACTCTGGTGGGAGACTGCATGACAGAGCTATACGTTTTGCTTACATACATAAGTGTGTTCCACTCTGGTGTGAGACTGCATGACAGAGCTATACGTTTTGCTTACATACACAAGTGTGTTCCACTCTGGTGGGAGACTGCATGACAGAGCTATACGTTTTGCTTACATACATAAGTGTGTTCCACTCTGGTGGGAGACTGCATGACAGAGCTATACGTTTTGCTTACATACATAAGTGTGTTCCACTCTGGTGTGAGACTGCATGACAGAGCTATACGTTTTGCTTACATACATAAGTGTATTCCAGCATCAACCAGGCCCAAGAGATAAAGATGCCTGCAGTGTTGTTCAACGCATTACAAATTGATATGTTTTTGGGGCCTGTTTCACCCAGTAGATACAGCCTTGTGGTCTGGGTGCAAGATCCTAGCTTTTGTTCCAGCTTGAGACTGCAGGTTTACAGAGGATTTTCACTTCAGAGAAAACAACAAGATGCAATGCATATAAACGTACTCTAGAGTTTAGATCTATCATAAAGCGCGTGTAGAAAAATGTCACAATCAAACATGCGTCATAATAAAAAAAACTTCACAATCAAACATGCATCATAATGTATTTCGTCACTGAGATAAGAAATCGGTGAAGTACTTTCCGAGATAGAAGAAAAACAGAAGAAAAACTGTTTGGGGCCGTTATAGCTGTTAGTAACAGCTATTCTGGTAAAATAAAACATTTGGCATCATCCGTGACCCATAATGAACATACATACAAATTTTCGGAAAGATCAGCCCAGAAGTTTTGTCTGGAGCGAGTGGAACACATTTTGACCACAGACAGACACACACACAGACAGACAGACACACAGACAGATAGACACACAGACAGCATTTCTTCATTCCCATTGTAAAGTTCTCCGTGTTTTATAAGAACTGGGAGTACAAAAACTACAAATTTGCAGACACATAAAATCCTGTTCCCGTTTTATAGAGGGGAGGGTTGTTATATGTTGAGGAATGACTCCTTAGTGTTGTTTTACACATTCTTCCCAAAGATGGAAGATGGATGGACTGTCATATATGCACATCATCTCATCTACAATGAGCTTTAGAGCTGCAGCCAAGGATTGAAGAATCAGAAGAAGAAATTACAACCTGTGTGGAGGAATGACAGTGGTTGTACAGAACCAGTATGAAATCAATCCTCAGCTGCAGCAGAAACAGAAACGCTGGTGAAAGTAGTTGGTTGTTGAACAGATTATTTTCCGATTGGTTGTTGAACGGATTATTTTCCGATTGGTTGTTGAACGGATTATTTTCCTCTTAGAGCAAACAAAGAAATGTCAGTAGAAGTAATTATTTTAATTTTCACTCTATAAGGTGATACTTACGAATTCTGGTCGTTCAATATTCTGAATCACCTGGTGACTGTTTCTGATTATCTAAGAGTGGATCTGCCGAAGTTTGAGGTCATCGGGCAGTGGACATTGGCCAGTCAGGGACTGCGACAAAAGACGGCTCTGATGCAGCTTCCTGTGCAGACCCACAGATTGCAGGTCAAGGTCAGTAGAGGTCAAAGGTTACACTCTACAGTGTAAATCTTGCACTTCCTGTTTTCCTTATAGCTTCACTCGGCACACATTTCTGTGGGCCATAGGTGTTTTCTGTTTGTACGTCTGACCATGGGCCATAGGTGTTTTCTGTTTGTACGTCTGACCATGGGCCATAGGTGTTTTCTGTTTGTACGTCTGACCTTGGGCCATAGGTGTTTTCTGTTTGTGTGTAATGTACGTTTGACCATGGGCCATAGGTGTTTTCTGTTTGTACGTCTGACCATGGGCCATAGGTGTTTTCTGTTTGTACGTCTGACCGTGGGCCATAGGTGTTTTCTGTTTGTGTGTAATGTACGTCTGACCGTGGGCCATAGGTGTTTTCTGTTTGTACGTCTGACCATGGGCCATAGGTGTTTTCTGTTTGTACGTCTGACCATGGGCCATAGGTGTTTTCTGTTTGTACGTCTGACCGTGGGCCATAGGTATTTTCTGTTTGTACGTCTGACCTTGGGCCATAGGTGTTTTCTGTTTGTGTGTAATGTACGTTTGACCATGGGCCATAGGTGTTTTCTGTTTGTACGTCTGACTGTGGGCCATAGGTATTTTCTGTTTGTACGTCTGACCTTGGGCCATAGGTGTTTTCTGTTTGTGTGTAATGTACGTCTGACCTTGGGCCATAGGTGTTTTC
This sequence comes from Conus ventricosus, assembly GCA_018398815.1. NCBI lineage: Eukaryota > Metazoa > Mollusca > Gastropoda > Neogastropoda > Conidae > Conus > Conus ventricosus. Next base: position 11,260,907 of record CM031613.1, read on the forward strand.
TGTTTGTAGGTCTGACTGTGGGCCATAGGTATTTTCTGTTTGTACGTCTGACCGTGGGCCATAGGTATTTTCTGTTTGTACATCTGACCGTGGGCCATAGGTGTTTTCTGTTTGTATGTCTGACTGTGGGCCATAGGTGTTTTCTGTTTGTACGTCTGACCGTGGGCCATAGGTGTTTTCTGTTTGTACGTCTGACCGTGGGCCATAGGTGTTTTCTGTTTGTACGTCTGACCATGGGCCATAGGTGTTTTCTGTTTGTGTGTAATGTACGTCTGACTGTGGGCCATAGGTGTTTTCTGTTTGTACGTCTGACTGTGGGCCATAGGTGTTTTCCGTTTGTACGTCTGACCTTGGGCCATAGGTGTTTTCTGTTTGTACGTCTGACCTTGGGCCATGGGTGTTTTCTGTTTGTATGTCTGACCTTGGGCCATAGGTGTTTTCTGTTTGTACGTCTGACCATGGGCCATAGGTGTTTTCTGTTTGTGTGTAATGTACGTCTGACTGTGGGCCATAGGTGTTTTCTGTTTGTACGTCTGACCTTGGGCCATAGGTGTTTTCTGTTTGTACGTCTGACCTTGGGCCATAGGTGTTTTCTGTTTGTACGTCTGACCGTGGGCCATAGGTGTTTTCTGTTTGTGTGTAATGTACGTCTGACCGTGGGCCATCGGTGTTTTCTGTTTGTAAGTCTGACCTTGGGCCATAGGTGTTTTCTGTTTGTACGTCTGACCATGGGCCATAGGTATTTTCTGTTTGTACATCTGACCATGGGCCATAGGTGTTTTCTGTTTGTGTGTAATGTACGTCTGACCATGGGCCATAGGTGTTTTCTGTTTGTGTGTAATGTATGTCTGACCTTGGGCCATAAGTGTTTTCTGTTTGTACATCTGACCGTGGGCCATAGGTATTTTCTGTTTGTACATCTGACCGTGGGTCATAGGTATTTTCTGTTTGTACGTCTGACCGTGGGCCATAGGTATTTTCTGTTTGTACATCTGACCATGGGCCATAGGTGTTTTCTGTTTGTACGTCTGACTGTGGGCCATAGGTATTTTCTGTTTGTACATCTGACCATGGGTCATACGTGTTTTCTTCATCTCCATGTGGTTGATCAGATATCAGTTACACTCAGGTTTTGCATTGGGCGGATTTTTCTTAATATAATTTTGTTTTGGTAGAGTGAGATTTACTCCAGAAATCATTAAGATTTTTTGCATACATTATAACAGTGAAAATTAAGCTGCAAACAGATTTTCCTTTCTTAAATTTTGTTTTGGAAACGTGAGATTTATTCCAGAAATCATTGAGATTTTTTGGGGTACATTATGACAGTGAGTATTAAGCTGTAAACAAAATTTTCTTTCGTTAATTTTGTGTCAGTTAAGTAAGATTTGTTTCGGACCTTGTTAATATGTAGATAAACCGTATGACAATAAGTATTCAGTTGCAGGCAGTGTATTCATTCTGAAATGAATCCATGGGTTAACCTTGAAGAGTGATCAGGTTCATGTTGTTTTATTCCCATGGTCTTCTTTCAGAGCAGCCTCAGTGTCATTTTCTTTTGCTGTTTAACCTCACACAGCGTATGAAGTGTTGTTGCTGATGACACAGAATGTTTAACCTCACACAGCGTATGAAGTGTTGCTGCTTGATGACACAGAATGTTTAACCTCACACAGCGTATGAAGTGTTGCTGCTTGATGACACAGAATGTTTAACCTCACACAGCGTATGAAGTGTTGCTGCTTGATGACACAGAATGTTTAACCTCACACAGCGTATGAAGTGTTGCTGCTTGATGACACAGAATGTTTAACCTCACACAGTGTATGAAGTGTTGCTGCTTGATGACACAGAATGTTTAACCTCACACAGCGTATGAAGTGTTGCTGTTTAGTGACACAGAAATACCAGTGACAAAAGAAATGTGACTGTTACGAAATGTTCTGCAACGCACACAACTCTGACACTCACAGCCACATACACTTACACTCAGCTACATAAAGAGACACTCACACACACACACACACACACACACACACACACACACATCTTTTCCCCTGGACTGATTAACGATATCCACTTATCTCTGTGCGCGAGTCTGCTTGTTTGTTTTGACGTGCTCGTGTGTCTGTCTGCGTGTGTGTGTGTGTGTGTGTGTGTGTGTGTGTGTGTGTGTGTGGTGTCTGTCTGCGTGTGTGTGTGCGTGTGCGTGCGTGTGCGTGCGTGTGTGTGTATGTGTGTGTGTGTGTGTTTGTGTGTGTGTTTGTGTGTGTGTGTGGTGTGTGTGTGTGCGCGCATGTGTGCGCGCGCATGTGTGTGTGTGTGTGTGTGTGTGTGTGTGTGTGTGTGTGTGTGTATGTGTGTGTGTGTGTGTGTTTGTGTGTGTGTGTGCTTTGAGTTACGATTAGTATTTTATCATGTTTCTGTAATATGCGCTTTGGCTCTCCTGAGGTACAGCGCTCTATACATATCCTTTTTCATTACATTACATTACACATGTTCATGCACAGGCATGCATGCATAACACAATACAACACACCACAGCATGGTATGACAAGATGCAACACGGTATGGCATGACACCAAATGACACAACTCAACTGAACCCAGCACAACATGCATCCACTCACACATACAAGCTTGCATGGTCACACCCTTTCCCCACCTTTTCTAGCTAGGGGAGAAAAAAAAAGAATCAAGAAAAAATAACACACTGTTGACTTTTTTTTTGCATGCAAGCATATTCTCTAATCTCCCTTTAAAACCCAGGGTTCCACATATGATAATTTTTTTTCTCTCCAAGTTATGGCACAAAACTTGCATTGTGCTTCTGCCTAACATGCTGTTAACTGCTGTTGTCTCAACATGTCAGCCTGACGGAGCCACAGAGTGGCCAGTGTGTGCACAGTGACTGACATGGTATGTCGATACAACCAAGCAGGGAATATACTCAAAACCTCACCACTCTTCTTCAATTCTCAGGGTCCAGTGCCAATGGCTGTGTCACACAAGAAGTTGGATCGCACAGAGACGCGGTCATCGGTTTCACGGAGCAGGAGGCGTACTGGACACTGCCGCTGGAGGAGTAACATCATCTGCGACATCGCTGTCAGCAAAGGTGGGGGGAGAGTCTGACTTGGTTGCTTCTGAAGCAACAACAGCGTGGTTTGGGGACAGGTTTCATACAGCATGGTTTGGGGACAGGTTTCATACAGTGTGGTTTGGGGACAGGTTTCATACAGTGTGGTTTGGGACAGGTTTCATACAGTGTGGTTTGGGGACAGGCTTCTTACAGCGTGGTTTGGGGACAGGCTTCATACAGCGTGGTTTGGGGACAGTTTTCATACAGCATGGTTTGGGGACAGGCTTCATACAGCGTGGTTTGGGGACAGGTTTCATACAGCGTGGTTTGGGGACAGGCTTCATACAGTGTGGTTTGGGGACAGGTTTCATTACAGTGTGGTTTGGGGACAGGTTTCATACAGTGTGGTTTGGGGACAGGTTTCATACAGTGTGGTTTGGGGACAGGTTTCATACAGCGTGGTTTGGGGACAGGTTTCATACAGCGTGGTTTGGGGACAGGTTTCATACAGTGTGGTTTGGGGACAGGTTTCATACAGCGTGGTTTGGGGACAGGCTTCATACAGTGTGGTTTGGGGACAGGCTTCATACAGTGTGGTTTGGGGACAGGTTTCATACAGTGTGGTTTGGGGACAGGTTTCATTCAGCGTGGTTTGGGGGACAGGCGTCATACAGTGTGGTTTGGGGACAGGTTTCATACAGTTTGGGGACAGGTTTCATACAGTGTTGTTTGGGGACAGGTTTCATACAGTTTGGGGACAGGTTTCATACAGGGTGGTTTGGGAACAGGCTTCATGCAGTTTGGGACAAGTTTCATACAGGGTGGTTTGGGGACAGGCTTCATGCAGTTTGGGGACAGGTTTCATACAGCGTTGTTTGGGGACAGGTTTCATACAGTGTTGTTTGGGGACAGGTTTCATACAGTGTGGTTTGGGGACAGGTTTCATACAGTGTGGTTTGGGGACAGGTTTCATACAGTGTGGTTTGGGGACAGGCTTCATACAGTGTGGTTTGGGACAGGTTTCATACAGTTTGGGGACAGGTTTCATACAGTGTGGTTTGGGGACAGGCTTCATACAGTGTGGTTTGGGGACAGGTTTCATACAGTTTGGGGACAGGTTTCATACAGTGTGGTTTGGGGACAGGTTTCATACAGCGTGGTTTGGGGACAGATTTCATACAGCCTGGTTTGGGGACAGGTTTCATACAGCGTGGTTTGGGGACATGTTTCATACAGCGTGGTTTCGGGACAGGTTTCATACAGCGTGGTTTGGGGACAGGTTTCATAGAGCGTGGTTTGGGGACAGGTTTCATACAGCCTGGTTTGGGGACAGGTTTCATACAGTGTGGTATGGGGACAGGTTTCATACAGTGTGGTCTGGGGACAGGTTTTATACAGTGTGGTTTGGGGACAGGTTTCATACAGCCTTGTTTGGGGACAGGTTTCATACAGTGTGGTTTGGGGACATGTTTCATACAGTGTGGTTTGTGGACAGGTTTCATACAGCCTGGTTTGGGGACAGGTTTCATACAGTGTGGTTTGGGGACATGTTTCATACAGTGTGGTTTGGGGACAGGTTTCATACAGTGTGGTTTGGGGACGGGTTTCATACAGTGTGGTTTGGGGACAGGTTTCATACAGTGTGTTGTTTGGGGACAGGCTTCATACAGTGTGGATTGGGAACAGGCTTCATACAGTTTGGGGACAGGTTTCATACAGTGTGGTTTGGGGACAGGCTTCATACAGTGTGGTTTGGGGACAGGCTTCATACAGTTTGGGGACAGGCTTCATACAGTGTGGTTTGGGGACAGGCTTCATACAGTTTGGGGACAGGCTTCATACAGTGTGGTTTGGGGACAGGCTTCATACAGTTTGGGGACAGGCTTCGTACAGTGTGGTTTGGGGACAAGCTTCATACAGTTTGGGGACAGGCTTCATACAGTGTGGTTTGGGGACAGGCTCATACAGTGTGGTTTGGGGACAGGTTTCATACAGTTTGGGGACAGGCTTCATACAGTGTGGTTTCGGGACAGGTTTCATACAGTGTTGTTTGGGGACAGGTTTCATACAGTTTGGGGACAGGTTTCATACAGTGTTGTTTGGGGACAGGTTTCATACAGTGTGGTTTGGGGACGGGTTCCATACAGTGTGGTTTGGGGGACAGGTTCCATACATGTGGTTTGGGGACAGGTTACATACAGTGTGGTTTGGGGACAGGCTTCATACAGTGTGGTTTGGGGACAGGTTTCATACAGTGTGGTTTGGGGACAGGTTTCATACAGTGTGGTTTGGGGACAGGTTTCATACAGTGTGGTTTGGGGACAGGTTTCATACAGTGTGGTTTGGGGACAGGTTTCATACAGCGTGGTTTGGGGACAGGCTTCATGCAGTGTGGTTTGGGGACAGGTTACATACAGCGTGGTTTGGGGACAGGTTTCATACAGTGTGGTTTGGGGACAGGCTTCATACAGTGTGGTTTGGGAACAGGTTTCATACAGCGTGGTTTGGGGACAGGTTTCATACAGCCTGGTTTGGGGACAGGTTTCATACAGCGTGGTTTGGGGACATGTTTCATACAGCGTGGTTTGGGGACAGGTTTCATACAGCATGGTTTGGGGACAGGTTTCATAGAGCATGGTTTGGGGACAGGTTTCATACAGCCTGGTTTGGGGACAGGTTTCATACAGTGTGGTTTGGGGACAGGTTTCATACAGTGTGGTTTGGGGACAGGTTTTATACAGTGTGGTTTGGGGACAGGTTTCATACAGCCTTGTTTGGGGACAGGTTTCATACAGTGTGGTTTGGGGACAGGTTTCATACAGTGTGGTTTGGGGACAGGTTTCATACAGCCTGGTTTGGGGACAGGTTTCATACAGTGTGGTTGGGGACAGGTTTCATACAGTATGGTTTGGGGACAGGTTTCATACAGTGTGGTTTGGGGACGGGTTTCATACAGTGTGGTTTGGGGACAGGTTTCATACAGTGTTGTTTGGGGACAGGTTTCATACAGTGTGGATTGGGGACAGGCTTCATACAGTTTGGGGACAGGTTTCATACAGTGTGGTTTGGGGACAGGCTTCATACAGTGTGGTTTGGGGACAGGCTTCATACAGTTTGGGGACAGGCTTCATACAGTGTGGTTTGGGGACAGGCTTCATACAGTTTGGGGACAGGTTTCATACAGTGTGGTTTGGGGACAGGCTTCATACAGTTTGGGGACAGGCTTCGTACAGTGTGGTTTGGGGACAGGCTTCATACAGTTTGGGGACAGGCTTCATACAGTGTGGTTTGGGGACAGGCTTCATACAGTGTGTGTTTGGGGACAGGTTTCATACAGTTTGGGGACAGGCTTCATACAGTGTGGTTTCGGGACAGGTTTCATACAGTGTTGTTTGGGGACAGGTTTCATACAGTGTTGTTTGGGGACGGGTTTCATACAGCGTGGTTTGGGGACAGGCTTCATACAGTGTGGTTTGGGGACAGGCTTCATACAGTGTGGTTTGGGGACAGGTTCCATACAGCGTGGTTTGGGGACAGGTTCCATACAGTGTGGTTTGGGGACAGGTTTCATACAGTGTGGTTTGGGGACAGGTTTCATACAGTGTGGTTTGGGGACAGGCTTCATACAGTGTGGTTTGGGGACAGGTTTCATACAGTGTGGTTTGGGACAGGTTTCATACAGTGTGGTTTGGGGACAGGCTTCCTCAACTGTTTGCATTGGATGTAATTTTAGATGTGTGTGTGCGTGTGTGTTGTGTGTGTGTGTGTGTGTGTGTGTGTGTGTGTGTGTGTGTGTGTGTGTGTGTGTGTGCATGTGTGTGTGTGTGTGAGAGAGAGAGAGAGAGAGAGAGAGAGAGATCATGACAAAGTGTATACATGTGACTGTGTTTCTGTGGATTCTTGATTCAGTGTCTGTCATACATCTATGTTCCTGATACATGCCTGCTTTCCTTCAAATTAAACCTGAAATTTTTGCATTTCAATTCTGATTTAGTGATAAACGATAAATGTGCTAGTGTCGTCTGGCAGTGTGATAAGTTCTCAGTTGCAGGCATTTATTTGTAGGTTAATCTACTGGTAATTGTTTAGTTTGAGAGGTGGAGGAGGGTCTCATGCCTTCGACTTAACGGATTTCTGACCTACAGTTTGAGAGGTGGAGGAGGGTCTATGCCTTCGATTTAACGGATTTCTGACCTACAGCTTGAGAGGTGGAGGAGGGTCTATGCCTTTGACTTAACGGATTTCTGACCTACAGCTTGAGAGGTGGAGGAGGGTCTATGCCTTCGACTTAACGGATTTCTGACCTACAGTTTGAGAAATGGAGGAGGGTCTATGCCTTCGACTTAACGGATTTCTGACCTACACATTGTCATCAGATAAGAAGTCTGATATAAACTCTCTCTCCACATATTTTTCATTTCCTGTCAAAGATATCTGGAATTGGGTGATAGCTTGCAGTGAGATGGCATAAGCATGAACCAAATGCTGTGAGATTGGAGTTTGTTGATAGCATCTCCTCACAGGAACTGCACTTTCCTGTCCAATAAGTGTCAGCCAGTGGCATACAACACAGTTCTACAGGTGTTTCTGTTGGTAGGGGTAACTGTATTCCCATAGAATATTTCACAGGGTTTTTTCACCTCCTCTTCCATAGAGAAATCTAGTCTACATGACTGTCAGTACTTTTGACACCAATGAACGAGCTTGATTACTCAGTTTTTAGAAAACTTTCTATGTATGATTTTCGATCTCTGTATGTGACTGTTTTCCTCAGTTGTACATTATTTGCCATGTTGCCAAGTGTTGGTGTCAGCAGACTGACAGACTGCCTTGTTCCTGAACACGAGTGGAAATACAGGTTAACACACAAAAGAAGGTGCAAAGTATGGCAATATGAAACACACAAGTGGAAATACAGGTTAACACGCAAAAGAAGGTGCAAAGTATGGCAATATGAAACACACAATTGAATTGTCAACAACTGTTCCTTCTTCAGACGTCACGTGGCTATTCTCCTGCTGACAGTCTTCCTGAGAGAATCGTGTTGTGGATTCTTCTGTCCATTATTGGTCACATCTGAAGGAGACATATTTTGTTGATCATTCACCTGTCTGTTTTGCATAGTGTAATAAACAAACCAAAGCGTTACTCTGTGCCTAGCTTTGCATGTTTCAGCGCATTTAGAGAGGGCTGATCGACATGTCTGTGATTTGCCAACAGCCAGTGACCGAAGTCCTGGACAGAACAAACACGACGTCATCCATGTGGCGGCCGCCAACCCCATCTGTCTGTACAGCGTCAATCCTCAGACCAGCGCCTGCAACTTCATTGACCTCTACGACATCTTTCCCTCCACTGCCGGGACCTTCCGGCCTCGGGTCAAGGTCGCCACTCTTGGGGCGCCCATGGATGATTCTGTCATCCTGCATGAAGAAGTGGTAAGGTGATCCAGTGTGTGTTCGTAATGCTGTGGTCACTGCTGTCATCATGAAGAAGTGGTAAGGTGATCCAGTGTGTGTTGGTAATGCTGTGGTAATGCTGTGGTCACTGCTGTCATCATGAAGAAGTGGTAAGGTGATCCAGTGTGTGTTGGTAATGCTGTGGTAATGCTGTGGTCACTGCTGTGGTCACCGCTGTCATCATGAAGAAGTGGTAAGGTGATCCAGTGTGTGTTGGTAATGCTGTGGTAATGCTGTGGTCACTGCTGTGGTCACTGCTGTCATCATGAAGAAGTGGTAAGGTGATCCAGTGTGTGTTGGTAATGCTGTGGTAATGCTGTGGTCACTGCTGTCATCATGAAGAAGTGGTAAGGTGATCCAGTGTGTGTTAGTAATGCTGTGGTAATGTTGTGGTAATGCTGTGGTCACTGCTGTCATCATGAAGAAGTGGTAAGGTGATCCAGTGTGTGTTGGTAATGCTGTGGTAATGCTGTGGTCACTGCTGTCATCATGAAGAAGTGGTAAGGTGATCCAGTGTGTGTTAGTAATGCTGTGGTAATGCTGTGGTAATGCTGTGGTCACTGCTGTCATCACGAAGAAGTGGTAAGGTGATCCAGTGTGTGTTGGTAATGCTGTGGTCACTGCGTTGTTGATTGTTAATGAATTATTAACTGGGTTATGTTTTTTTTTTTCTTGCAACAGTTGTGTTGGAACACTTCCAGACTGTGTAGCTCTGTATTTTCTGATTGTTGTGAAAATTGGTGTGGTAATTAGTCATGAAAGGGATCTAATAATAATAATGATAATAATAAATTGAGCTTATATAGCGCTCTTCGATGAGAGAAGAAGACTCATCCTCAGAGCGCTTTACAATACAGGAAAAATAAAAGTTTCCATAGACATTGCACAATATTGAGAAAAAGGCATCAAAACAGTAGGTCACAAAGCAAGCACTAAAACAGATGCACAAACCACATCCCCCCCACTATCCTCCCCCCCCCCCCCCACACACACACACACACACCGCCACCCCACACACACCGCACACATGACATTATATGAACAATGCTCAACAAGAATTTGGGAATAGAAGAAAAGAACCAAACCCCATCCCCACACCCACCCACCCACCCGCCTCCAGTTTCGTGAACACTGCACGGAATACAATATAAAACATGCAGAAGGGAGCACCCACACCCACAGACACACACACACACACACACACACACACACACACACACACACACACACACACACACACACACACACACACACACACACACACACAAAGGGCAAACTCAACACGAATCAGCAAAACCCACGCGCGTAAACGCACACACACGAACGCACACACGCAAAAGCACATAAGCATTCAGGCACGGAAGCGCGCGTGCACATACAAGAGGCGATGGGATGGAGAATGCATGGGAAACACGCATTAACTCGTACGCTATGAAGAAAGACAAAAGGACTTCTGAAAGAGATGCGTTTTGAGACCAGATTTGAACGCAGAGAGAGTCTGTGAAGAGCGGAGCTGGGAGGGGAGGGAGTTTCAGACAAGGGGGGCTTGATAACTGAAAGAACGTTGGCCAAAGGATTTCAGTTTCATGCGGGGAAGCTTGAGAAGTTTGTCACTGATAGAGCGGAGAGTGCGAGAGGGTTGATAAGTGACAAGTGTGTTGGAAAGATAAGCAGGCAATGTTTCATCAAAGTGTCGGAAGGCAAGTGTTGCGAGTTTATACTGAATGCGCGCATGATTGGGAAGCCAATGTAGTCTAACTAACAGAGGTGTAGTGTGGGTTCTTTTGGACTTTTGGAAAACAAGTCTTGCTGCATTGTTTAGCTGGCCCAGTGGTGCAAGCATTGTTTTCTTGATCCAAGGGTGGTGGGTTCAAACTCCTCTTGACACAGGTATGAGATTTTCTTTACCTGGTCAAAAACTGTCTACACTCCAACCCCTCTGAATCCTTCAAATAAAATTTTAAACAGTGAACTATGTGTGAATGCATGCATGGGAAAAAAATGCATGCACAGTCAATTCCATCCGATCTGTACTTACACACCAAAAATACAAGAAAGCAGTTGGCTTTGGAAGTGCATTTTAAGTTGTTCAGTATCATATGAGCCTCTTTGAACTGATATGTGTTAAACATTAAGTTGTTCAGTATCATATGAGCCTCTTTGAACTGATATGTGTTAAACATTTAAGCTGTCATTGAAGATAATAAACCAGAATTATTTCTGGCTGATTTTTAAGCTAGAATTTATTTTCTCATTTTACAGTTTGTAACTTACTTTTTTAGTTGTCATCTGATTAATATGATCAGAAAACAGTGTTTTGAAAGGTGTGAAGCAATGGAAATAGTTTAGATCAAAATTTCTTGAAAAGGTAATGTTAGTCTTGAATCGAGTGTTAATCTGTGTATGCACATTTTTTCTGCTGTTGTTGATATTGCTCGATGCGTGTGACAGCTTGGGATATGTGTGCAAGTTTGGAACTTCCTTTTCAGCAACTTTCCTTTTTTTCTGTATGTTTCTTGTCTGCATACATCCTAGAAGAATTGGTACTGTGAGCAGCATCAGGTTTAAAATGTATGCATGGAATTGTTTCACCCTGAGAGCAAAAGCTACCGTCTTTGTTTATTATTGACTGGTTCAGATGAACGTTGTTCTGATGGTGATGTTTATCACTGACTGGTTCAGACGAACGTTGTTCTGATGGTGATGTTTATTATGGACTGGTTCAGACGAACGTTGTTCTGATGGTGATGTTTATTATTGACTGGTTCAGACGAACGTTGTTCTGATGGTGCTGTTTATTATTGACTGGTTCAGACGAACGTTGTTCTGATGGTGATGTTTATCACTGACTGGTTCAGACGAACGTTGTTCTGATGGTGATGTTTATTATTGACTGGTTCAGACGAACGTTGTTCTGATGGTGATGTTTATCACTGACTGGTTCAGACGAACGTTGTTCTGATGGTGATGTTTATTATTGACTGGTTCAGACGAACGTTGTTCTGATGGTGATGTTTATCACTGACTGGTTCAGATGAACATTGTTCTGATGGTGATGTTTATCACTGACTGGTTCAGACGAACGTTGTTCCGATGGTGATGTTTATCACTGACTGGTTCAGACGAACGTTGTTCTGATGGTGATGTTTATCACTGACTGGTTCAGATGAACATTGTTCTGATGGTGATGTTTATCACTGACTGGTTCAGACGAACGTTGTTCTGATGGTGAATGCGGAGAATGGGGAGATAACTCGACTGCTCAGTGAGGGCATGCCAGAAACACCGCCAGAAAAACGTCGATTTACCACGGTCATGCCTCAGGTCAAGGTATGTGTGTGTGTGTGTGTGTGTGTGTGTGTGTGTGTGTGTGTGTGTGTGTGTCTGTGTGTGTGTGTGTGTGTGTGTGTGTCTCTGTGTGTGTGTCTCTGTGTGTGTATGTGTGTGTGTGTGTGTGTGTGTGTGTGTGTGTGTGTGTCTGTGTGTGTGTGTGTGTGTGTGTGTGTGTCTGTGTCTGTGTCTGTGTGTGTGTCTGTGTGTGTGTCTGTGTGTGTGGAGTGTGTGTGTGTGTGTGTGTGTCTGTGTGTTTGTGTGTTTGTGTGTGTGTGTGCGTGTGTGTGTGTCTGTGTCTGTGTGTGTGTGTGCGTGTGTGTGTGTGTGTGTGTGTGTGTCTCTGTGTGTGTGTGTGTGTGTGTGTGTGTGTGTGTGTGTGTGTGTGTTTGATGAAATTTTAAAGTACGATGTGCCTACCTTTTTTGTAATGGTGTCTTCATGCAGCCATACAGCCAATCACGACATACTTGCCAAACCAGTCTAATCATGCTCAGACCGTGTCTCCTTAAGTCGGTCTCTTACCTTTTTGTGTCAGACGCAGCAAGCTCGCATCTCCAGCAATCTCTGTCTTTGTGAGCTGTCTCTCATTCTGTCTGTCCCACATGTAATCTTTTTCCTTACAGGCATTCTCACACTCTCTCTGGTCCATAGCTGTCTATCCAGAGAATTCACGTTTTCACATCAATGTCATTGAGAGCAGCACACTGTCTCTGCAGGCACCCAGTCCTGCACCGTGCCTCTCTCTTTTAAACTTTGCTTTTGAAAAAAAACAGAGAAGAAAGAAAGGGGCTTCTGTGTTTCACAGTACAAGACAGATTTACTCTGCAAGGGGTAGCAAGTAAGTCTACAAGGAAAGGAATCGTTGTTACTGAAGTGAAACAGTAGGGTGTGTATTTTTCTAACACATGCTCAGACTTTTGTTTGTAGTTATGTCCCTTTGATTGATTCAATGTGTGAGCAGAAGCGAGCTTTCGTGTTTATTATGACTATGTTATTACTCCTATCTCATGGTTTTCTAAATGTAGAAATCTATATCGGTCACACTTGATTGAATATCATAATCTTTACACAAGGAAACCATATGCCTTTATTTGAAACTGTAATGCTTAATTGTAACATAATGTGTGTGTTACCGTCTGTCCTGAAGCATTTGTTCTATATCAACACTATGATGTGAGTCCTTTCAGAATCATAATGTGTGTTACCGTCTGTCCTGAAGCATTCGTTCTATATCAACACTATGATGTGAGTCCTTTCAGAATCATAATGTGTGTTACCGTCTGTCCTGAAGCATTTGTTCTATATCAACACCATGATGTGTGACCTTTCAGAATCATGTGTGTGTTGCCCTCTGTCCTGAAGCATTTGTTCTATATCAACACTATGATGGGTGACCTTTCAGAATCATAATGTGTGTGTTACCCTCTGTCCTGAAGCGTTTTTTCTATATCAACACTATGATGGGTGACCTTTCAGAATCATAATGTGTGTGTTACCCTCTGTCCTGAAGCATTTTTTCTATATCAACACTATGATGTGTGACCTTTCAGAATCATAATGTGTGTGTTACCCTCAGTCCTGAAGTGTTTGTTCTATATCAACACTATGATGTGTGACCTTTCAGAATCATAATGTGTGTGTTACCCTCAGTCCTGAAGTGTTTGTTCTATATCAACACTATGATGTGTGACCTTTCAGAATCATAATGTGTGTGTTACCCTCAGTCCTGAAGTGTTTTTCTATACAACACTATGACGTATGACCTTTCAGAATCATAATGTGTGTGTTACCATCTGTCCTGAAGCATTTGTTCTATATCAACACTATGATGTGTGACCTTTCAGAATCATAATGTGTGTGTTACCCTCTGTCCTGAAGCATTTGTTCTATATCAACACTATGATGGGTGACCTTTCAGAATCATGTGTGTGTTACCCTCTGTCCTGAAGTGTTTGTTCTGTATCAACACTATGATGTGTGACCTTTCAGAATCTTTGTTCTATATCAACACTATGATGTGTGGCCTTTCAGAATCTTTGTTCTATATCAACTCTGTGATGTGTGACCTTTCAGAATCTTTGTTCTATATCAACTCTATGATGTGTGACCTTTCAGAATCCCTTCAGAATGTGCAGCAACACCAGGGTGGACCCCAAGGGCACCATCCTGTTCTACAAACTAAGCGAGTGAGTCTGTGTCTGCTGGTTGTGATGAAGCTTAACAAAGTGAGGGCTGTGGTAAAGTGTCAACCTCTAATGTGCATTGTTCACAGATTGTGATTTAGCTCAGGCAACATCGGTGTCTTCAGGTCAAGAAATTGTCAAAGTGCTAATTCTGCCATAGCAAGCCATGATTTCATCAACAGCACAACGGTGCTGCACTTATGACAGAATGCTATGTCAAAAACAAAAATTGCCCCTGCCCCCCCCTCCCTCCCTCAAAATTCTTTACGGACTTCAGCAGCAGGTTAAATGGAACTTGTATAACACTTATGACTTATTTGGTCAAGAAATGACCAGATTCAGGAGGAAGAGGAAAACAAAGTGGATAAAGCATTCTTCTTCTGATCCGTGGGTCCTGGAATCAGTCCCTTTTGTAGACAGACAGATTAAAGAGTGTGTTGTCTGAATCAGCAAGTAGGCCATTGTGTACAGGCGGAAACACATAACAGAAAACAAAGAGAACAACAACAACAACAAAAAGACAACATGAAAAGTGGCATCATGTTTGGACATCCTGTCTGAAAGCAGAGTGCTGTACCTTCATTGTGGAAGAAGATGAGCATGCAGATGCTGTTTCTGAACAAGGCAGCTTCTGGTCTTGTGGCTGCTATTTGCATTTCCTCACAAACAATATTGATTTTCTGTTCACCTACATCAGGTGTAACGGACAATGATAGTGAATGACGGCAATAGTGACAGTACAGTCAGACCTCTATTATAAGACCCTCCAAGCCACAATATGAATAAGCAAATCAAGCAAAACACAGCATTCTGTACACAAGACAGAAGAAAGGCGAGACAGAGCACAAGACTTATCTTGTTGGACGGCAGGCCGAAGAAGAATGAGGTAAACAAGCTCACCTCGGCCTTCTGCGCATGGCGGAAGTAGGGTAGGCGTCACGTAACTATCTTATTACTGCATTGCCACAAAATCTTCGGCCTGGCAGAGCTGACTAACTGCCGTTGTATGCTATGGTCTGACATGGTAAGTATACTAGCCAAACAGGGAGTATAAGAAAAACTCCCCATTTAAGAGACCTCCTCTCATTTAAGACTGAATTTTTTTGCACGGATGCATTTTACTGTTAAAACGACCCCTCTTAAGCAGCTTACTCTAAAACGCGACTTGCGACCTCCGTTTTGTTGAAATTTACGACCTTCGCACCATTGGTGTACGACCATGAGTCAAGGGAAACAACTGCAGACCTGCCCCATTCAAGAGTCACTTCCCTTGTTAAAAGAAAGATGGTGGAGATCGTAGGTAAAACATGCGGAACATGAAAGAGAAAGCCACTGAACTTAGAAGAGAGAATGGAGGTAATTAAAAGAAGTCGTGAAGGTGAAACTGCAATATTGATTGTTCAAAGTTATGAAGTTGGCAAGACCCAGATTCAAAATATAATCGAAGATCAGAAAACTCATGGCAAGCTGGGAGCAGGGTGTATCTGTGAGAAAGTGTTTGCTTCTACAACTGTTGGTGCCTACCTCCATTATAAAACCCCTCCAGTTTAAGACCAAATTTTCTGGACATTTTGAAGGTCTTATAATAGAGGTTTGACTGTACATGTAGCATAAATGGAGGATAGGGGACTTGCTGATTTAGTAATGATGATAAGTGGGAAGTTAGTGACTGAAGTTAATTACTTTTTGTCCTTCTGTATCATCTTCTGTGTCTCTCCATTGACATTTCTGCCCCACTCATTGTGGCTTACTCACACTGAGCCCAGCACCACAGTCCTCTGGAGCAGTCAGTGTGATGTGTCCATGGACAACCCTGTAGCACCACAGTCCTCTGGAGCAGTCAGTGTGATGTGTCCATGGGACAACCCTACAGCACCACAGTCCTCTGGAGCAATCAGTATGATGTGTCCATGGGACAACCCTACAGCACCACAGTCCACCGGAGCAATCAGTATGATGTGTCCATGGACAACCCTGTAGCACCACAGTCCACTGGAGCAATCAGTATGATGTGTCCAAGGGACAACCCTGTAGAACCACAGTCCTCTGGAGCAATCAGTATG
>CM031613.1:11282025-11294525 GCA_018398815.1 Conus ventricosus
TCAGGTCACGAAGCTACAGGTGGGGTGTGGGGAGGGAGGACACACGGACGGGGGATGGGTTATGAAAGCACCATGAAATGATGTTGTTTGTCTGTCTGCTACAGGGTTCGGCCCCATGAAGGTCACCCAGATGACCTCCGCCCCGATGACTGACCCCGTGCTGAGCAAGGCTCTGGAGCAGAAGATCAGCTCTCCCAATCGTCTGGCCGTCACCCCCGACAGCTACGCCTCGCTCCTGGTCGGCTTTCCTGACCTGGTAATTGGAGGACAAAGATTGATTTGTTTGTGTTGTGCCAGTATACTGAGAGGGAAAGTGCAGCTATAGACAGTGGGGCAAAAGTAAAGGCAAAGGTGGAAGTGTGTGTGTGGTGTGTGTGTGTGTGTGTGTGTGTGTGTGTGTGTGTGTGTGTGTGTGTTTGTGTGTGTGTATGTGTGTGTATACATTGCATGAAAGAGAGAGAGAGAGAGAGAGAGAGAGAGAGAGAGAAGAATTTCTTTGGCGCATAGATACAGACAAACATGCACACACACGTTTGTATGTGGACACACACACATGCACACACACGTGCACGCACGCACACACACACAGAGATAAATGCACATGCTCACACACACACACACACACACACACACACACACACACACACACACAGATAAACACACATGCTCACACACAGAGGGATAAACATACATGCTGACACACACAGGGATAAACACACATGCTGACACACACACACAGAGGATAAACATACATGCTGACACACACAGGGATAAACACATGCTGACACACACACACAGAGGGATAAACACACATGCTGACACACACACACAGGATAAACACACATGCTCACACACACACACAGGGATAAACACATGCTGACACACACACACAGAGGGATAAACACACATGCTGACACACACACACAGGATAAACACACATGCTGACACACACACACACAGGGATAAACACACATGCTGACACACACAGGGATAAACACACATGCTGACACACACACAGGGATAAACACACATGCTGACACACACACACACAGGGATAAACACACATGCTGACACACACACAGGGATAAACACACATGCTGACACACACACACACACACACACACACACACACACACACACACACACACACACAGGGATAAACACACATGCTGACACACACACACACACACACACACACACACACACACACACACACACACACACACACACACACACACAGGGATAAACACACATGCTCACACACACACACACACACACACACACACACACACACACACACACACACACACACAGGGATAAACACACATGCTCACACACACACACACACACACACACACACACACACACACACACACACACACACACACACACAGGGATAAACACACATGCTCACACACACACACACACACAGGGATAAACACACATGCTCACACACACACACACACACACACACACACACACACACACACACACACACACACACACACACACACAGGGATAAACACGCATGCTCACACACACAGAGAGGGATAAACACACATGCTCACACACACAGAGGGATAAACACACATGCTCACACACACACAGAGTGATAACCACACATGCTCACACACACACAGGGATAAAGACACATGCTCACACACACAGAGGGATAAACACACATGCTCACACACACACAGAGGGATAAACACACATGCTCACACACACAGGGATAAACACACATGCTGCCACACACACACATGGGGATAAACACACATGCTGCTACACACACACAGGGATAAACACACATGCTCACACACACAGAGGGATAAACACACATGCTCACACACACAGGGATAAACACACATGCTGCCACACACACACAGGGATAAACACACATGCTCACACACACAGAGGGATAAACACACATGCTCACACACACACGGATAAACACACATGCTGCCAGACACACACACAGGGATAAACACACATGCTCACACACACAGAGGGATAAACACACATGCTCACACACACAGGGATAAACACACATGCTGCCACACACACACAGGGATAAACACACATGCTGACACAGACAGGTTTAAACACACATGCTCACACACACAGAGAGATAAACACACATGCTCACACAGACAGGTTTAAACACACATGCTCACACACACTCAGGGATAAACACACATGCTCACACACACACAGGGATAAACACACATGCTGACACAAACAGGGATAAACACACATGCTCACACACACACAGGTTTAAACACACATGCTCACACACACAGAGATAAACACACATGCTCACACACACAGGGATAAATACACATGCTCACACCCACACAGGGATAAACACACATGCTCACACACACACAGAGGGATAAATACACATGCTCACTCCCACACAGGGATAAACACACATGCTCACACACACAGGGATAAATACACATGCTCACACACACAGGGATAAACACACGTGCTCACACCCAACAGGTTTAAACACACATGCTCACACACACAGGGATAAATACACATGTTCTCACACACACACACACAGGGATAAACACACATGCTCACACACACAGGGATAAATACACATGTTCTCTCTCACACACACACACACACAGGGATAAACACACATGCTCACATACACAGACACACACACTCAGACTGACTGACTGAAACAGTTAATTGTCAGATTAAACTATGGTTGTTCCAAAAAATAGATAGACACACATGAACACACACACACACACACACACACACACACACACACACACACACACACACACACACACACACACATAAACATATGTGAACGCATATGCACACAACACACACATGCATGCATGCATGCACACATGCATGCACGCATGCATTGTTTTCTGTTTTGTCTTTAAGTTTGCTCTGCGTGCATCTGTATGATGTTGTCTTCATGTTGTCCTCCATGGCTTTCTGAACAGGGAACCAGTGAGGTTCATCTGTATGATGTTGTCTTCATGTTGTCCTCCATGGCTTTCTGACCAGGGAACCAGTGAGGTTCATCTGAGTGATGTTGTCTTTGTGTTGTCTGCCATGGCTTTCTGACCAGGGAACCAGTGAAGTTCATCTGTATGATGTTGTCTTCATGTTGTCTGCCATGGCTTTCTGACCAGGGAACCAGTGAGGTTCATGCAGCTCCCAGAAATCCCCTTCCTGTGTCCAATGAGATCAAGAAGAGCGACCCGTTCTTTGGCCTGGTGTCCAAACCAGCCTCTCCCAACCCCGGCCGCACCATCGCCTACCTGCCCGAATCAGGACAGGTGGTGCGGGCCTTGCCCACCTGGCAGGTGCCCAAAGATGTCGTGCCTGAAGGTGGGAGAAAAACAAAGAAAGGGAGAGAAAGTGGTGTGTGTGTGTGTGTGTGTGTGTGTGTGTGTGTGTGTGTGTGTGTGTGTGTGCGCGCATGATGCTGCTGACATGTCCATACTTAAAAAAAACAAAAAACTGCATGAACAGAGAAGCTAGCTAAGCTTTCAGGAATAATGTGTATCCATGTCATTTTCCTTGTTTTTAGTCTTTTTGTTGTTGTTGTTGCTTTATGGACATGAAGTGTGGCTGTAAATTATTTAAGTCATATCAATATTGCAGGAGTATGTTGTGGTAGGCATGCTTGATATGTGCAAGCATGAAGGAGGCACCACCACTGCTAGTGGATTAATCAGTGTAAGCTGCAGTACATAATGCCTGTAGAACAATTAGACAGTAAACAATCATGCAAAAATGCATAGGAAACAATGTAATGTAATGTAATGTAGTGTAAAATGATATTTATAGAGTGCTTTACCTTGCGAGAGCCCAAAGCACATATTACAGAAACGTGATAAAATACTAACTCAAAGCACATACACACACACACACACACACACACACACACACACACACACACACACACACACACACACACACACACACACAACATAAACAATAGGACATAGATAATTAAATTAGTAAAAACAAGCAAACGAAAAAAACAAAGAAACAAAAGCAAGATTAAGGACCCGTGGGTGGTACTAAGGACTTGCTGATAAATCAAGTGCATTGTGCAGACTTTCTGGGTACATGTGATTTTAAAGGTTGAAGGTAGATAACATATGATTCAAGGCTAGATTACATGTTATGACCAGTGTTAGTGTAAGATAAGATGCAGTTTTGTGGGTTGAGGGTAAATTACACGTAATTTTCATGAAATGGGGTAAATACATGGAAGGAGTTGATTAGTCATGATTTTAGGGTTTCAGGGTAAATCGTTTGTCATTTTGGGGATTGCAAGTAGAGTAGATGTAAGTTTTGGAATGGAAGTAATAACATGTAATTTGTGATCATGGGGCATAGAGTGCATGTCATATAGAATTCAGAAGTTGGAGGTACATTACATGTAATCTTTAGTGTTTGGGTAGATTACATTATTTGTGGATATCATAGAGTAGATTTAGGGCTCTAGGAATGCAGTTTAAAGAAAAAATAGAAAATGCCCCCTATTGACTCCCACCACTTATTTAGTCCTCTAGCACTGAAGTGACCTGTGTGTGGTAAGACTGGCTTTGTGCTGGGCAGTCACATATGTAACTGCTGGCGTTAAGGAGAGATTAGATGTACATGAGGTTGAGGTGAAATTACATGTCATTTTCAGGATTTGGGATGGAATAGGGGTGGGGGTAGGTAAATGCATGAAATATAAGTTGTTGGGCTGGGGACAGATGACATATAATCTGAGGGGTTATAGCATTCAGTTTATAGGTTAATGCCAGAATGCATGTACTTTTAAGCATTGCAGGGGAGATCACTGCTTGCTTTTCAGTTTCAATTTTAGCAAGGAGGCATCACTAGCTCTAGACTAGTCTCCAAAACAATCTCCACCTTATCTGTGCATGCCATGGGGCCACTGTAGAAAGTGTTTGCGTAGCAGGTAAACAGTTTGATTTATATGTTACACGTAATCCATATGCCCATACAGTTCAGATACTGCGCAAGACTTTGCGTACATACTGCATAAGACATTAGGTTACACGTGAACTTGAGAAAGGTCAAGTTTAAACATCCTACTGTCTGACACAGCTTGTTTCCATGTCGAATCCACTTCACCTTCGACACAAACTAGAGAGCTGTTGATGAAATGGATTTTAGACAAGAAAAAACCTCCGTCAGCCGGACTGCTTAAACTTTGTCTTTGCCAAGTTCACATATAGCGCCCATTTTGTGCTGTTGTTGAGCGGTGAAGGAAGGTGGACGACAGGTAACAGGTGGCTGTGTGTGTTGCAGCCAGCAGCAAGGTGGACATGAGTGGATTCCTGGAGGTGTCCGACCTGGCGGCACACAAACTGCGATACATCCCTGTGCCTGGGTGAGCTGGTTACACACCTTAGTTCTGCCACAGGCACATGAATCAGATACATCCCTGTGCCTGGGTGAGCTGGTTACACACCTTAGTTCTGCCACAGGCACATGAATCAGATACATCCCTGTGCCTGGGTGAGCTGGTTACACACCTTAGTTCTGCCACAGGCACATGAATCAGATACATCCTTGTGCCTGGGTGAGCTGCTTACACAACTTATTTCTGCTGCAGGCACATGAAAACAGGCTCAGATACATTCCTGTGCCTGGGTGAGCTGGTTACACACCTTAGTTCTGCCACAGGCACATGAAAACAGGCTCCAATATATTCCTGTGCCTGGGTGAGCTGGTGACATACATTGTTTCTGCAGCCACAGGCACATGAAAACAGGCTCCAATATATCCCTGTGCCTGGGTGAGCTGGTAACACACATTGTTTCTGCAGCCACAGGCACATGAAAACAGGCTGAGATAATTCCCTGTGCCTAGGTGAGCTGGTGACATACATTGTTTCTGCAGCCACAGGCACATGAAAACAGGCGGAGATACATCTGTGTGCCTAGGTGAGCTGGTGACATACATTGTTTCTGCAGCCACAGGCACATGAAAACAGGCATGACATAGACAAGGATGTGGACTTTGGGTCATACGTGCATGTGTTCAACACTTATGCACGCTCTCAAACACTCACTCAGACACAACATGTGTACATACACAAACACATATGTGTACATACACAAACACATACACACACACACACACACACAGAGGCTGACAGCAACAGAGAGTCAGGGAGAGAAACCTCATGCCTCTAATGGAGATCACTCCAGGCAAGATCTGTGTGACCGGACTTGGTGTCGCCCTCCAGAGGGAGAGCTCATTCACGCTGGTTCTGCCACTAAGCTGTTCTTGTCATCAGTAGGAGGCTTAGTAGGTGATGTCCTGTGCATGTTGGATCAGAACAGGCGCCAACTAACACCATCGGCAGCAGTGCAGTGTCTCCTCTGATGGGTTGCCTCTTGACAACATGACATTGACTGCTCCCTGTGGATTGCTGGGGCTGCGGCGAGCCGGGCCGAGCTGTAGCTGTGGAGAGGGACTGGGAATGAGTGGCATGGTTGGGAATGAGCGGCATGGTTGGGAATGAGCGGCATGGTTGGGAATGAGCGGCATGGTTGGGAATGAGCGGCATGGTTGGGAATGAGTGGCATGGTTGGGAATGAGTGGCATGGTTGGGAATGAGTGGCATGGTTGGGAATGAGTGGCATGGTTGGGAATGAGCGGCATGGTTGGGAATGAGCGGCATGGTTGGGAATGAGCGGCATGGTTGGGAATGAGCGGCATGGTTGGGAATGAGCGGCATGGTTGGGAATGAGCGGCATGGTTGGGAATGAGCGGCATGGTTGGGAATGAGCGGCATGGTTGGGAATGAGCGGCATGGTTGGGAATGAGCGGCATGGTTGGGAATGAGCGGCATGGTTGGGAATGAGCGGCATGGTTGGGAATGAGCGGCATGGTTGGGAATGAGCGGCATGGTTGGGAATGAGCGGCATGGTTGGGAATGAGCGGCATGGTTGGGAATGAGCGGCATGGTTGGGAATGAGCGGCATGGTTGGGAATGAGCGGCATGGTTGGGAATGAGCGGCATGGTTGGGAATGAGCGGCATGGTTGGGAATGAGCGGCATGGTTGGGAATGAGCGGCATGGTTGGGAATGAGCGGCATGGTTGGGAATGAGCGGCATGGTTGGGAATGAGCGGCATGGTTGGGAATGAGCGGCATGGTTGGGAATGAGCGGCATGGTTGGGAATGAGCGGCATGGTTGGGAATGAGCGGCATGGTTGGGAATGAGCGGCATGGTTGGGAATGAGCGGCATGGTTGGGAATGAGCGGCATGGTTGGGAATGAGCGGCATGGTTGGGAATGAGCGGCATGGTTGGGAATGAGTGGCATGGTTGGGAATGAGCGGCATGGTTGGGAATGAGTGGCATGGTTGGGAATGAGCGGCATGGTTGCAATGCCACTGAGGTGGCACAGGAGATGGGACAAGGGGGAAAAAAAATCTATGTGGTTGACATGCTCTTGATTCGCTTTGCTTCGCTATTGCCCAGAGGTGGCGTGGGGTCACTCACTCAGTTTTGCAAAGTGGTTTCACAATAAGATTAAAGAAAATGAGAACACACTTTTACATTTCTATCACAAGGAGAACATGTTGATATTGGGGAGTATGAGACAAAGATTGACTTAAAGTATTGGAAGGTCACACAACTGAATCATTAACATGGAAGATGTATGTTTTTCATTAAAGTACTGGAAGGTCACACAACTAAATCATTAACATAGAAGTTGTATGTTTTTCATTAAAGTATTGGAAAGTCACACAACTAAATCATTAACATGGAAGATGTATGTTTTTCATTAAAGCATTGGAAGGCCACACAACTCAATCATTAACATGGAAGATGTATGTTTTTCAGAACGGATCCATGCCAGACCTCAAAACATCAACCCTGCTGTCTTCCATTAAATTCTGAATTCAGTCTGTGTGTTGCCTCCTCCAGATCTCGCCAGGTGTCGCCCTATGTGTCATGGCTGCTGAGTGCCTCTGAAGTGAGCGTTTTCCTGGCCCCTCTGTCGGACGACGGTGTGGTCTCCGTTGACGTGGGGGCTGTCTGCGTCTGTGGGAGACCTCCGTGGTGCACCTGGAGCGTTCACTGCAGGAGTGGCGCAACATGATTGGCTATGACGACACTCGGCCGCTTCAGGTTGGTCAGTTAGATGTTGTGTTGTTTTGATGTTGTTGTTGTTGTTGTTGTTGTTGATATATATGGTGATGCCAGGTTCATGTTCACTGTTTAAGTATTTTCAAAATTCTTTCCTTAAATATTTAAATGTTTTTGGTGTTATAAGCATGTGTGTGTGTGTGTGTGTGTGTGTGTGTGTGTGTGTGTGTGTGTGTGTGTGTGTGTGTGTGTCTGCTGCTGTTGTTGATTATATATGGTGATGCCAGGTTCATGTTTACTGTTTAAATATTTTGAATTCTTTCCATTAATTCTTTTTTGGTGTTATAAGCATGTGTGTGTGTTAGTGTGTGTTAGTGTGTGTGTGTGTGTGTGTGTGTGTGTGTGTGTGTGTGTGTGTGTGTGTGTGTGTGAGTGTATATGTGTGAGTGTGTATGTGTGTGTGTGTGTGTGTGTGTGTGTGTGTGTGTGTGTGTGTGTGTGTGTGTGTGTGCACGCACGCGCACATTGTGTGTGTGTGTGTGTGTGTGTGTGTGTGTGTGTGTGTGTGTGTGTGTGTGCAGGGCTCATACAGTCCTTAGATGTCCTTAAAAGTGCTTAATTTGGGGGGTCCCCTTTTCAAGGTCTTGGAAATCCTTAATGATCAGGCATTTTCTCATAGGTCCTTGAAAAGTGCTTAACTATTGTCACTGCCAATGATTATTGAATAAAGTCTGTATAAAATATTGAGTCTATTGAAAAAAAATCTGAAATTGAATTTTTAAAAAGTATGAAAGTAAAAGAAGTCCGACTCAGAGTTGATTGACAATCTCACCCGTAAGTCATCTGCTACAGGTATGAACACTAGAGTTATCGGCCTTCATGGTAGAATGATAGAATGATCTGCTGTGTTGAAATTGAGAGGCCAGCATATGTTGTTTGGCTGGAAAAAGAAGGAGTACAAAGAATGGCTGCAGGTAGACCCAGGTGGAGACAAAAGCAAGGCCTTTCGCCAATTATGCAAAAAGGTCCAAGGCAGTGAATAGTTTAATTTGTGCCAGTATTTCATGATTACTTTTCTTGAAATTATCATCAAAGTAAGTCCTTGAATTTTCAACAACAAGAAAAACGTGAAAAAAAATTCTTGAAAAGTTCTTGATTTTTTTTTTTTTTTGTCAGGAAACTAAACCCTGGAGTGTGTGTGTGTGTGTGTGTGTGTGTGTGTGTGTGTGTGTGTGTGTCTGTGTGTGTGTGTGTGTGTGTGTGTGTGTGTGTACGTGCGTGCGTGCGTGCGTGTGTGCGTGTGTGTGTGTGTGTGTGTGTGTGTGTGTGTGTGTGAGAGTGTTTGTACATGGGTGGATACTCCTCTCTTCTGCATGTGTGTGTATGTCAGATGTGATCCAGTTTGTGTAGGACATAATGTTTTCATTGGGGACTTTGACCAGAGCATATAGGACATCATGTTTTCATTGGGACTTTAACCGGAGCATGTAGGACATCATGTTTTCATTGGGACTTTGACCAGAGCATGTAGGACATCATGTTTTCATTGGGACATTGACCAGAGCATGTAGGACTTCATGTTTTCATTGGGGACATTGACCAGAGCATGTAGGACATGAAGTTTTCATTGGGACATTGACCAGAGCATGTAGGACATCATGTTTTCATTGGGACATTGACCAGAGCATGTAGGACATCATGTTTTCATTGGGACATTGACCAGAGCATGTAGGACTTCATGTTTTCATTGGGGACATTGACCAGAGCATGTAGGACATGAAGTTTTCATTGGGACATTGACCAGAGCATGTAGGACATCATGTTTTCAGCAGGACATTGACCAAAGCGTGTAGGACATCATATTTTCATCGGGACTTTGACCACAGCATGTAGGACATCATGTTTCCATTGGGGACATTGACCAGAGCATGTAGGACATCATGTTTTCATTGGGACACTGACTAGAGCATGTAGGACATCATGTAGGACATCATGTTTTCATTGGGACATTGACCACAGCATGTAGGACATCATGTTTTCATTGGGACTTCGACCAGAGCATCTAGGACATCATGTTTTCATTGGGACTTTGACCACAGCATGTAGGATATCATGTTTTCATTGGGACATTGACCAGAGCATGTAGGACATCATGTTTTCATTGGGACATTGACCACAGCATGTAGAATATCATGTTTTCATTGGGACATTGACCAGAGCATGTAGGACATCATGTTTTCAGCAGGACATTGACCAGAGCATGTAGGATATCATGTTTTCATTGGGACTTCGACCAGAGCATGTAAGACATCATGTTTTCATTGGGACATTGACCAGAGCATGTAGGACATCATGTTTTCAGCAGAACATTGACCAGAGCATGTAGGACATGTTTTCATTGGGACATTGACCACAGCATGTAGGACATCATGTTTTCAGCAGGACATTGACCAGAGCATGTAGGATATGTTTTCATTGGGACATTGACCACAGTATGTAGGACATCATGTTTTCAGCAGGACATTGACCAGAGCATGTAGGACATCATGTTTTCATTGGGGACATTGACCAGAGCATGTAGGACATCATGTTTTCATTGGGGACATTGACCAGAGCATGTAGGACATCATGTTTTCATTGGGACATTGACCAGAGCATGTAGGACATCATGCAGGACATCATGTTTTCATTGTTACATTGACCAGAGCATGTAGGACATCATGTTTTCATTGGGACATTGACCAGAGCATGTAGGACATCATGTTTTCATTGGGACATTGACCAGAGCATGTAGGACATCATGTTTTCATCAGGACATTGACCAGAGTATGTAGGACATCATGTTTTCATTGGGACATTGACCAGAGCATGTAGGACATTATGTTTTCATTGGGACATTGACCAGAGCATGTAGGACATCATGTTTTCAATGGGGACTTCGACCAGAGCATCTAGGACATCATGTTTTCATTGGGACTTTGACCACAGCATGTAGGATATCATGTTTTCATTGGGACATTGACCAGAGCATGTAGGACATCATGTTTTCATTGGGACATTGACCACAGCATGCAGGATATCATGTTTTCATTGGGACATTGACCAGAACATGTAGGACATCATGTTTTCAGCAGGACATTGACCAGAGCATGTAGGACATCATGTTTTCAGCAGGACATTGACCAGAGCATGTAGGACAGGTTTTCATTGGGACATTGACCACAGCATGTAGGATATCATGTTTTCAGCAGGACATTGACCAGAGCATGTAGGACATCATGTTTTCATTGGGGACATTGACCAGAGCATGTAGGACATCATGTTTTCATTGGGACATTGGCCAGAGCATGTAGGACATCATGTTTTCATTGGGACATTGACCAGAGCATGTAGGATATCATGCAGGACATCATGTTTTCATTGGGACATTGACCAGAGCATGTAGGACAACATGTTTTCATTGGGACATTGACCAGAGCATGTAGGACATCATGTTTTCATTGGGACAATTGACCAGAGCATGTAGGACATCATGTTTTCATTGGGACATTGACCACAGCATGTAGGACATGAAGTTTTCATTGGGACATTGACCAGAGCATGTAGGACATCATGTTTTCATTGGGACATTGACCAGAGCATGTAGGACATGACGTTTTCAGCAGGACATTGGCCACAGCATGTAGGACATCATGTTTTCATTGGGACTTTGGCCAGAGCATGTAGGACATCATGTTTTCATCAGGACATTGACCAGAGCATGTAGGACATCATGTTTTCATTGGGACATTGACCAGAGCGTGTAGGACATCATGTTTTCATTGGGACATTGACCACAGCATGTAGGACATCATGTTTTCATTGGGACATTGACCAGAGCATGTAGGACATCATGTTTTCATTGGGACTTTGACCAGAGCATGTAGGACATCATGTTTTCATTGGGGACAATGACCACAGCATGTAGGACATCATATTTTCAGCAGGACTTTGACCAGAGCATGTAGGACATCATGTTTTCATCAGGACATTGACCACAGCATGTAGGACATCATGTTTTCATCAGGACATTGACCACAGCATGTAGGACATCATGTTTTCATTGGGACATTGACCACAGCATGTAGGACATCATGTTTTCATTGGGGACTTTGACCAGAGCATGTAGGACATCATGTTTTCATCAGGACATTGACCAGAGCATGTAGGACATCATGGTTTCATTGTTACATTGACCAGAGCATGTAGGACATCATGTTTTCATTGGGACTTTGACCAGAGCATATAGGACATCATGTTTTCATTGGGACATTGACCACAACATGTAGGATATCATGTTTTCAGCAGGACATTGACCAGAGCATATAGGACATCATGTTTTCATTGGGAC
>CM031613.1:11297025-11304578 GCA_018398815.1 Conus ventricosus
CCATTTCTGTACATGCTGTCCTCTCATGATATATTTGCATCATGTTGAGTTTCATAGTGAGGTGACTGCAGGCGGAAACTGAAAGAAACTGAAAAGAAAAAGTATTGTATTACTGTGCAGGATAAAAGTATTGTATTACTGTGCAGGATAAAAGAGACAAACCAATTACAA
Organism: Conus ventricosus; assembly: GCA_018398815.1. Classification (NCBI taxonomy): domain Eukaryota; kingdom Metazoa; phylum Mollusca; class Gastropoda; order Neogastropoda; family Conidae; genus Conus; species Conus ventricosus. Next base: position 11,297,197 of record CM031613.1, read on the forward strand.
TTAAAGGTACAAGACAATTGTCTTGTAATTTGTTTGTCCCTTTTGTGCGGTGGAATGATACATTTTTTTTTTAAAGTTTGCATTATGTTTGTTTGGTTAATTGTTGTTGTTTTTATACAGACATCCAACATGGAAGATAGTTTGAGAAATTTCTGTCCAGTGTCACAGGATTTTGCACAGGGTCAGTATATTAACAGGATTTGGTTTTCAAGTCTCTTTATGCAAAACTGTTAAAATGTAGTAAATAAACATTATGTCTAGAATGTTTTCACTTGCTAAAGTAGGTGTTTTCATACACGGTTGGTATTCATGTCTAGTGTGCTGTTTACTTCTTTTTTTTTCCTCACTTAGGGATGCATGTTCATAATCAAGCCATTAATAAACAAGGATAAAAACTGCTGCTTCTAAGATGGAACACTTATGGGCGTATAATTCCAAGTCACACACACCCAGCACACACAGCCTCCTGCCCCACCATCCGCTGTTTCACTCTCAAATATGCCGCTGCCTGGAGGGCCAGTGGCACACTGAGAATAATGAAGCATGACCTTTGACCTGTTGCAGGCGGCAGCAACACCGCGGGACTGGGAGGGTTCGGCGGACCCTATCGGTTAGACGCTGGACATCAGGTGTTCCAGGTTCCAGACTGGGAGAAAGAGGCCGTGCCGCAGCATGTACGATGGTGAACTGTGGCATTGAGACCAGTCCTGAAAGTTGGTTAAATTTACAGTGAAAAGACTTTCCCCAGTATGGTGAACTGTGGCGTTGAGACCAGTCCTGAATGTTGGTTAAATTTACAGTGAAAAGACTCCCCCCAGTATGGTGAACTGTGGCGTTGAGACCAGTCCTGAATGTTGGTTAAATTTACAGTGAAAAGACTCCCCCCAGTATGGTGAACTGTGGCGTTGAGTCCAGTCCTGAATGTTGGTTAAATTTACAGTGAAAAGACTCCCCCCAGTATGGTTAACTGTGGCGTTGAGACCAGTCCTGAATGTTGTTTAATTTACAGTGAAAAGACTCCCCCCAGTATGGTGAACTGTGGCGTTGAGACCAGTCCTGAATGTTGGTTAAATTTACAGTGAAAAGACTCCCCCCAGTATGGTGAACTGTGGCGTTGAGACCAGTCCTGAATGTTGGTTAAATTTACAGGGAAAAGACTTCCCCAGTCCTGAATGTTGGTTAAATTTACAGTGAAAAGACTTCCCCCAGTATGGTGAACTACAGCGTTGAGACCAGTCCTGAATGTTGTTTAATTTACAGTGAAAAGACTCCCCCCAGTATGGTGAACTGTGGCGTTGAGACCAGTCCTGAATGTTGGTTAAATTTACAGGGAAAAGACTTCCCCAGTATGGTGAACTGTAGCGTTGAGACCAGTCCTGAATGTTGGTCAAATTTACAGGGAAAAGACTTCCCCAGTCCTGAATGTTGGTTAAATTTACAGTGAAAAGACTTCCCCCAGTATGATGAACTGTGGCGTTGAGACCAATCCTGAATGTTGGTTAAATTTACAGGGAAAAGACTTCCCCAGTCCTGAATGTTGGTTAAATTTACAGTGAAAAGACTCCCCCCAGTATGGTGAACTGTGGCGTTGAGACCAGTTCTGAATGTTGGTTAAATTTACAGTGAAAAGACTTTCCCTTAGCACAGTGAACTATAGCATGAAGACCAGTCTTGAATGTTGGTTGAATTTACAGTGAAAAGACTTTCCCCCTCTCCTCTCCAAAAAAAAAAAAAAAAGTATCTCATGTCAGAATATTGATGAAATTGGGTTTGCTTCGGTTTTGAAGCCCTATTTTTGCCATGCTTTTAGGGCAGTAATATATGTATGTAGATATGTGCATGTTTATATGTATGAATGTGTGTGTATTGTATTTGTTTGTGTTCTTCAATTTAATGTCTATACACATTAGTGATTTTAGACAACCAAAATAAATGAATAAATAGGTAGAAAAGGAGGAAGGGAGGGGAGGGGGGGGGGTGGATAGACAGGCAACTGAAGGAGATAAAGAGATAGAGAAACAGTGAGATAGAAAAAGATGAAGAAGTATAAATGGGAAAGGAAAAAGAGAAAAATGAGGATCAGAATGGGAATCGGAAGAAAAAAATGTTAATATGAATAAAAATTGCAACCTATAACATAACTAGAATAACATTTTTTAAAATCAGATGAACCTTTAAGGTAACAGGATAATAACATTTAAACGTGAAAATAGAATTATTAAAGGAATCTAATTTGTTTGTGTATATGTGTGTGTGTGTGTGTGTCTTCACACAAGTTTTGTTGTATTTATGTGTGTGTTGTGTGCGGGGGGGGGGGGGGGGGGGGGGGGGGGGGGGGGTGCTGCATGGGAGTGGGAGGAGAGATGTGTGAAGGGGGTGGGGAGGGGGGGGGGGACTTTAGTACTCATTTATTTATTCAGATATAACCCTTATGGCTTCATAGCTTAGCAGACGTGGTATAGCTCATATTGACCTGTCCACATGTAGTGATGCCTTTGGGATGGGTCTGAAGTGAAGCCTGTCTGTGTGTGCAGATCACTGAAGATGTAGTATAGCTCATATTGACCAGTCTACATGTAGTGATGCCTTTGGGATGAAGTGAAGCCTGTGTGTGCAGATCACTGAAGATGTAGTATAGCTCATATTGACCTGTCCACATGTAGTGATGCCTTTGGGATGAAGTGAAGCCTGTCTGTGTGTGCAGATCACTGAAGATGTAGTATAGCTCATATTGACCAGTCTACATGTAGTGATGCCTTTGGGATGAAGTGAAGCCTGTCTGTGTGTGCAGATCACTGAAGCTGTAGTATAGCTCATATTGACCAGTTCACATGTAGTGATGCCTTTGGGATGGGTCTGAAGTGAAGCCTGTCTGTGTGGCAGATCACTGAAGCTGCCCGTGCCATGGCTCGGAAGGCCTACAAGGAGAGGTAAGTTAGGATAAGTCATGTTTCACCCTTTTCATGCTGCTTTTTCTCCTTAAATGTAGATTCAGAGTTTTGTCCTTTGATCATGGGCTGAATGGCTTGATGTGGTATATAAAGACGATTCTTTCTCAGAAATTCTTTACTTGTTGAGTGTTGGTGGTTTTGACTGTTCGAATTCTTTACTTGTTGAGTGTTGGTGGTTTTGACTGTTCACATTCTTTACTTGTTGAGTGTTGGTGGTTTTGACTGTTCACATTCTTTACTTGTTGAGTGTTGGTGGTTTTGACTGTTCAGATTCTTTACTTGTTGAGTGTTGGTGGTTTTGACTGTTCGAATTCTTTACTTGTTGAGTGTTGGTGGTTTTGACTGTTCAGATTCTAAACTTATTGAGTGTTGGTGGTTTTGACTGTTCAGATTCTGAACTTTTTGAGTGTTGGTGGTTTTGACTGTTCAGATTCTTCATTTGTTGAGTGTTGGTGGTTTTGACTGTTCAGATTCTGAACTTATTGAGTGTTGGTGGTTTTGACTGTTCAAATTCTGAACTTATTGAGTGTTGGTGGTTTTGACTGTTCAAATTCTTAACTTATCGAGTGTTGGTGGTTTTGACTGTTCAAATTCTTAACTTATAGTTGTGGAGAGGAGAACTGCCTGGGCGGTAAGAGTGAAAGTACAGGGGTGAGTGTATGACCCCAACATGTGACGAAGATTGTTTACAGGTTATGAAGTCCATGTCACTGTTAGGTGGGTCATGAAAACATTGAAATTGTGAGCAGATGCTTGGACACATGGAGTGGAGATGGAGACTACCAGTCACTGTCTGTTATACACAGATGTGTTGTGTTACATATAGATGTGTTGTGTTACATATAGGTGTGTTGTGTTACATACAGATGTGTTATCTACAGATGTGCTGTATTACATACAGATGTGTTGCATACAGATGTGTTGTGTTGCAGATTAGTTATGTACAGATGTGTTGTATTACATACAGATTTGTTGTGTTACATACAGGTGTGTTGTGTTACAAACAGATGTGTTGTGTTATATACAGATGTGTTGTGTTACAAACAGATGTGTTGTGTTACAAACAGAATAGTTACGTACAGATGTGTTGTGTTACATACAGATGTGTTGTGTTACATACAGATGTGTTGTGTTACAAACAGATGTGTTGTGTTACAAACAGATATGTTGTGCTACATACAGATGTGTTGTGTTACAAACAGATGTGTTGTGCTACATACAGATGTGCTGTGTTACCCACAGATGTGTTGTGTTACAAACAGATGTGTTGTGTTGTCTACAGATGTGTTGTGTTACATACAGATGTGTTGTGTTAAACACTCAGCAACAACTAGGTTGTCTGTGTGTTTGTCATGACATCAGCAGAATGAGTTTATGTTATGTATTAAGCAAGTCCCGCAATATAACACAACTCTTGGCTGTTCATCTGCCCAAACTGTTCAAGAAATATCATGGAAACATCAGATGGCCTTCCTCACTGTGTTGTCAGCCATCTGGTGAAATGTCATGGAAACGTCAGATGGCCTTCCTCACTGTGATGTCAGCCATCTGGTGAAATGCCATGAAAACATCAGATGGCCTTCCTCACTGTGTTGTCAGCCATCTGGTGAAATGTCATGGAAACGTCAGATGGCCTTCCTCACTGTGTTGTCAGCCATATGGTGAAATGTCATGGAGACGTCAGATGGCCTTCCTCACTATGTTGTCAGCCATCTGGTGAAATGTCATGGAAACATCAGATGGCCTTCCTCACTGTGTTGTCAGCCATCTGGTGAAATGTCATGGAAACTTCAGATGACCTTCCTCACTGTGATGTCAGCCATCTGGTGAAATGTCATGGAGACGTCAGATGGCCTTCCTCACTGTGCTGTCAGCCATCTGGTGAAATATCATGAAAACATCAGATGGCCTTCCTCACTGTGTTGTCAGCCATCTGGTGAAATGTCATGGAGACGTCAGATGGCCTTCCTCACTGTGCTGTCAGCCATCTGGTGAAATATCATGGAGATGTCAGATGGCCTTCCTCACTGTGTTGTCAGCCATCTGGTGAAATGTCATGGAGACGTCAGATGGCCTTCCTCACTGTGCTGTCAGCCATCTGGTGAAATGTCATGGAGATATCAGATGGCCTTCCTCACTGTGTTGTCAGCCATCTGGTGAAATGTCATGGAGACGTCAGATGGCCTTCCTCACTGTGCTGTCAGCCATCTGGTGAAATGTCATGGAGACGTCAGATGGCCTTCCTCACTGTGTTGTCAGCCATCTGGTGAAATGTCATGGAGACGTCAGATGGCCTTCCTCACTGTGCTGTCAGCCATCTTGTGAAATGTCATGGAGACGTCAGATGGCCTTCCTCACTATGTTGTCAGCCATCTGGTGAAATGTCATGGAAACATCAGATGGCCTTCCTCACTGTGTTGTCAGCCATCTGGTGAAATGTCATGGAAACTTCAGATGACCTTCCTCACTGTGATGTCAGCCATCTGGTGAAATGTCATGGAGACGTCAGATGGCCTTCCTCACTGTGCTGTCAGCCATCTGGTGAAATATCGTGAAAACATCAGATGGCCTTCCTCACTGTGTTGTCAGCCATCTGGTGAAATGTCATGGAGACGTCAGATGGCCTTCCTCACTGTGCTGTCAGCCATCTGGTGAAATATCATGGAGATGTCAGATGGCCTTCCTCACTGTGTTGTCAGCCATCTGGTGAAATGTCATGGAGACGTCAGATGGCCTTCCTCACTGTGCTGTCAGCCATCTGGTGAAATGTCATGGAGATATCAGATGGCCTTCCTCACTGTGTTGTCAGCCATCTGGTGAAATGTCATGGAGACGTCAGATGGCCTTCCTCACTGTGCTGTCAGCCATCTGGTGAAATGTCATGGAGACGTCAGATGGCCTTCCTCACTGTGTTGTCAGCCATCTGGTGAAATGTCATGGAGACGTCAGATGGCCTTCCTCACTGTGCTGTCAGCCATCTTGTGAAATGTCATGGAGACGTCAGATGGCCTTCCTCACTGTGCTGTCAGCCATCTGGTGAAATGTCATGGAAACGCCAGATGGCCTTCCTCACTGTGATGTCAGCCATCTGGTGAAATGTCATGGAAACATCAGATGGCCTTCCTCACTGTGATGTCAGCCATCTGGTGAAATGTCTTGGAAACATCAGATGGCCTTCTTCACTGTGTTGTCAGCCATCTGGTGAAATGTCATGGAAACATCAGATGGCCTTCCTCACTGTGGTGTCAGCCATCTGGTGAAATGTCATGGAAACGTCAGATGGCCTTCCTGACTTTGTTGTCAGCCATCTGGTGAGCGTTTTTCTGTTCCAGACTGAGGGAGATAGAGATGAGTGAATTTGATGGAGAAACCTATGAGAAGTTTGCGTCAAGCGTGCGGAGACAGGTGCAGTCTCTACGTGTCATTCTGGATGCTCTGCAGGTGAGTGGTGTGTTGTGTGGAATGTTGCAGGTGAGTGGTGTGTTGTGTGGAATGTTGCAAGTGAGTGGTGTGTTGTGTGGAATGTTGTCAGGAGACAATCTTGTTGATAGGAAATGTTGCCAGGGCAAGGATTCTGCAGGTGAGTGGTGTGTTGTGGGGAATGTTGTCAGGAGACAATCTTGTTGATAGGAAATGTTGCCAGGGCAAGGATTCTGCAGGTGAGTGGTGTGTGTTGTGTGGAATGTTGTCAGGAGACAATCTTGTTGATAGGAAATGTTGCCAGGGCAAGGATTCTGCAGGTGAGTGGTGTGTTGTGTGGAATGTTGTCAGGAGACAATCTTGTTGATAGGAAATGTTGCCAGGGCAAGGATTCTGCAGGTGAGTGGTGTGTTGTGTGGAATGTTGTCAGGAGACCGTCTTGTTGATAGGAAATGTTGCCAGGGCAAGGATTCTGCAGGTTGTCCAGAGTGTGTGACCCAAATGGAAGATTTTCTGTGGCTGTTGATAGGAAATGTTGCCAGGGCAAGGATTCTGCAGGGGAGTGGTGTGTTGTGTGGAATGTTGTCAGGAGACCGTCTTGTTGATAGGAAATGTTGCCAGGGCAAGGATTCTGCAGGTGAGTGGAGTGTTGTGTGGAATGTTGCAGGTGAGTGGTGTGTTGTGTGGAATGTTGCAGTGTGAGTGGTGTGTTGTGTGGAATGTTGTGTCAGGAGACAGTCTTGTTGATAGAAAATGTTGCCAGGGCAAGGATTCCTGATACAGATATTGGAATGTGACAATTTTGCACCAGTAGATAGTGATCCTAATTAGATAATAACGGATTGGAATGTGACAATTTTGCACCAGTAGATAGTGATCCTAATTAGATAATAACGGATTGGAATGTGACATTTTGCACCAGTGGATAGTGATCCTAATTAGATAATAACAGATTGGAATGTGACATTCTGCACCAGTAGATAGTGATCCTGACTAGATGTGCTCATGACT
>CM031613.1:11312933-11452933 GCA_018398815.1 Conus ventricosus
ACATTGTACATACTTGAATCTGTCCACCTTTTGGTTTTTCGCTCTTACCTGTTGAACTGTCTTTCACTGTCACTGTTGGGACGGAGGAGGGGAAGAAGGATGAGAGTTGAAAACCTCCACACCGTCACTCACAAAGTCACTGATGGTTCCTCACCAGTCTCCAAGCAGCTGCTCCGGACATAGCGTCGGGAGAAGTCTCTGGCACGGAGTCCGAAGATTGACGGGCTTCTCGCAGCACAGGATCCGGCGACGCTGTGTCCCCGTGGCCATCTTTGCCATCACCTCCGGGCTGTTCTGGCACACTGTCCAGAACACGGCCTGGAGGGATGACGCCTCACCTGATCCATCGGATGACCTGCCCCTGTGGCGTTTGTCACCCATCTGCTGTAGCCGCCGTCGGGGGCTGTGGACCTGCAGCTGGACTGGACTGGTCTGTAGCTGCTCCTTTGGCTGGCCCTGTCCGCCCGGTTGTCCTCCCGTTGTCTGCGGTGTCCAAACGACCCCCCACCGGTTGTTTGTTGGGAAGAAACTTGGCTTCGGTCAGTGAAGCATTTGAATTTACCTTCATTAAAGTACCACCGCTTTAGAGCAGGTATGAAACAGATGTATAAAATAATCAATAACATTGATCATATAAATCCTGACTCCTTTTTTGTAAAGGCATTCAACACCATCTACCAGAGGATCGTATAATAATTTGTACCCTGAACACTCACGACTACATTGAAGAAAATACTCATATACTGATCCAGCTGTTCATTCTTGGAATGCACAAACAACATTGAAGAAAATACTCATATACTGATCCAGCTGTTCATTCTTGGAATGCACAAACAACTCATATACTAATCCAGCTGTTCATTCTTGGAATGCACAAACAACTCATATACTAATCCAGCTGTTCATTCTTGGACTGCACAAACAACTCATATACTGATCCAGCTGTTCATTCTGTGAATGCACAAACAACATTTAAGAAAATACTCATATACTGATCCAGCTGTTCATTCTTGGAATGCACAAACAACTTTGAAGAAATGCTCATATACTGATCCAGCTGTTCATTCTTGGAATGCACAAACAACTTTGAAGAAAATGCTCATATACTGATCCAGCTGTTCATTCTTGGAATGCACAAACAACATTGAAGAAAATGCTCATATACTGATCCAGCTGTTCCTTCTTGGAATGCACAAACAACTCATATACTAATCCAGCTGTTCATTCTTGGAATGCACAAACAAATATAACCAAATCTGCACAAAATCTGCAATCCTTTACGATCCTCCTCGACAATAATTCTAAAAGAATTACTAAAATGTTTGATTTTGACTGAGACAATAAATCATAAGTAAACGCATGCAACAGCCACACCCAAATGTGTATGTGGGACGTCATAAAAGCCAAAAGACTTACGTAACAAGTCCCACTACCTATACCTATACCCTATACCTTGATGCATGTTGTTCTGGTGCCTCGACGAACATTTGAGCTGAAGTCTGCTGCGTGTCTCTCATTCTTCAGTCCTGTTCAACAGTAGGAAAAAATTCTTGAGAGAGCTTGACAGAAGATCTTCAGATAAGAATACTCTAAGGGGGCAGGTCGCATCCAGGTCATGATACACCCAGGTCTAGATGCCATACTTACTTACTTAGGTCCATAGCTCAAGGGTGAGCATAGGCTATCAACAAAAACTCCGCCATCACACTCGGTTCTGGGCTGCTCGCTGAATGCCGGTCCAGTTGGTTCCCTGCCTCTTTATCTCTGCCTCAGTGTCTCACCTCCAGCTGCTGCGAGGTTGGCCTCTCTCCCGGCAAACAGACGGCTTATTTGGAGCAACGCATCGACACAGATTGCAGACGAGCACTAACTAGATTATGAATAAGCACCCATGAACTCCAAATTGAGAGGGGCCGTTATACCAACACTGACAGAGAAGACAGATTATGCACAACATACCACGTCGTTGAGGACGAAATGACTGTAAATTATTCAACAACTTTATGATCTGATGACAAGGGTCACTAAAACAAATTTTCCACCACAGACTAACATGACAAAACCTCGGAGCTCATGTTAATGGACTGCTTCCAGCCTGTATATCCTGTTGTGTTTTTCTCTTCGGAGACAGAAAAATGTAATCAGACCCTGATACACACTATGCTTTTTCTTTCTGCTACTAATGTTATGTTGCAAGATGTGACGATGTTGGAATTAGTTTAACTGAATGTCTTAACTTGATCATCTGTGCCCCACAAAACCTCTGGTTTTCATTTGGCAATAAAATATGTTCTTACACACACACACACACACACACACACACACACACACACACACACACACACACAACCCCCCCCCCCCCCCCCCCTCCCCTTTCTCTTTCGGATCTTTGAGTTCTTTAAAGAGATTTCATCGGATCTGAGATTTTACAGCGGTCGGCTGGGCTATAAGCAACATTACCTTACCTTACCTCTCTTTGGATGTTATCCACCTTTCCCTGGCGCTTGGATTTTTGAACCGGTGTCTTCCCCTTTGGTTGTATCCCATACAGGTTCCATAGGCGATGTCTCTAAATGTGGCTGCTTTGTGAGTGTAAACATTTACAATCAGTTTGTGGACTATTTTTGCATCTGATTTGTCCCATTCCTCTTTCCATTTGTGGGTGGCAAGTTGGCTGTCTGGCGTGTAGCATCGAGAGTCTGTGCAAATTTCTCATCTGAATAATCAGCATGGATGTTCTGGCAATGTGGTTTGAATTCTGGTCTTGGTGCGTTGTGCTGCTGTTCATTCTTTGGAATCTTCATATAGCTTTTTTCCCCCGTCATGTGGATATCATGCTGAGCTCAGCTGAGAATTTCCTTTTACATATACTGTGGATTCCACTTGTTCATTACTAACATTCCGTTGTGGATTTCATTCGTGACTGGGTTATTGCTGATGGATCCATCATTCTCTCCCTCTTTCGGTGAACATTGGGAGCATCTTTCGTTCTTGGTACTTGTGGCAAATTGAAGAAGGGCAAGATGTGGGGCTAGGGAAAAAAAATGCATTGGTACATGTATCACAATCCAGGGATGTGACGTAGATGTCTGTAAACTGACATGTATCACAATCCAGGGATGTGACGTAGATGTCTGTAAACTGACATGTATCACAATCCAGGGATGTGACGTAGATGTTTGTAAACTGACATGTATCACAATCCAGGGCTGTGACGTAGATGTCTGTAAACTGACATGTATCACAATCCAAGGCTGTGACGTAGATGTCTGTAAACTGACATGTATCACAATCCAGGGCTGTGACGTAGATGTCTGTAAACTGACATGTATCACAATCCAGGGCTGTGACCTAGATGTCTGTAAACTGACATGTATCACAATCCAGGGCTGTGACGTAGTGTCTGTAAACTGACATGTATCACAATCCAGGGCTGTGACGTAGATGTTTGTAAACTGACATGTATCACAATCCAGGGCTGTGACGTAGATGTCTGTAAACTGACATGTATCACAATCCAGGGCTGTGACGTATTTTGCCTGTAAACCTACACATGAAGTGACACATCTACATTAAAAAAATGTTTTGCACTTGACGCTGTGCACGAGAGTCTTGGGTTTTGATACCCATAAGAGAAGCCTCCAGGGTTTTCATCACACCTGCACCAACAACTCCTCCACGTTTGGTAATAATCTGGAATGTAGAAAAAAAGAAGCCATAAATTGATCAACAAAGAGTATTTGTATATGATTGTTATGACCCCAGTGTAGGCCATGGTTTGGTAATTGTAATGTTTTTGTTGTTGTGATTGTTTGCCCATAAAGATGAAATGAAATGGCCATTTTTAGAGTTTTGGGTAGACAGTGAGTGGGGTTAACTGAAAGTGAATACGGTCCCTGGGTGTAGGAAAACAAGAGAGTGGAACTCAGGGGTGTTCACCTGCTGAGGCGACTGGATTAGAAATCGTCATTCATTGCTGCACTGGTCGAGCTGTCAGGAGAGAAGACAGCAAATGTTTGTAATTGTAACTAGGCTTGACCTACACAGGGCTAAGCCCCAACTGAAATATGTAGGCTGCGGTATTGGGCTGGAGGCCAGACCTAAGTACACTTAGGGTAAGTGGATATGTGGATCCAGTTTTGTTTTAATTGTATAATTCGGCATTCTTTTTTTTTGATATCGAAATTGAAAACTCCTGATCCACATATCTGGTAGGTAGGTTGTCGTTCGAGAGTTCGATGAAAACCGGTGAGTACCTTTTATTTAATTTTCATTCATAATCGTCTGTATTACGGGACCGTATATTGGGGGATTTGGAGTCCTGAAACAAGACAGAAAGCAGCCAGTCCCCAGTTCAGGGGAAATACTGACGGGAGTCTGAGGGACCATTAGCCTTGGAAGATTTTATTACCCGCCGTATTGGGATTTTTATTTGTTACCCTTTTGTACTGGAGGAGTATAATTGTTACCCCCGCTGTGTCGGGAAGACTTTATTTGGTATCCCGCTGCGCCGGAAGGATTTCCGAGGGGAATTCGTATATCTGAGAGAGGAAAGAAAAAATATATATTTTGAATCTTTGGGATATGAGTCCCTATATGGACCCCCCAAAAGTTATGAATTCAGTAACTAGCAAAAGTGAAAAAAAAAAAGGAAGTAAAAGAATATGTATTGGCTGAAATGCGTGCAAGCTTGATGTGAGGGGTTAATATACTTTAATATACTTTGGAGAGAAAATAAAAAAAGAAAGAAAAACCTGCTGGTTTGTTAGCCAGGGGGAGAAATTTTCATGAAATCTTTATAGTGATATTTGTGTGATTGGAGTCAGATTGCGGTTGTGCCCGGAGAGTTCGAGTCTCGTGTGCTGGTGTATGCGTTGCGTCCCGTGTGGACGAGGCACGGCCTTTGGGTGACAGGGGGTGACCCCGACTTGTCGGTAAATCACGTGTGAATGTGTAGCTGAGGTTTTTTTTTTTCTCCTGAAGTATTCACCTCACTCCCTCTATTATGTTTGTTGTTTCCCCCCCGCTCGTTTGAAAAGATATTTTTTAAAAACCACCCCTTTTGTAATTGAAAAAGAAAAGGATACTGTTTGTGCCCCTCTGAATTTTGGGATAAGTTTTCCCCCCTGTTTTAATATATATTTTTAGAGAGTAAATAAGTAGGTGGCGCATTGTTAGTTAAACATTTGCTTGAATTATTTGTTGATCGGTTGATTTGATTGTATTTGTGGGGGGAGGGGGAGTTGTTTGTTTGTTTTCATGCGAGCGAGTACTTCTCTTGCTTTTGGCTCGTAGGATTTTCATATAATTTTTTTTGCTTGTCCTATTTTTTTTTCCCCCAGATGGGTGACCCCCACCGCTTCTCGCTAAAATTGAGCGATTAGTTCAAGAGGGGGAGCACCCTTGATCGTCCTTCAATAGTTTTTTTTTTTTATTCTTTCACTGTCCTATTGTTTATTTCAAATAGTCCCCTCTTCCCAGAGTTTTTGTACCGACCTTGCCTCCTTCTACGGGACAGAGGTTGGCAAGTGCGGGAAAAACTCCCCCTAATAAAAACAAATTTTGTTAGAAATTAGTTTATTGAGTTGGTGTGGACTTTCTTTTGTTTTCTTTTGTTGTTTGACTTTTGAAATTTTGTTTTTGTGTTCTAGCTTTGGAACATTTATTTCCGGTCGTTCTTCCTTGTGCTTATTGAGTGAGTGTTGGGAAATCAGCTTTTCTTTGGGAAAGTAAAGGGCTCGATTTTATTCATAAGGTTTTTTATTCCATTGTGTAAAAACATTAGTTTTTTTCTCCATTCCAGTGCTTTTGGGTGCAATTTCCAATTTTTGTGTTTACTAAGATCAATTCAAAATGGAATCCCTCCTTCAAACAATATATGGCCGAAGCGAAGGAGTTAGGGTTACAAGGTGATGAGGTGACGACCTACATAAACGAGCAGAGGAAGTTCGAGAGAGAAGAGCGTGCGCGTGCGAGGGAAGAACGAAACAAAGAAGAGAGGGAGAGGAAAGAAAAGGAGAGAGAGAGAGAAAGAGGAAAAGAGGAAAGACAAGGGAGAGAGAACAGGTGTTAAAGCAGAGGAGTTGGATTTGGAGTTTGAAAGGATCCGTACCCAAAAAGGGCGGAAGTACAGAGGACTTTTGAGGAAGTGGAGGCGATTCTTCTTCTTCTTCTTCTTTTTCCCAGTAATGTTCAGCGGTCATCAGGTTGACCATTATTAACATCATTGTGTATGCATTGTGTATTTTCGTGTAGCCGGTACTCACCGTCTTAGGACATGAGCATCGGACTTTAGAGTCCGTGTATGCTTTAGTGCATGTGACACAGACTAGACCTTCGGTTTATAGTCCCATCCGAACGACTATAGGGGATGGAGTCAGAACCAATGTTAACTCCGAGGGAAAAACCCCCTATACCGAAATTCGAACCCGCAACCCCAGGATCACGAGTCCGGTGCTCTACCAACTGAGCTTCAGGCCCATTCAAAAGGTGTTTAAAGGGAAAGTCCCCCTATTTTCCAAAACTGCCTGTCTTTGAATGAGAGCAAAGATGAAATTGATGCTTTTTTTGTCCCGTTTTGAGACTCATGCTACAACTTGTGGCGGGGCCAAAAGGGATAAATGGGTTCTGTATATTGCGCCCTTTTATTCAAAGGAAGCGCCTTAACTTTGTATCATTCGTTATCCGCTAAGGAATCACTCACGTGGGCAGACCTAAAGTCCGAGTTTTTTAAAAACGATTCCAGTAGAGAACAGGAAAACCTTCATTCGGGGCCCACCTTCGCCCTCAACCAGTTTTCGGCCGAAAGTGGCCCAGAATAAAGGTTTTCCTGTTCTCTGCCAAGTAAGACTTCAATACCCAAAAAATAACGATTATCTACAAACAAACATACTGTGCAGGGTTACCGTTTTCAATACTAATTTACTAAACTTTTTAGATTTTAATTTTTGCTTAATCCTGTGTTTTTCCTGGTCTTTTCAATAAACATCTTTTTTTTTTTTCGCGCAAACATTCTTCAAATGAGCCTGTCTTTCATGGGGGAAATAACACTACAGTCTTTAACTGTTCTCTAAAGTCTTTTAAAACGAGTTATTTTTTTGGCATAAAACCCCAAAACACTTATCCTGGCATGTCTTCCACTGAAAGGCTAGTTTCGACAAAGTGTTTCTCTTTTTAACTATGTCTCTTTCTGCCGAACAGCCCATCTATAATAAATAGTGTCTGCTTTCCCTTTCAAACAGTCTAAAAAAACTGTTCTAAACACTCACTCAGTTTTTTGCGGGGATCAACTAATATATGTCATCATCTGTCCATATAAACCTTCTATCATGATATGCTTTGTTTCCATTTAAGTGTTGGACAGAAAACCACAAATTGATTAAAATTATAACGATAAACTGTTTGTAACAGGTCGAGGATAAATATTGTTTTTCCACAACCAGTCTGCCCACAAATAAATGAGCAATGAGGAGTTTTTGTCATAAAGTTTAACTGCTCCATAGTTTTATAACAGAGTTTAATCTAACCCAGTTTTTATTTTTATCAAAACTCTCCGTCAAAACTTGTTCAGTATAATAAAACCCTACGAGGCCTAAATGTGTAAGATTAATCCAATTCAGTTCTGTAAGATTGTTTCTATTTAAGTCAACAGTGATTTTGTTGCTTGTTGTTATGATCTTAATATCCTCACCATTGTGAAGAACGACGACAAAAACGTTAAGGCGTTTAACGTCTAAGTTTTGCCAGCTAATATTAATTCCTTTTATAAGGTCATCACTAACGCCCACAACCCCATCCCTCTCACTCTTTAAAGACAGAAATTTCAAATTCATTGTGAACGTGTCTCCTAATTTTCTGCTTGGAAAGAAACTGTAATTTTGTAGAAGCTTTTTTTTACAACTGTTTTCTTTTCTGTGGAGGATGTACTGCTTTTTTCCATACGGCGTATTTCAATTTCTTTCCGACTATTGTCGTCCGGCATAAGACTTACATTTAAAGGGCCAGAGTTGAATGCTTTTCTGAAACTTTTTGACGGCTAAAATATGTAAATGGGCTTATGAATTCAAATTTTATTTCCCATTCTAAATAGGTTTCCCTAAGTGCCTTTTGAGGTCAGGTTTTCGAAACTATTTATATTCATACTGGCCAACATATTTGCCTCTAGATTGCGCAGCTGTTCTAGTTTAGGAAACTTTTTGCTGTCGCCAACCTCTTTGCGTTTATAATCACCATCTTTAGTGTACTCAAAACCATACAAAGCGCCTATCTCACCGTTCTTTTTCAAAGTCCGAAACGTCTGCAAGGTCTTTTAATTCTAAAGTTATACACACTCACAGGTGCTAAGGGTAACTCCGGGTTTCTTCTGGCCCGCGCGACATTTTTAGAACAACTTATTATTTTTTTTCTAAAAACAATGTGTAGGTTATCACATTTCACAACTTTCCCCCGCTTTGTCTTTGATTTTTATATTAAATGATCCAACCCTCCCACAAACTAATCTTTTAACTGAAAATTTTGGGGAATTGTATAATTTCATAATCGCAATATGCAGCTTTCCCTGACGGAAGAGCTCTTAAAACATTGAGGGCCTTTCCATCATATAAGTTTTCATCAGTGCTCAGCTCACCCAAAATGAACATAGAGTAATGAATGTAATGCAAGATCGAGCGGACTTTCCCCCTCAAACGTAGTTTCATCTGGCGAAACACTAAAACTATGAGGGGGTTAGATTGCTAGTGTAAAGCCTAGCATTTTAGCTAGCTCTTTATAAAAAATCGTATTTTGCTTCTTCAGGTTTGAATGTTAATATTGTTTTTAGATTTGCATTTTTAAGTTTAAGAGTAATGTCTAAGTTACTCATTGCTTCTTTTAGTGAGCAAAACCCGTAATAACCATCAGGTATTGTTAACTGTTTAACGTCGTTTGTTCTCCTTCATATTTTGTAATCTTATTTTTCCCCCTTTGGCTTCAGTTATATTAAACCATACGACTTTGTAAAATATTTCATGGAGCGCGACCCGTTTTGGCCCCGCAATTGTTATCAATAGCATGTTCTAAAAACGAAGGGCGGTCTTGAGTTGTTATTGTTACAAACATTTTTTAAACAAATTAAAAATGATGCATTCAAAAAAACTAATGCAAAATATTCTGTTGGGCCGCACTACAATCTTAAAAATATAACAACTGACACCCTCGGCATTTCTGTGACCCAGACTGACACCTTTCAAGTAAAGATGAGTACTCCATTAACAGATATCTTAACCCCCCTATTAAAAAAGACTACATCGCAAAAGTGTGGTTTAGTCATCCGATGCATTTTTTACCAGAACCATTTAAACTTGCTGTGTTTTGTGCATCAACGGGGTGTGGAGTGTCGTATGCTGATCATTTAAATCATCCTGACCCTTTTGGGTTAGGTCAGTGTACAGATTTCTTTCTATTACACCTTCAGACGTATTTGACTGAACTGCAAGCACCATTACCAAATGACAAACCGTTTAATCCATTTAGCAACAGAATAAAATGAAGGCTTTTGAAAGAATCTGTAACAAATTCAATATTAACATCAAGACAGACTTTAGACAAAAGTTGGACCGCAATCATGGCTTAGGCACCCCCTTATTTTTTGGGGCGTGCACAGAAAATATAACTATGACTGGAATCCTCCTTACAATCTTTCTCTTCAGGGACAGCTGTTCACCTCGGTCCATAGAGCAAGAGCATAAAAAAAGCATGGACAACATTTATCTTAGACACTTCTAAGGCCTAACTAAAGCAGGAATAGAACGAAATAAACGACTCTGTTCGCACTTACGTTTGGTGTTTGCTAGGTTCACAAGCACAGACAAGATCGAACATAACAGATCCTTCTACTGGCTTTGACGCACAAAAACAATACTTAGCAAAATTTTGAGGACGCCATTAATTCTACTGTTGATTTGCCTTCAAGTATTTAAAGGTACCAAAAATGTTTTACAATACGCAGATCGAAAGTAGACTTTGCTGGTTGGCACTGGTTTATACATGCTGCCTCTGACCTCAGACTCCAGATAGGTACAATAAAAAACTATAATAATGAAATTCTTATAGCAGGCAATGAACAGAAGGTTGGGAAAAAAAAGACATAAATTCTGAGCCAGTAATATTGCAAGCAGTAAAAGAACGCCAAGAAATTAAGTCATCCAATCCCCGAAGTCCAAACCCCAAAAGTCATTTGAAGACTCAGCAAAGCTCGCGGGCTCTGTTCGCGATGACATGAATATGAAAAGACAGGGGCTTGTTCTTGGATTAACAGGCCTAGGATTACTTGGTCTTTTTCTTACTAAAAATTAACCCAACTATTAAGAGAACTAATGTCCATAAGTGCTCGGCCATAAAGCCAACTACTTTGCTTGCAGTAGACAAAAGCCAGCTGACAATACTCCCCAATATTCCTGGTAAAAGCGTCCACGGGTTTACTAGCTAATTTTTTTAATAAACTTGCAAGATGATCAAGCTGTTTTTTTACCCATGATTTATCAGGCGGAGGCGATGGCGGCGGAGGCACTGAACTTTGCCCTCCACCAAACCCCCTGTAATAGCCATCACCAGTGTACTTATTGCAAATCCTAAGGGAGTTATAACGCTTGCTAATGTGACGCCTTGCCCTCTAAAAAGCGTTTTTTTTTCGTTCTGGCTAGCGTTGTGTCTTCATATAAAATTTTTCGGTTAGTTTCTCTTATTCTATTCACTTGAGTTCGTAATTGGGCTCGGTTAGTAGTTAGCACTTCTAGTCCCTTTCTGATCTTCTTGTTTAAGTCTTTTAGTCTTTGGGTTATTCTTTCTTTAATTTTCAGGCCCTACGATGGAGTCGTCAGCCTCAACGAGTTTTTCTTTTTCTCTTTTTATATGCTCATCTAGTTCACCCAGTTTTGCTAAATTGTTTGTTAATTCGCCCTTTTATGGTTTTAAAGTACGATCAAGGGGTAATAATTCTCGCATGGGTAGCGTGAGTCGTGTATAGTCTTTAATGCTGTTTCTTCTGAAAAAATGGATTTTGCTTCTATTGTATTTATTAATTCACCTGCTGATTGATTTAATTCTTTAAGTTCCATGTTTGCATTTGGTTATCTGTTGGGAGTTCTTGCAGTGTGTTTTGAAATTTAGAAACTGCCTCCGCCTTAATTTGGCCTAACAAGGCCAAGGCGATTTTGATCTTTCACACTGAGGTCTATTTCTAATTGAAACCCCCGGCTAAAAACTTTGATGGGTCTTTTTTAGTTGTAAGCTGAACAAGTTGTCCCCTTTGGGCGCTCCTTTACAAACAAATGGGGCATCTTTTACTTCAAAATCATTAGGGTCTATAAATTCGGGAGGTTCTTGGCCCAAACTTTGGTATAATGATCTGACCTTACTTTCTGTTTTTATACCGACTTGTTGGTAATGTACTCCCGATTTCTGCTAATTTCATCATGCAATGAGAGCCCGAGCGATGCCGCTCCCCAAGGGGAATCACTCATGCGTCTCCACGATCAAAACATCATAATCTTCATCTTCAATGCCTGCCATGTTTCTTTAATAATTAATTTTTTTATTTTGTTTTAAAAAAATGTTACATGCATATGGCTCGATTCTTGACCCGCATAGAAGCTGAAAGAACCCTTTGGCGTGAAGGGAAATAAACGGAAATTACTGTTCCAAATAATCCCTCTACAAATTTATGCAGATCAAATTTTACTGTCAAATTTCCGGGCCTAAGGAGCAAAAAGTGATTGTGCCCGGCTCTGCGCGTCTTACTTTCAAAATAGTATCGATTCAAAAACGACACAAACAGGACAGTTGTCCAGAATTTGGGGGGGGCAATTGTTAAGAAAATTTCTATAAAACTTGAGGGGCAAGAAATATTTTTTTTACACAAAAGCAGACATATTTTTAACCTATTCTGATCTATGGCTAACCGGGAATGAAAGGGCTGATCTTGCGTTTCAAGGGAAACGAAAATGAAGAAGCACTAAAAACATAGAATAGGCGCGAAAGATACTAAAGACGGCAAAAAGTATGTAGCCGTAAAGTTTGCGTATGGAAATCGCTTTTCCATTCCCTTAATTTTGAGTTGTTAAAAACGCATGCGCCATACTTTCAAGGAGCATTAAAAGACAGACCCGTCATAGAACTAACTTTTAACGAATACAAACGTGTTATCAGATCAACAGACACCGAAGCAATGTACAGCATTTCTGACATCCGTTAGAGTTTGACGTTGTTAGCAACCCTAATTTAGCAAGGCTGATTGAGCAACAATATCAGTCAAAATTAGCAATATATTACGAAGAGTGATTTATCATACAACATATCCCAGAAGCAGGCAGACCCCTATATGGAATTTTAGTTTAGTGTCGCAGCAAGATCGCTTAAAGGTATTTTATTGCTGTGTGAAGATGAAGAACCGTTCAAAAGAGCAAGTGAAAAGTTTTTTAATCCTAAAATAGCGAAAGTGCAATGTACAATTGATGGTAGTCCTAAACCCAAATCTACGCTAGCGGGCTTTGACCTTATCATCATTTGACGAATAAGAAAATTTTTTGGGGGTGGGAGGGGTAAAGTCTAACAGCAGACCTTGTGTCTAAAGATTTACATCTTCACAATGTTTTGGCTTGATGATTATTTAACAACGAAATACGGTTTATGGATTGACCTAAGGGCAACAAGGATAATCAGTTGCATGGAAGCGGGGGAACTGTGAGGACGTAATAAACATTCAAATTGATAAAGAAGAAGAAGCCGATAAACCGCTTAATGTACATTTGTTTTTAATATATGATGCGCAGCTGAATATTGAAAATAACAGATTAAAAAATATACAATACAAAAATTTTTTTATTTTATAAAAGCTGTCTGTTCAAGTTTATCCAAATGTGCCCACGCGCCCCAAAAGAAGAGATAGTTAGAAACCCTAACATAAAAACCTTTAGATTAACAAACATTACGCAAATGCAGCAAGTACTAGAGCAAGACCTTTCAAAATACAGCAAAACCAAACGAAGGTATTCTGCTGCCTTTTAAAGCTGTTACATATGTTAATACTGGAGCATCGACTATAAGTGCTCTATCAGCGGAACGAGTGTTGGTCTCTTAGCACGGGCATAGGCGCACCCGCAGCTTTACCTCTAGGAGGTTTGTCTTTAGCTCTTGGTCTGTGTTCATTAGCTGTAGGTGCTGCTAGCAAAAAATTAAAAACTAAACTCCAAAAGCACACAGCTATGGTTCAACTAATAACAGCTAAACTTAGTTTGTTCAAACTGGGCAAAATAAAGCACTAGCTGACCAAACATCCGGATGAAGAAATTTAATCGTTTACAGGCCGATTTTGATGACTACAAAAGACAAAAGTTTGATCTTCAAAGAAAGGCGAGGACAAGTTTTTCTCAACAGCCAGACCCCGAGCAGATAAAAAAAAGGGAAAGCTTAAAAAAAGTAAACGAGACATTAAACTCTGTTCTAAACAGCTCACATTAACAACACCAAAAGGGGTTTATACTTTAGTTTATGAGTCCAAGCGCAAAAAGACCGCGATATTGATTCTGATTAAGCCGTTGTATTTTTTTTTAATTTAAATAAATATGTTGGCTTAGAAAAGAAAGACAGCATGGCTAAGATATATGAAGGACAAGACGAATTTTTTGAAGGAATGCTCGAGAGAGCGTTTATCAAGAGCACTGAATGATATTTATTTAGAAGTCATTGACCCAACAAACGTACAGGCAAGTGTTGTTCATGCTATTTCTCAAGTTCCAAGTAAACTAACAATAGACCCCGCCAGTTAAAGTAATGTTAGCTTTTTAATCGACTATGTAACAATAAATGAGAAATAGAAGTCTGGGTCTGACTAACAAACAGACTATTCTTTTCCCCTAATGACTTAACACCGGTTGGGCAGACGAACTGCTTGCACAGTTTGACGCTGCCGCTGAAGAAGCCAAAATGAGAGGCTCTGGTTGGTCAGAGGGCGAAGTTTTAGAGATCAGATTAAAACAGGTAAGTATGCAAACCCATTGTAGGCAAAGGGTACATTTCCCCAAACCCGGAGTTGGTTTTAAAGAGAGCAGTTTTACATAAAATTCAGACGACAAATGTTTCATTGGTGCTTCTTGCAAGGCTGCATCATGTCCGCGAAAACGCAGAAGAGAGACTAACTATCCCGGCAATACGCCAAAGATCTTAACTTCAATGGAATACTTTCCTGTTATGTAGACCAAATTGATCAGTTTTGAAGACAAAACAAACCAATAACTGTTAAGTATACACATGGGATGAGGGAAAAAAATTTGGGCCAATTAAGTGTCCAAGAACATTCCAACCCAAAAGGCGAACCAGCCAAAAGTCATGTGGACTTACTCCTAAGTTTTCGCCAGCAGGCTGCCCCATTACACATTGAAACCGAACATGAGTAGACTATTTCAGCATACTTTCAAAAGACATGGCAAACAAGAATTTTGTAGAAAATGTTTAAAAAGAATGCCATCTGTTCAAGCTGCGAGCGAACATAAGAAACATTGTTTAAAAGTTCTGTAACTGTAATACAGAACTAATTACGCCCCCACCTGGATCTAAAGTTAGTTTTAAGAACTGGAAACGGCTGCAACATTCTCCATATGTTGTTACGCAGACTTCGAGTCGCTTATGTTCCTTATGAAGGGCCAGCGCCACAAAAACTTCGAAAAACATCTTAATGATAATCATCAGATTTGTTCATTTGCTTTCATTGTTGTCAGGTCGGATGGCGCCCATTCAAGCCAGAATTATATAAGGGGTCTAATGCTGCAGAATACTTCTTAGAACGCATGCAGCAAGTGCGTAATGACTGTTCTAATATCTGAATTTTTCTGAAATCATAATGACGCCTGAAAACCCAACAACAGTATGACTCAGCCACACATTGTTGGGTTGCGGTTTAGGGCCCCTCATCAGACGCAGAGAATCCGACAGTAAGAGACCATGATCACATTAGCGGAAAGTTCAGAGGAGCGGCGCATAACAAATGCAATCTTCAACTAAAGTTTGATCCTAAGACATGGAAGCGCCTGATTTTTTCATAACTTGCGAGGGTTACGACTCTCACCTTATAATGAAAGCAAATAGACGATGCCTTTAGGGTGTCATGCATCGCACAGTCATCAGAAAAATACATGTGTTTTTACTTTAAATAACATGTCTTTTTATGACTCTCTGCAGCACATGATGGGCTCATTAGAGGCACTGGCTATGTCCTTAAAGTCCTGCCCAATAACGGAAGAATATTTTGACTCAACTCTTTTTAGAAAGGGCGTTTTCCCTTATGAGTACATGAACAGTTGGGAAAGGTTTTTATGAAGATACACTTCCACCTAAAGGCGCGTTCTTTTCTAGT
Source organism: Conus ventricosus (assembly GCA_018398815.1). Classification (NCBI taxonomy): domain Eukaryota; kingdom Metazoa; phylum Mollusca; class Gastropoda; order Neogastropoda; family Conidae; genus Conus; species Conus ventricosus. The sequence goes on from CM031613.1 coordinate 11,328,319, forward strand.
CTTAGAGGAAAGGACATAGCGACACCGATTACCAGCATGCTCAGAAAGCTTGGCAAAATTAGATTGTAAAACGATGGGAGACTATCATGACTCCTATTTAATGGCAGATGTATGTTTGTTGGCGGACGTCTTTGAAAATTATGAAAGACCTGCATGGGAAAAATTACAGTTTGGATCCTGCGCATTATATTTCTGCCGCCGGGATGAGTTGAGGGCGCTTTCTTAAAGTTTACAGGAATACAGATTGATTTTTGTCTGACCTACCAATGATTCAGATGATTGAAAACGGATTGCGTGGGGGATTAGTATGGCGTCGCATCATTTCTGTAAAGCAAAACAACAAATACTTGACGACTATGATCCAAGTAAAAGGTCTAACTATCTCATGTATTTAGATGCAAACAATCTGTATGGATGGGCAATGGCGCAATCACTTCCGTTACGCAACTTTAAAATGTACACAGGTACGAATAATATTCAAAAGGCATTAAAGTGGTTGAACAGTTTAACGCCTGATCAACAGCGCGGTTTCATTCTAGAAGTTGACTTAGAATATCCTCATGAACTCCATGACCTGCATAATGACTATCCATTAGCAGCAGAAAGTCTAAAGATGGATCCAAGAAACCACCTAAACTTGTGCCTAATCTTCGAGGCAAAAAAAATTATGTCTGTCATTACAGACTTCTACAATTTTATTTAAGACATGGTTTAAAGTTAACAGCTGTCCATCGTATAATTGCTTTCGATCAAGAACAGTTCATGAAACATACATCATGAAGAACACTGATCTTAGAACCAAATCCACAGATGCTTCAAAAAAAGACTTTTTCAAGCTGATGAACAAACAGCTGTTTTGGAAAGACTATGGAGAATCCGCACAAGCGTAAAGATGTCAGATTGGTCACCAGAGAGAACGAAGCAATTAAGCTGACTTCAAAACCTAATTATCAGGACTTTAGAAGATTTCATGATCAGCTTTTTGGCATAATGATGAAAAAAAGAAAGTCAAATTAGACAAACCTGTATTTATTGGGTTTACTGTTTAGAATTATCAAAGCTTTGATGTTTGAGTTTCTTTATGACTACTTTAAGCCCTCGTATCCTGAGTCCAGAGTACTTTACACAGATACAGACAGTTTGTTATAGATATCCCTACTGAAGACATCTATAAAGACATGGAAAACCGAAGTGGCTAAAGGGCATGCGGGGTGGTATGATACATCCGATTATCCTAAAGACTCGCCTTTGCATTCAATTACTAACAAGAAGGTTTTAGGAAAGATGAAGGATGAATTAATCTGGAAAGGTGATCAAGGAGTATGTGGGGTTTAAGATCGAAAATGTACAGTATTTCGAGCCAGGAGAAAATCATTAAGAAAGCAAGGTGAATATCTCGCAGCGTTGTGCAGTCAAACATATCACATGACAAATACAAAGAAGCATTGTTTGGCAATAGACTTTCCATCATGACAACGTAAAACTGCGATCTAATCTACATGAGATCAACACAACTGTTGTAACAAAGAAGTCATTAGATAGAACAAACACAAAACGGGTGTTTTGTTAATCCAGAGTTTTCATATGCAATCGGGCACTGGAGAACGCATAAACAGGGGGTTTTATATTTTTCATCAACTTTTATTATAAGATCAATCATAGCTTCATCCAATTCATTTAAATCTTTTCTCATGTTTGCTTGACGAGTTCGAATTTTTTTTATTATTTCAAGATATTCTTTTTCCCAATTTGGGGGTTTGGATTGTAGGTGATCTGGATGATTTAGCATGCATTGATAATCCTCGAAAATGTTTCCTTAATAGCATTACACGCCTGAAATGATTCCCGTATCATTTTCAAGGTCTCTTCCTTTACCATTCTTGTTTCGTTTCTGCGCTTCCTTCTGGCCTTCCATTTTAAACCAAAAATATGTTTACGTAAATTAATTAAGCGGAACTGTGCCCGGCGGGATTATCTGCAGTTCTTCTTTCACAAAAGATCTTTGAGGAGCTGGTTGTTTTGTGGTGTCAGTTTCTCGTAAATAATACACGGGCGGATTCATCTTTACAATTCTTTTTATTTCATATGGGTCAACACTCCAAATTGGATCGGTTGCCCTGATGCGAGTGTCCCCTTCTGCTTCCCCGGTAAATAAAGGTACCTTACTTTCAAACCAAATTGGTAATAGTTTGCTGGGTGTACTGGAGTCTTCAGCAACATTTATTGTTTTTCTTTTGATTGCTTGTACTGGTTTTAGCCCTTTAAATTCTTCATTATTCATTGCGCGCAAAACTGAGGGCAGTCTTCTAACCCATTCTGTGTTGCGAGAATTGTCAACCAGCTCTCTGTGATACTGGTAGAGAGAAAAGTCTTTCGGCTAACTGTTTGTTAAAGTTTTCAACTAAAGCCTGTGATCTGTGAACTCCCGGAATGCCTCTTCTAATAGTAACTCTGTGTTTTAACAATAATTGATTCACTGGCCTTTAAATTCTTTCCCATCATCAACTTGAATCATGCGAGGATAAGTTAACGGGCTTCGTTGATATATCAGCTGTATGGCAACAGCAACAGCAGAAGCACTCTTTTGTGTTAATGGTTCCGCATCTTTGTATCTTGAAGCTATGTCAATGACTGTGAGTGCGTACTTAAATCTTTTTCGTCTAATCGTATCAGAGGGTAAATATAGAAGATCCATTTGATGGGTGTCGTTCGGTATTGTATTCACAAAGTGTGGTCTCTGTATCGTTTGGGTGCAGGTAAATAAATTTGCCAAATCGCTTGTTTAGATAACCATTCTTTTGCTGTTTGTTCACTGACTCCCGCTGCTTGGCTTAGCTTTTTAATTGCCGTGATTCCCTTCCAATATCCTTTTGGTGAATAATAGATTTTGTTCATTTTATTCAGCCAATATTATGCGCAACAAAATACACAACGGTCATGCCAAAGACAATAAACCCGATTTCTTGCATCTTTGTTTTTCTGATGGATGATAAAAGTCGCTAAATTTTGGTGGGGGTTAATGTCTCGATTGGTTTGCCTGTTACAAGATAATATTGTTTTATTGCTTGATCAACATTTTAAATGTGTAAGAGCTGCATGCCCCTGTTTTTTCAGGTGTGTTATTAATAAAATCTAACTGCTCAATTCTCTGCTTTTCATAGCGATCTTGTGCTGCTGCTAGTTGCTCCACAGCTTTGTTATGTCTTTTTCTCTCGCCTTCATCTCGCAGTTTACTAAATGCGTAATTACTTCCACTAAAAGCGAGCGCATTAACCACAGCGCCGCCTATCATCATTACGAGTGAAGCCATTTTTATAAATGTATTTTTTTCTTACATATTTATATTGTCCGGAATTATTCCTTGCTTAACTAGAAATATCTTTCGTGCAAACGAAGCTGCAATGATAGCAAATTAGCTTTGCTGAATCCTCAAAGTCTAGTTTGCCAAGATCTGCTGGTTTTATTCTTAACAAGCTTTTACCAAGCATTGAGTATCCTACACTTAGCCTCCAATAACAGCAGAATGGTATACAAGGTTAGCAACAGTTTTTTCGGTGCTCATTTTATAAAAATAAAAAAATTTTATAATTATTAAAAAACATGACAGTGATGATCTACTACAGCTACAAGGGCCTAAACCTTCCTGAACTTATGAATGACCAAGTTGATGATCAAGCTATTATGCCCAAAAAGGAAAGGCTGTATTCTTTGGCAGCATGTGGGAAAACAAAACAGTTCCTCGGAACTGAATTCAGCATTGAACAGATTCAACAGATGTCGCCGCAAGACATTTTAAAGTATCATAACAGGTATGAAGCGCAGCTGGGGTCTAGAATGGTGAAAAGTGTGGGGCAAACGGTTCTTAGTTTGTACACTAAACTAGTCAGTAGATTTGCTCCCATTGATTCTGAACAAGATCTTACGTATGATTTAACGCAAGATCCGGTTTTAACAAAGTCATTAGAGTCTCTAGGATGTGATTTATATTACAGATTTGGAACATTGTTATCGCCATTAATCATGGGATTAATAACTTTTAATCATGTAGATTTTGTTTCCCTTCAAAATGAACGAGCTGGAAAATCATCAGAACCAGAAAAACACTGAATCAGGTGGAGAAAGTAACCAAGCCAGAAAATCAGCAGAAAACGCTGAATCAGGGGGGGGCCATAAAAATCCTGGGCGTGTTGAAGCAGGAAAAAAATTAGCAGAGTGGAACAGACAAAAAAAATTAATGTTACAGAATATGACTCATCATGAAAACATAACACCGCCAGCGCCAGAACAAGTTGATTCAATGCCGCTATAAAAACTCCATGTGATACAAGGGCACCAAAGTCTTCATGGAATATTGAACTTAAAACTGTTGCCATTTTGGCGCCATTGCTGCTGTTGGGGGCAGTTATTGCGGCTATAAAATATATACACAATTGCAACAGAAACAAAAGCAACCAAAAAAATCTGAAACCGTTAAATACAGAGAAAGACAACAGCACGCCAAAACCGCCAATAACAAAGCATCATTTTGATCCATTTATAATGCAATAATATTTTAAATTTTTTTATAAAAATAAATCATGGCGTATTATAAAATGATGAAGTCAATAAATAAAGACCTGGAGTCTATAAAAGACATTTCCATAGACCAGAATTGTAATCAATGCGGTGCTTCGGATGTAAAACCTTCCTTAAGATCTATGCAGAGAACGCTGAGCAAGACATTCTCAACGATGACGCGTTTTTTGAGGCGTGTGTGTACTATATTAGACATCTACTATTTAAGATAAAAACATAGATTGTATTTTTTGATAATTATAAGAACTTGGTTGTACTTAAAGGATGACTTAGTTATGATCTTGAGGTGACTTAATCAAGAACTTAATCAAGAACTTATTAAGAACTTGAAGTAACTTGGGGATAACTTAAGGACAACTTGAGAATGACTTAAGTAAGAACTTGAGGATGACTTAGAAGTGACTTGGGGTAACTTCATTAAGAACTTGTGGATGACTTGAGTGTGCATGCGTGGGGTGGGGTGGGGGTGGGGGTGTGCATGCGTGGGGTAGGACAAAACACAAACAAACAACAAACACAAACAAACAACAAACAAACACACAATAGACAGTCCAGGGGTGGGGTGGGGGACGTGCGTGCGTGGGGGGTGGGGGGTGGGGGTGTGCATGCGTGGGGTAGGACAAAACACACAAACACCAACAAACAAACAAGAGTGAAACTACTAGGACCAACTTCTTGCTTTGTGACTAAACAGGCTGTGTCTTGCCCGCAACCTCAATCAACTAGGCCAAGTGATCATATGTGATCACTTGGCCTAGTTTGCCGCTGAGCTTTGCAGGTGCTGCCGCGCTTTGCAGGTCAAGTGATCATATATGATCACTTGGCCTAGTTTGCAGGTGCTCCGTGCTGACGTCATTAGCGGCAGGCTGCTGCGCTTGCAGGTCAAGTGATCACAAATGATCACTTGGCCTAGTTTGCTGTGCTCCTCTTTTCTCAACCAGGCTTGCAACTGGCTTTTGGCAGAGTTACAGCAGTAATTGCTGTAGCCAAGCTTTATGGCGGCTCTAATCGCCAGTAGTAGTACATCCGTCATTGTATATTTGGAGCATTTATATGAAGATAGTGCTGGCCACACACTACTCCTCTCCATACTGGTAGATGTACTAAGGTCTGCCTAACCCTATCTAGTTTGTTTGCCAAAAACATTCGAAAATCGTTATCCAGTTGCATAAGTCTAATAATGGTTTGGCGTTTGCTACACAGTTCATTTATACGATTCCTAGCTTATGAAATTTAGGATAGTTGTAAAAACATATTGAAATCTGAATAAGTTTTCTGGCATATGAATCAGACATGCCCACCTGCGCCTCAAGAAATGAACGCCATGTTTGATGCGTTTTTGCTCTTTCAAACATGGCTTTAGCTGTCTCAAGCCAGCGCCCAACAATCAACGCGTGATGAATTGTTTTGCTTTTATTTTGTTTTATCAACATAGCGCCGCTTTTTAAAAAAGGAAGCATCTCATCAACAGTTAAACACTTATTATAATTGGCCTCATCTTGTTCGGTAATGTCATTTTCATTTCTTGAACCAACAAACCTTGAAGATAGTCGTTCATTTCCAAAGCAGTCGGTTCAACTTTTTTCTTTTTCTCCACCCTCTAGGAAAGCAATACTTCTTTTCGGTTTCGGCGGTAACGAACATGCTTCACCTGATTCTTTTTTTGACAAATACTCTAACATGCAGTTAAAGTAAAACTTGTGATCTTGAATAGCACAATTCTGTTCCTCAGTAAACGGCTCGCCATTTTAGAATAACACACCAAGCCCAATACACAGCGCAAATAAAACGTCCACCAGTCCGGCAGTCAGTAGAAGAATGATGAAACCAGTGTTGGTTACTAGTCATGTGAGCGCTGTGAAAGATGATGAAATATATTGCAATGCAGCAGGCCCGGGTGAGGGAGTGGGGGGAGGGGAGGAGAGGGGCGGCAGTATTGATTTTTTAGCCTCTCAGTTTGCCAGCAGGTGTGAGGCCGCGCGCGCGCGTGTATGAGTGTCTGTCTGTGCCCATGTGTGGTGTGTGTGTGTGTGTGTGTGTCAACATCACGAAACTGTGAACAGCTCCCAGATCAGGTTTTGTTGTTGTTGTTGTTGTTGTTGTTTTAGATCAGTTTACCCCAGCCCATGTTGACACTTTTCGTCCCGTGTCTGCCCAGTGTGATACTGTTCTCCTGAGTCTGTCCCGTGTTGAAGAGACTACTGTGTAGCTAGTGTCAGTCTCGTGTGTGCCAACACCTTCAGCCATGCGCTCGCTCAGTCTGTGCTGTCAGTGCAACAAGTCGGTTACCCTGCTCTCTGTGTGTGTGTGTGTGTGTGTCTGCCCGCCTCTCTGTCTGTCTGTCTCTCTCTGTCTCTCTCTTCTCTGTCTGTCTGTCTGTCTGTCTGTCTGTCTCTCTCTGTTGCGCGCGGCGTGTATGAGCGTGTGTTTGTGTGTATGTGTGTGTTCGTGTGTGAGTGTGTGTGTGCATACGCACGTATGCCTATGGCTCCAAAACTAGCTTCTCCTCGTGTCTAAATAGAAATATTATTTAAACCCACAAGCAATCCTTCACCACACGGAGGGCAACTTGACCTTAACGGGCTTTAGCTCGCCTCTCTCTGTGCTGACGAACTCCCCGCTGTAATTAACATACTGCGAAGTAATCGGATAGCCTAGTGCACCCACCGTGTTATGGGCGCGTTCAGTCACGGCTGCTTTTTCCCTACGTTACTCTATGGGGCGTGTTCAGTCCTGGCTACTTTCCCTACGCTACTCTCTGAAAAGTTTAGTAAATTAGTATTGAAAACGGATAACCTGCACAGTATGTTTGTTTGTAGATAATCGTTATTTTTGGTTATTGAAGTCTTGTTGTTAGAGAACGTATAAATGCCAATCCTGGGGCACTTTCGCCCGAAAACTTGGTGGAGGAGCAAGTGGCCCAGAATGAAGGTTTTATAGTTCTCTCCAGTGCACGGAGGAAGGCTTCCGAGAAAAACTTCGCTCTGTTAGGCCGGAGAAAGGGGAATCCTTCTCCGCATTTCTTATCCGCACTTCTCACTTTTCGATCGCTGGATCGAACTTTCGAATACTGGACGTGATTTTGATTCTTACGCGATTTATTGATTCGTGAGCAAATTTTACAAAGCGTTTCCAAAGATCTGGCAGTATTTTAAAGAGCGTCAAATCGGTTAATGCTGAAGAAATGTGCCGTATTGCGGACCAATACAGGACAGCACATCCGGAAAAACAGTTCGCCAAAAGAGAGAAAGATCTTTATTCGAAACTAATGTGTCGGCCGGATTTTCTCAGCAGCGTGGCTTTGGCCCGGGGAAAAGTTTTTCATGGTGTCAAACATCAACGTGGACAGGCACAGCGTGGTCCATTCCAGAATTTTGGGCGTCAGTACTCTGACAATTATCAGACGGCTTCTGGAACTTTTTACGTCCATAACAATTCACAGCAACGTGGTGCGCAATTCTCACGACCGTTCTCGTCCGCCTCGCGGTCGTGGATTCTTTCGCGGTCAAGGTTCTCACAGAGGTCAGTTTCAGATGAGTTCTTCGGATTCTCCTTGTTGTTGGCGATGTGGGTGTCGTTTCCATTTTGCCAATGAGTGTCCATATCAAACTCAGCGTCATCATCAGCTACTGCCAATGTGTCTGAGGATCAGACTAGTAAAAAGAGTTGCACACTACATGGTGTCTCATGTGGAGACAGATGGTCTCATTGTAGAGACAGGTTCAGTCAATGGATTTCAGGCATCTTTGCTTCGAGATACTGGCTGTACTACGGCAGGTGTTCGCAGGTCATTTGTGCGGCCAGAGCAATTCACTGGTGAGACTCAACGTTGCCGTTCTTTTGGAGGTCGCATTGAGGTGTTTCCCCTAGCTTTGGTAGATGTTTGCACCCTTACTTTTCTGGTCGTGTGGAGGCTTGTGTTATTGATGAGCCGGTCACAGATTTCATTCTTGGAAATCTACCAGGGGTCAGTTCTTCCTGCTCAGGGGCAGGAGGCTCTTTCATTCCTTGTTCCGTTAGTACACGTCAGCAGGATAAGACGGAAAAGGCATCGCCAAAAACCTTTGCGGGTGCCGGATCTATCTTTGCTGCAGTAGGTCCAAAAGACCTTGCTGCCATGCAGAGACGGGACACAACTTTGTCGCATTTGTACGCGTCTGTAATTCCAGAAGTGCCAACTCCCAGTGTCAACACCTACGTACATTGTTGACAATGACATACTTTTTCGTCTGTTTCCTAAGGATGGTGACGTCGTCAAACAGATTGTTGTCCCCAAGGATTTGGGTGACATTGTTGCTACACACTGCGCATGATTCTATCTTTGTGGGTCATTGCGGTGTTAAACGTACCTTCACGTGTCCTTGCATCTTTCTTTTGGCCTTCCGTTTCACGTGCCGTTTCTGCTATTGTCGCTCATGTGACACGTGTCAAAGAACAGTCGCACGAAATCGGGTTCCTTGTGTCCCATTACACAAGATGCCGTTGATCTCGGTTCCTTTCGAGAAAGTCGCCATGGATATTGTCGGACCATTTGAACCTTCATCTTCTGGCTTCCGTTATGTCCTTCGATTGTGGGACACTGCCATCACGTTTCCCGGAAGCTATTCCGCTGAAAAGGATCGATACCATGACTGTTGCTGAGGAACTACTTACGGCTTTCAGGATGGGTCTGCCTTCTGAGATCCTCACGATTGTGGTACACAGTTGTGTCGGATCTGATGCAAGAAATTTATAGACTTCTGTCTATATCATCAGTGACCACTACTCCATACCACCCTCAATCTAACGGGATGGTAGAACGGTTTAATGGCACTCTGAAGACTATGCTTCGGAGTTTGCGTGAACGTCCTTCTGATTGGGACAGGTATATTCCAGCAGTCCTGTTTGCTTTACGTGAGTTGCCCAACGCTACTTTGGGATTTTCGCCGTTTGAGTGTTGTTCGGACATTCTCCTCGCGGGCCCCTTTCTTTACTTGCTAGCTGTGGACTGGTAGGGAGTCCAGTCCTGATACAAAAATGTGTACCAGTATGTGTATACCTACACATCGCATCTTGGACAGTTGCAAGATAGCGCAACAAACATCTGACAAGAACACCGACAAATACAAAGTGTTTGCAGACAGGAAATCTAAGCCTCGTTCTTGGCTGTTAAAGGACAAGGTGTTAGTTTTGCTAACGGACGAGCACAATAAAACTGAGGGTTTCATGGAAAGGACCATATGTTGTAAAGAGAATGCTCTCCAGTTAACTGTGTCATTGACATGGACGGCAAGGATAAAGTTTTCCATATCAACATGCTGCGTTTGTATATGGACAGATGCAATGTCTGCATCAATCTTGATGTCCCTGTGACTGTCGACATCCCTTCTTCAGGATCAGATTTTGAGTTAAGCTCTGTTCTGCGGTTCATTGTGTGGCCACTGAATGCCAGGTTACTCAGTCCAAAGATATGTCTTTCACTTCATTGTCTGCACCGTCCCCTACCATTGCTATTTCTGCGGTAGGTGTTGTTGAAGATGTATCAGACGATGGAGTTGTGTTACCCACCCTTTCTGTGAAAGGTGAGTCATACAAGGATGTTCACATTAATCCTGACCGTTCTGCTTCTCAGAAGCGACAGCTGACTTCTTTATTAGAAGACTTCTCGGATGTCCTTACAGACAAACCAGGTGACGCCGTTAACGTGGATCTCATGTGATCAACTTGACTTCAGACGCACCAGTGCGGACAAAAGCATATCCCCTTCCATTTGCTAAACGTCAGGTTGTGGAGAGAGAGCTCAAGGTCATGCTTGAGTTAGGTGTTATTGAGGCTTCTACTTCACCATACAGTGCTCCTGTCGTACTGGTTGGTAAGCCGGATGGCTCGGTCAGATTTTGCATAGATTACCGTGCCCTCAACAAAGTCACTGTATTCGATTCTGAGCCCATCCCAGATGTTGAGGAGTTGTTCTGTCAGTTGTCAAAATCAGAGTATTTTGTCAAAATCGATTTGACAAAAGGTTACTGGCAAATTCCTATGGCTGCAGAAGATGGGCATAAAACAGCGTTCCAAACGCCATTTGGTTGTACCATTGGGTGCGGATGCCTTTTGGGCTCCAAATGCCCCCGCTACATTTGCCAGGATGATGCGTCGTTTGAGCCTACATGAATTTTCCAGCTGTTAGCTTCTTTGATGACATCCTGTTGGCTACGCAGCGATGGGACCAACTGCTTCATTTTCTGTGCCTTCTTTTCTGTTGTCTGCGACAGTTTGGGCTGACTGCTCGCCCATCTAAAATTCATGCTGGGTTCCAAGAACTGGAGTTTTTGGGTCATATGATATCAGTGGGACAGATTCGTCCTGAGGCGAAAAAGGTTGACAAGATTTTGTCGGTGACTCGCCCTCTTCTAAGAAACAAGTTAGATCCCTTTGGGTCTACTTTCCTATTATCGTCGATACGTACCGCATTTCGCTAGTTTACTGCCCCTCTGACTGATCTCACCAAGGGTGAGAAACGCAGACAAATTCAGTGGACGGATGACTGTCAAAAGTGCCTAGAGACAGTGCAGAGTGTTTTGAACAGATTCCCAGTTCTCCTCCTCCCAGATCTTTCTTGAGGATTTTGTCTTGCGCACAGATGCAAGCAGTACTGGCATGGGGGCTTGTCTCATGCAGGAGAGAAATGGCTTACTCCACCCTGTACAGTATGCCAGTAAAACGTTCTCTCAACCCCAGCAAAGATACTCCACTATTGAGCGAGAGTGTCTCGCTATGTATGGGCGTTAGAGAAGTTCTCCAGGTTTCTTTCAGGAAGGCAGTTTGTATTACAAACTGATCATCGGCCACACACGTTTTTGAGAGCTTCAAAGACGAAAAATAAACCGCCTTCTGCGTTGGGCTTTGTCCATTCAGGAGTTTGATTTTAGGGTCGAAACTATTCCTGGTACTGCCAATGTTTTTTGCGGACTTGCTGTCCCGAGGATGAGACTTCTGCAAAAACTGACCTGCCCTCAGGGGCATAAATACCACACCATCTTCGGTCTTGCGTTCAAGACTGAGGACCTTTGGTGACTGACTTTCCCATTTGTCTGTTTGTAGGCCCAGATGGAGACCTGTATCTAGCAGGGTTTTGAGCCTGATTTGGCAAATTATACCCATAGTATTTAAAACTATTGATGATTAGGCTCGTTGATATTGACACTGGCTGTACATAGTTCATGGTTAGTTACAAGTTTGGTGTTCATTACACAAAGATTTTAGCATGAACTTGTTCATAGTGTATAAAAATACTGATATTTACTTATGATAATATTGGCATATAACGATCCGTTCATCCATAGCTTGTATGCAGTATTTTGCATTACTCTTGTTCCTGTGTTGGGGCAAGGCTCTTGGTAATTCTGTTGTTTCATTTCTGGGTTTTGTGTATAGTGACAATATTCAAAGGTCATATATGCACTTTATGGTCGTGGTGGAACTTGTGTTCTAAGCTCTTTGCATTGATCCGGACACGGACGTACCTATGCAATACTTTGTGGATGTTTAGCTATGCGTGATCAGCTTTATGTTTCAGAGGACCTGCTTCATATTGCATTTATATTCTGATTGCTGATGATTTGCCCCTATGTTTGGACGAATTCCCCTTGGGTAATTCTTGCCCTGGGGAGGGGGGTGTCATGACCCCAGTGTAGGCCATGGTTTGGTAATTGTAATGTTTTTTGTTGTTGTGATTGTTTTGCCCATAAAGATGAAATGAAATGGCCATTTTTAGAGTTTTGGGTAGACAGTGAGTGGGGTTAACTGAAAGTGAATACGGTCCCTGGGTGTAGGAAAACAAGAGAGTGGAACTCCGGGGTGTTCACCTGCTGAGGCGACTGGATTAGAAATCATCATTCATTGCTGCACTGGTCGAGCTGTCAGGAGAGAAGACAGCAATGTTTGTAATTGTAACTAGGCTTGACCTAGACAGGGGCTAAGCCCCAACTGAAATATGTAGGCTGCGGTATTGGGCTGGAGGCCAGACCTAAGTACACTTAGGGTAAGTGGATTATGTGGATCCAGTTTTGATTAATTGTATTAATTCGGCATTCTTTTGTTTTGATATCGAAATTGAAAACTCCTGATCCACATATCTGGTAGGTAGGTTGTCGTTCGAGAGTTCGATGAAAATCAGTGAGTACCTTTTTATATAATTTTCATTCATAAGTCGTCTGTATTTACAGGACCGTATATTGGGGGATTTTGGAGTCCTGAAACAAGACAGAAAGCAGCCAGTCGCCCAGTTCAGGGGAATACTGACGGGAGTCTGATGGACCAGTAGCCTTGGAAGATTTTATTACCCCGCCGTATTGGGATGATTTTTATTTGTTACCCCCGTTGTACTGGGAGGAGTATAATTGTTACCCCGCTCTGTGTTGGGAAGACTTTATTTGGTATCCCGCTGCGCCGGGAAGGATTTCCGAGTGGAATTCGGTATATTGCTGAACAATTAAATAGTGGGAGAAAACAAGTGCAGGTTAACAATTCTTCAGTCATTATAGTAATGACTTGGCAAAAATTTGAATTTAAAAAAAAAAAAAAAAATTAAAGATGAAAAAAAATGGGGGGAATATATTTAAATATGAGAAAACCCTTCACTAGCAGCCTGAGGGATCCATCGTACTTCCCTTCGAAGGCAGATCTATTTGTATTGCCTGCTCCTAGGCCTTTCGTCCGCTGGATCGGACTCATCAGGGAGACACGGCTGATTGTGTCTGTGCTCTTGGTGTCAAATAGAGACACACCAAAGTCCATAATTCTGTGGTGTTCTCATCACCAAGGGTTCAAAAAAGAATCCAACAGCACCCCCAAAGCAGCCAGCAAAGGGTAGTAAAATGGAACAAAAGGAAAATGTGGAGAGGAAAAAAGTGCTTAAAAACTAAAAGCATTATGCAAACAGTATAAAATGTAGGGGACAATCTTTGAGCCTATGCTTGAGGATCCATTCAAGGATGCAAGGGAGATCAAAAGATATGGAACAGTGCGAGTGGTCAGCTCTGCTGTTCAATAACCCAAGCATTGTGAGTGGCTAAGAATTGTACAGAACAACCTTTACTTGGATCTCCTAAGAGATGCAATCTCCCACTGATTGACCAAACATTATACTGCTGAACAATTAAATAGTGGGAGAAAACAAGTGCAGGTCAACAATTCTTCAGTCATTATAGTAATGACTTGGCAAAATTTGAATTTAAAAAAAAAAAAAAAAATTAAAGATGAAAAAAATGGGGGGAATATATTATAAATATGAGAAACCCTTCACTAGCAGCCTGAGGGAACCATCGTAATTCCCTTCGAAGGCAGATCTATTTGTATTGCCTGCTCCTAGGAATTCGGTATATCTGAGAGAGGAAAGAAAAAATATATAATTTTGAATCTTTGGGATATGAGTCCCTATATGGACCACCCAAGTTATGAATTCATGTAACTAGCAAAAGTGAAAAAAAGAAATGGAAGTAAAAGAATATGTATTGGCTGAAATGACGTGCAAGCTTGATGTGAGGGGTTAATATACTTTAATATACTTTGGAGAGAAAATAAGAAAGAAAGAAAAACCCTGCTGAGTTTGTTAGCCAGGGGGAGAAATTTTCATGAAATCTTTATAGTGATATTTGTGTGATTGGAGTCAGATTGCGGTTGTGCCCGGAGAGGTCGAGTCTCGTGTGCTGGTGTATGCGATTGCGTGCGTGTGGACGAGGCACGGCCATTGTGACAATGATAAACGTACGCAGATTTGGTTACCAGTTGACTTTCCCTGGGTACCACACTTCGTCTTATATTCTTTTTTCTTATCTGTTCTTTGTCAACGATCCTGTTGGCATTTTTGAAAATGTATGTTTGTTCCCATACTAGTTTGTTCCTTTGCAAACGACTTTTTTGACGCACAGTCAGGCTCTTCGCTGATGGGTCCATTTGTACAGGAAATCTGTTATACAGACTGACTTCACCATTCTGTGCCAATATCCATGTCAATTGTCAGACTGGGAGAAAAAAACGAGAAATTGAACTGCACCTACAAAGTATGACGTTCAGCATTCTGTAGTATCACCCATATGCATTGTCAGACTGGGAGAATAACTGAGAAATAGACCGCAGGGAAAGTCCTGTTGACAGCGGGAAAGACTGTGACCCGGGATTCTCTTCAGAGGGCACGTAAGACCCCATGGCAAAAGCTTGGCCGTGTCTGGAGTTGTACTGTCTTCATCTGTCAGATGATCAGCAACGAGTGAAGCTGCGGGATGCACACGGCAATTGCTTAACGGTGGCGTTAATCGTCGGTGGGCCCTGCAGTCATGAAAGATGGGCTGGTGCACCCATGGGAACGCTCCCGTGGAGGTTCTGTCGTGTCACATCCACTGGCCATCCTATACCATCAGGTGTTGTATAGTACATATACATACATACATACGTGTGTGTGTGTGTGTGTGTGTGTGTGTGTGTGTGTGTGTGTGTATGTGTGTGTGTGTGTGTGTGTGTGTGCGTGCGCGCGCGCGCGCATGCGTGTACACACACACACACACACACACACACACACACACACACACACACACACACACACAGTGTTTCTTTCTCTCATTCTCCCCCAATCAGGATAGCAAACCCAAAAATCAATCCTGAGGTTAAAAAAAAAATCCCTCTCTGGCCTATAGTCTACCTCCTTACCCCCCCCTCTCTCTCTCTCTCTCTCTCTCTCACTCTGTCTGTCTGTCTGTCTCTCTCTCTCTGAGATCACGTATTTCTATTTTTCGTTGTTATGTAGTCTCATGTACTCAATGTGCACTATCATTGTAAGTAGTTATTACCCAAAAATTGTTAGTATTATTTTCTGTTGTCCCTCTTTTCATTGTCCCTTCCCCACCCCCCCCTCTCTCTCTCTCTCTCTCTCTCTCTCTCTCTCTCTCTCTCTTATTATGTCCAGCAAGGTGATCTTGTTTTCACCCGCATGCTGTGCTTTGTCGGCACGATGAAGATCACACAAAAGGTTATCCAACGATTTTAACCAAACTTAACGGAAAGGTGGGACGTGATAAATCCACTTGATTTAGGATGTGTTGATTCGGATCAACCTAGCAGCTCCTCGGATCTCCCTGGCAAGATTATTATGAATTTTCTTCTAAACGTGAACACTGTGAAATTACTGTAAAAATTTGACAGCTATCTATAAATCTAGTTGCAAAGCGAGACGACTGCAGGCGGAAATCTAAACAAATCTTAAATAAATGTTAGCGAACCGCCCAGAGAACGTGGACAAACGAGTCATAAGACAAAACACAACGCGTTCTTCCTTGCGCTGAACCCTAAGCGATCTGAAGCGATCAAAGCTAAGTGAATTTTCGTTGTTTTATTCGTTTATTTATCACCCGACGAAGACCTAAGAGGTCGAAACGCGTTGTGTTTTGTCTTGTGACTCGTTTGTCCACGTTCTCTGGGCGGTTCGCTAACATTTATTTAAGCTATCTATAAAGTTATGAATGTTCAAAACTGTTCCAGTACATGCCTCATTACCTTCTTTAGCCGAGTTATTTGGGTTTACTTAAGATCTGACTCTCTGGGTCAGTGGGTCCAGGATCAGTTTGACCTTTGTAGCGGTCTGCGCTATCCTATTCTTCAAGGTGTGTGTGTGTGCGTGTGTGTGTGTGTGTGTGTGTGTGTGTGTGTGTGTGTGTGTGTGTGTGTGTGTGTGTGTGCGCGTGCGTGCGCGTGCGTGCGTGTGCGTGCGTGCGTGCGTGCGTGCGTGCGTGCGTGCGTGTGTGTGTGTGTGACACGTGTGTGTGTGTGTGTGTGTGTGTGTGTGTGTGTGTGTGTGTGTGTGTGTGTGTGTGTGTGTGTGCGTGTGTGTGTGTGTATGTGTACCCTACTGTTTCGGTGGTTAACTTCTATCCAAATATTGAACCTAATCCGCCGATATTTCTAAGCGCCGTATAAACATGTCATTGACGGCACTTTGGCAGAGCATCATATTCAGATTGTTTCAGCATCCCACTCTCATGATCATTTTTTTTCTCCCTCCCACTTCGTCACATTTCTAGACAAGGGGAGGGGGAGAGAGAGGTGGGGGGGGGGGGGGGGGGGAGCATAGACATACGTCGATGGCGTGGAAATACAAAAAGGAGAGGAAATCGATGTCATCTCTATGACATTCAACAAAATTAGAACTAAATTTTGTTCCCCATTCTCCGCCTTGGCTTAAGGCTGTGTCAGGCCAGTTGACACAGGCTAGAACACCAAGGCTACATCAAAATGTAGTTATACTCTGCATAGTTATGCGGGGATTGTCTTCAGTTGTGACAAGCTCCTAGCATAACATTATCAATTTCCAAAATCCCCCGAAATCGGAGTGTGGCTGCCCATGTGGCGGGGTAATCAAAAACGGTCACACACGTAATGTTCTCATCCCCAGCTGATGCATTTGTATCATAGTGTTCAAGTACTTCGGCTATTCGGATGATGTAGGTAGGTAGGAGTTTGTATAGCCTCGCGGCTTTCTTGTGCTCCGTCAATTGATCTGTCAGTATTGCTCAAGGGGTGTTAATCGCAGCGTGTTACAGTTACATATTGGTATGAGAAAAGTCTCAGTCATCAAAGTCAAATTCTATGTCTTTAAAACTTACATCTGCATCAAGGAGGCTTTTAAAGCTGTTAAGAATGTCAGTAAGTTTAATGTTAGTCGGAAGAGAATTCCATCTGCTAGCTACTCTGATAGCAAACGAATTTCTCCTTAGACTAGTGTTAGAAAACCGAACAAACAATTTGCCTTCATTGCCTCTTGTGATATCAGATTTACTCACTTGGAATAAAGAGTTAAAATCAATATCGTCCACTTGGTGAAATATTTTATATGCTTGGATCAGGTCCCCTCTTACCCTTCTGGCTTTTAGAGATGGTAACCCAAGATATCTTCTTCTTCTTCTTCTTCGTTCGCTCAGACAGGAACCCCAGATGCACTGATGAAGGCTGCCGTCCGGCGGAGGTCCTCCAGAGATCCGTAGAGTTTCTCCCTCATAGGCACAGGGCCCGGCACTCTTCCACCCTGGCGGGTCCTCAACGGTCCAACACCATATCGAGATTCTCCAAGGTTGTCTGTCATGTGAGCGGGGATGCGTTGTGCTGCCGTTACGCCCCTGACAAGTCAGGACCAGCACATCCAACTTCGGCTCTTGCCATTTATCCCATGGCTGGGGTAAGGCTTGGAGCAGTGTCAGGGCGTGTCCACGCGCCGGTGGGCCTGCATAGAGTTCCTTCCTTTCTCGGTGGGGGCCTTACTCCTCCATCTGGACTGGTCTAGCCTGAGGCTTTCCTTGATTGGAGAGGCCGAGATCTAGTTTTAATATAGCGCCAGTCGTCCGCTCCCGTGCCGCGTTAGTCACAACAGAGGTTGCGTCCAACCTGCCCCATGTCCCCCTGAGGAAACACCCACATTAACGTGGCGAGAAGGTGCGACTACGGTTTTCACCCTTTCTTAATAGAAGAAAGGGATCTTCGCAGATCACCCAAGATATCTTAGCCTGTCTTCATAAGTCATGTCTCTGCATTCTGGTAATATCTTAGTCGCTCTTCTCTGGACCTTTTCTACTGACGCTGATTGTCTCTTAAGCAGTGGGTACCAGATAACATTTCCGTACTCCACATGTGGTCTGATAAGTGCTTTGTACAACTTCAGGAATATGTCTTTATCAATAAAAGAGAAAGACCGTCTAATCAACCCAGTCATTTGACTGGCTTTACTAATCGCTTTTGTATGTGTGGGTCAAAACTAAGATCACAGTCAAAGGTAACGCCAAGGTCTTTTTCCTCTGAGCATTTTTGAAACGTTTCATTTGAATCACCAATTTTCATTGAGTAGTCAGTTTGGGGATTTTTCTTCCCTACGTGCATTACCTTACACTTTTGGACATTGAAATACAAGTTCCACTTATGCAACCACTCCTGCACGTTGTCAAGGTCCTTTTGGATGTCAGGATAATTGACAGAGTCACCGTAAATCTTCGTATCGTCGGCAAAAATTTTGCACGTACTCGATATTACGTCCGGTAAGTCATTAATAAATATAGTGAAAAGGACTGGCCCAAAATGCTTCCCATGTGGGATGCCACTTAAAACTGGTTTGTCCGAAGAGTATGCCGATCCTATCCTCATCCTCTGTCTTCGGTCAGTCAGAAAGTCCTCGATCCAGTCTAGGAGGGAGCCGTCAATTCCATAATTTTTCAACTTGATCAGTAGTCTTTTATGCGGTACCGAGTCAAAGGCTTTACGGAAATCTAAATACACTAAATCTATTGATTTTTTGTCATCAGTAAGTGCAGTTAAATCATCAATGACTTGGATCAGTTGGGTCATGCAAGATCTTTTATTTCGAAAACCGTGTCGACAGTCCGCAAAAAGTTTAAAATCATTAAAATATGTCACAGTAACATCCCTCACAATTGACTCCAGTAGGCCCTACTTTGCATATAACACAAGTTAGGCTGACTGGCCTATAGTTACCCGGGTCCTGTTTGGAGCCGTTTTTGAATATGGCAACAACATCAGCAGTTTTCCAGTCATCCGGATACTTCCCGTCTCTAAGGATTTATTGAACAGTATGCTGAAGGGAATTGATAGTTCCTTACTTAGTTCTTTTAAGACTTTGGCCGGAATTCTATCAGGTCCCTGAGCCTTTGAGGGGTCAAGTTTTTTTCAGTTTAGCCTCCACCACTGCCGGAGTCTTTTAGCCAGGGTACGACAACAACAACAAGTTCCCCATTCTAAACTAAACTAATCATATTATCATGTCTTTTGATAAAACGACTGCTGGCAAATTTGCGATTAAAAAAAAAATGCCCCGACTCCCACGCGAACCGGAAAGCAGAAATTGGGTCACATGACTTAGGTCTAATCGTTCGTCGTAACCGGAAGTGCTGCTCAAGTAAATTTTGCGTGTGCAGTATGTATAATTTTTTAATATTATTAATTGTACTGTTTCTGTGATCATATTCAGTCAACTTATTCTCAGGAGTGTTGTAGACAATGACAGAATGAACCATGTCTACGGGGAAAAAACTATTGTTATGCAGTCTTCGAGAAATCTCTGATTGGTTACTTTCTTCAGTAGTGCAAATAAATTGCATGTAATCTGCCGTCGTTGCAGTGGCACATCGTATGGGTGAATACTCCCACCTCTCTGTCTGGGTGACCCTTCTTTGGATGAGACTAGTGTTTAACCGAGTCCGCACGTGTGGGCCCCCGTCGTTAACAGCAGCACCGTATCCTTGTAGTAGTGCAAAATCGAGCATTTTACGTTTGCTTTCGGCACTTTTGTTGATTAATTACAAATACGTGTACTGTAATTAAAGCAATGAATACGGAAACGCCGCAAAGCAAGGATACGAAAGAAAATACGATTTATGTTACGAAACACGCTTCCTCCCCCACCTGATGAATGCGTGCAAACTATAGTATCGTCTGCTTTACGCACGTTCAGTGAGAACTGGGTCAGTGCCTGTGTTCGCACTGACCTTGGTCAGTTTGACAAGGGAAGTGAGTATGTCGGTAAGTACGGTTAACAACATCATCCTCGTTAGGGAATTGCACTTAAACCACAGGCAAGCTGGAACTGGCTTTGTGATGCACAACAGTGTTTCTGTGTGTTCTGACGCAGAGTCTAATGAAATTTACCTGAGGGAAAATTTTCGACCAGCCACTGCAGGTCATCATCAGCCCAGACTGCCAGTATCACAACTACCAGTCAGTCTGGACTGATGAAGATCAGCAGTAGCTGGTTGAAAATTTCCCCTCAGACTCTGAGTCAGAACACACAGAAACATGAATAACCTTACCCGAAGTCGGAAAGTGTCTTTGCTCAAATGCACAACAGTGCCATGTGCGCGCTGCTGTGGGGAAGAGAGTGGGCTGTAGTTGCAAGGCAGCGTGCTTTGCTGTTAACTTATGATCAGCTGTTAGTGTAAGGGGCACACACACACATGCGTGAACACATGCCGAGGAAATAGATGCAGTTATCTGAAAAAATATATTAAAAGATTTATTTGTTGTGATTCAGTTAGGCAGTTTTCGTGATAGTCATCACAAGAGTTTCAAAGTTTTTGGTTTGAAGTCAAATGTGTAAGAAGTAAGTATAGTAAGTATATTTTGGCCCTGGACAATCTGACTACAGACATTTGCAATCCAAGTATTTTGTGTATGAGACTGTATGCCCACTTCCATGTTTGTGTGCAACGCTAACATTTATCCTGCCTGACCCAAGGAGCCAACCAAGCTCCTAACCAGGGAAATTTTCACTGTCAGATACTCAGCCCGTAAGAAATTACCACAGGTCTGGTTGTGAATATCATCATGAACAAAGTGAAACTAAATCATATCTTGAATGACATCATACTGGCATACTGTTTGGCAATAAGATATAGTGCCTGAAACTGAACTGTACAGTACATTCACTGACACCAGACTAAAAGTGTGCTGAGATTGTGTATGTGCTTGTTTGTGACCTGAGGGTGGATTGTGTGAGTCTGATATATGTGGGGCTGTACATCTGCAACTGAAGTACCTGAGATCAAAATGTCCAGGGTTGGAATGTTTGCAGGGTGAAAAATCTCCTGAGTGTTCCAAAACACTTTTAACTGATACAGGAGAAAGTGAAACTTCAGAATCATGGATGTACATGGTTTTAGTTTTATGAAAAACAAACAACAACAAAGTTGGTGTGTTATCTTCAGTGCCCTCACAGTTGCATAAAAATTTCTTTGAAGCCACTCATTCAAGCTTCTGTATGTAAAGCCTGGCCCGCACTAATCCTGTTGCAGCCCACATGCCATCAGTGCTGTATGTAAAGCCTGGCCTACATTAGTCCTGTGTCAGCCCACATGGCAGCACTAGTCCTATGTCAGCCCACATGGCAGCACTAGTCCTATGTCAGCCCACATGGCAGCACTAGTCCTGTGTCAGCCCACATGGCAGCACTAGTCCTGTTGCAGCCCACATGGCAGCACTAGTCCTGTGTCAGCCCACATGGCAGCACTAGTCCTGTGTCAGCCCACATGGCAGCACTAGTCCTGTGTTAGCCCACATGGCAGCACTAGTCCTGTTGCAGCCCAGATGGCAGCACTAGTCCTGTTGCAGCCCACATGGCAGCACTAGTCCTGTTGCAGCCCACATGCCAGCAGTGCAAAGGGAACGATGGAAGCTCCATCAGTGGAGGCTTTGCACCATTGCTTGGTCACTTCAGCAAGGCCTGTTCTGTTCAGCAGATACAGAAAAAACACTTTTAAAGGCCCCCTATTTGCATTGTAATTGCCTAGTGGAACTACAATTTATGAGCATCTCCAACTGGAGGGCATCACCATATTCATGAAATTAGAATATCTGAAAAACAATATCTTTGTTACACAAACTCACCAGAGCAAAGAACATTGTGAAGAAATTGGAGTTTAACTTATTGTGAAAAATCAAGACATGAAGACCCAGGACTATGAATTTGAGGACTGGTTGTAATGATGTGTGAAAATGATCGAAACGTTAAGAGTTTCATTCTGGTCTGAATCTGTATGACATAGCTGTACTCTATGAGTTCATTCAAAATACAACCACAGCATCAACCAGGCCTGAGAGAGCTACAAATTTGACTGGCGATAGGTCAGGAAATTTGAGCAACATTCAGAGAGTCAGATTGCAGCTTCCAACTTAACTTCATTCATCTAGGACATTCATGTTTGGGAGGGAGCTGGCTGGGTGTCACAAAAGTACCTTACCAGATCTGCAGACAGGGATATGCTCGACATCAAGACAACCAGACGAGCTGAATTAATTCAGAGTTGGTGACCGTAAAGATAGCTTTTGTGTTTTTGGTTTATGTTCATTTTGAGTCTTATTTTCATTAATTTCAATGGAATTGCAGGGGTTCTATTTATTGCAAAATTTTGCGTAATTATTGCGTTTTTCTGCCTTCCTACGCATTTTTTTCGCAGCCGTGCGTTTAGCGACGCAATTTTCCCAGGACCCTGTTCTCAACCGCAAGCCTATGTCAGAGGGGCAAAACACGGCACAGACCTACAGCAGACTGCTTGACACCGCCAATTAGTGATAGTGCGTGCACATTTTACTCTGTGGCACTCGCTGACTTTTTGCTAGATCAAGAATGTTCCAAAACGCCTCATCCTTTCTCCCCTCGAAATAAAATGGAATCTTTCCCGCGTCTGCGATGGTGCCATCTTCCAATCGGAATACGTTATGACTTCCCACGCACACACGATCATCCCACGTGATTCTGGATGCCAGAGTGCGCCCATTGATGGGAACTTTACCGTGGTCACAGCGTGTACAGTTTACTTTGTTACGCATTTTTTTCAGCGCTGACGCAATTTTTGCGGAGGCGTGCGTTTCTTGACGCAAAAACTAAAAAGTCAGTGGAACCCCTGAATTGTGAAACCAGCATTAAATTGACTTTAAGATCTGGACAGATTAAGAATGGGCTTTGGCCTGACATATATCCAGAGCTGTGTTTCTGTTTCTCAACGTTTCTTCGACCGCATGTCCCTTTTGGTGTTTCTATCTTTCTAACTGACTGTACCTTTCTTTTAGTGTACTTGTGTGTCACTCTTACAGTAAATGTACCAGTATATTCTTTTTTTGTGCAAGCTGTGAACATTCTTAAACTCTGTACCAGTCTCTGCTAATTCCAGTTCCCCACTCAGCCACCCTTTTTCTTCCCGTCCTATTCACTGTGTCTCACTGTCTCAGTCAAGTGCTTTGCAAATACAATAATTCACATGCGTGTTAAATGTTTAAACACGTACATGTATGGTATACACACATGCATGCATGCACACACACATGCACATCACACACACACACACACACACCACACACACACACACCCCACACACACGCATATGCACACACACACACACACACACACACACACACACACACACACACACACACACACATGCACCTTGTAGGCTTATAATGTTGCTTATAGCCCAGCGACCGCAAAGGGCCACATCAGGGCTAAACAGAAATCATATCAACAGGTGGAGGGGCTGTTAATGATTAGAATGTGCATGATTTAGGATGTGAGTAAAGTACAATGTGTAAAATCATGCTGGAGCAGATCTTGACAAACTACAGAACAGTTTATACTCTGTAGATCTTTGACTCTGTTCATGAATGCAATTGTTCTCATGTTTTTCCCCGAAGATGGAGTATGGCTGCCTTAATGGCGGGATAAAAAACGGTCATGCACACAAAACTCCACTCCCTTTGTTGGACAGACGGGATTAATACTTGCCTGTCTATATATGGAGTGTGCACAGGAGTATCAGCCTGCGTACGCAGAAGAAGAAGAAGTTCTCATATTTCATCCACACTTCCTGTTGTTTTAGACAGGCCAGTATCTACAGGAACCCTAATATTGTAATAAACTGATTTTCTAGGTATCATGATATTTCTCCTTTGCCCTCTCTTCCTGCCTTTTCTGTCTGTCTTGATGATCTTTAATGTTTAAAATGTCTTTCATAATGCCTTTTTCATTTTTTTAGCTGTTAGTGTTAGTTTGTTTTATGATCAGAGAGTCTGTCTGTATGTTTGCAGATTAGCTAGCAGAAGAAAAGAAACAGCCAGAGTATAGAAGTTAGAAACACGATCATAACAACGAGTGTCGGGCTAGTAGCAGGTGAAGAACTGCCATGGATCCATCCCGAAACAATATGCCTCTAGAGTTTGACATGAACAAAGGGAAACCACCAATGCCAATGGTGTTTACCAGTGCTGAGAACAAAACTGCAGGTAATGTTTTTTCCAATTTACTGATGAGAAATAATCTCCCTCTTCTCTCTCTCTCTCTCTCTCTCTCTCTCTCTCTCTCTCTCTCTTCTCTCTCTCTCTCTCTCTCTCTCTCTCTCTATGTATATATATATATACACTGTTATTGTTTTCAAGCATACACATTTGCACAGTTTTTACTAGAACTACAGAATTGGTGGATTCTTCGGAGAAAAAAAAAGTGTCTTGAGGCAGTCCAAGTGGTATTACTAAATTACTGTTATAAAATTGTGAAAGAAAATGTACAACAGATTTTTTTTTATTTTTTAGATGAAGTAGTTGCGTAATTGATGGGACATAAAAGAATGGAAAGAAAAGAGAAGGTAGCAGGGAAGGGGTGCAGGGATGGGTTACTTATTTAATCAATGTGCTGTAGAGTTGGAATCAGTGTATTTTCATTATGAATTACACGCCACTTGTTTGATTGAAAGGTTCTCACATATTGATCAGAGGTGTACATACAAACCCAGAAAAAATCAGACTGTGTGTCAATTTGAACATGTAGTATAGTGAAGAAAATTTAAAGACTGGTGTCAACATAATTGATAGACTGTTTTTTTCTTCTTCTGAAAGTTGGTTAGTGTGTGTGTGTGTGTGTGTGTGTGTGTGTGTGTGTGTGTGTGTGTGTGTGTGGTGGTGTAAGGATTCTCCATCCTCTCCCCCCTTCCCCTCTTCTTCCTTCCCCCATTCACTTCTCCCATTCGACCTTCTTAAAAATGTTTGTTGTGTTTAGGTTGGTAGAAGTTTGTTAGTAGTTATTGACAATTATGCTGAAATCAGACAGTTACCAGTTTAGTCTCTTGTAATGAGAGCACCAGACAATGTAATTTGTTGCATTAGTTTCAGAATAGATTGTAACAAAGAATGTAAGTTAATACTGTGTATTTGTTCTTTTAGTTTTACAGTTGCTTGTAAGCAAAAACTCAGTGTAAGAAGTTGTATCAGTTGTGTGATTTGTTTTGAGCCAATAGGTAGCTGACACAGTTTAGACTTGTATTACTTTTTACAGTCTGTTATGATCAGAAAAGATAGCAATCTTAGTACAATCGGTTGTATCACATTTACAATCTAGCAATCTTAATACAGTCGGTTGTATCACATTTACAATCTAGCAATCTTAATACAATCGGTTGTATCACATTTACAATCTAGCAATCTTAGCACAATCGGTTGTGTCACATTTACAATCTAGCAATCTTAGTATAATCGTTTGTATCACATTTACAATCTAGCAGTCTTAGTACAGTCAGTAGTATCACATTTACAATCTGATGTAAACATTAAGTTGAGGAAACAAAACGTGATCAATGTAAGTTTTTAGAATTTGCTGTTCCAAAAGGTTAACTGCATTGCATTGGGTTCTCACTGGTCAAGTGTAACTGAAGTGACTACAATTGGAATTTGGAGTATTTGGGAATGTTCCCATCCCCAACTTGTTTAGCTGTAATGCAATGTAATATATTAGGGTGCTTGAAGATACTAAAACAAGGGTGTGTAAGAGTTGAGGTGAGGCAGTCGGGGGGTTCATGTTATGAAGTCGGTCCTTACCTTTCAGATGGCCCGTCAGGCACAGTTTCAGTTTCCGCATTCATGTTATGAAGTCAGTCCTTACCTTTCAGATGGCCCGTCAGGCAAAGTTTCAGTTTCAGCATTTATGTTATGTTATGAAGTCAGTCCTTACCTTTCAGATGGCCCCGTCAGGCACAGTTTCAGTTTCAGCATTCATGTTATGAAGTCAGTCCTTACCTTTCAGATGGCCCGTCAGGCAAAGTTTCAGTTTCAGCATTTTAGTCTAGGCTGATGTTGGAACTTTACTATAGCGATCGTTCACTTCGTTACCATTTTATGAAATTTACAGGATGAATACTTCGTTAAATGCTTTTTTAATTAAGAGGATGACACACGCTGTCCGAGTTTGTTTTCATAATGAAAATAAGAAAACAAAACGACTCTATGATGTGTCGAATGTTGCAAAAGTGCGAAGGTGCGTAGTAATCGCTCATGTGTTGACCCCGGCAAACCTGAATTCAGCGAATCAGACATCGAGAACACAAGCTAGCATAAACTAAGCAGACGACAGTTCATACGATGCTCGTATGATGGATAAATTGCAATAATTTACTCAGGTAAGGTATTTAACACTTGTAATTATCAGTGTATGTGTGTGTATTTGTTTCTGTTTCTGTGAGAACACGCTGCACCATCCAGACAGACTGGCGTTGGCAGCGGGATGCTGGCATGCGCAGTGGTAGTGGCCATTCTGCTGACGAGCAGGGCGTTGGGCTAGGTTGAACAATAAACGCGTACTGGCGTGGCATTCCGTTGACGTCATGAACTAACCCATGTGAAATGGAAGAGTCCTAAACTGGAACGACCCACATGGCTTACTTTTCGTTTAACGTACGTTTTGAGACAATGGCTTGGCAATTAGATAGCAAGCACAGCGTTGTTTTCTTTTTGTGTGTGTGCCTTAGATGGAAAGAATCGGTTTTTTATTTTAGTCCCCATTCTGTGAATTTGTTGCAAGTAGCCAGAGTGGACGATCAAAGCTTATTATCGAGCTGGTTCCAGTCTCCAACACCAAGTAGTGTGTGTGTGTGTGTGTGTGTGTGTGTGTGAGTGAGTGAGTGAGTTGTGTGTGTGTGTGGTGTGTGTGTGGTGGTGTGTGTGTGTTGTGTGTGTCTGAGAGAGAGAGAGAGAGAGAGAGAGAGAGAGAGAGTTTTAATGCCCTGGCCACTCGTTTTTATGCTGAAAGATTTCTTTTGTTGAACTTTTCAAGGTTTTATTATAAGTGTATTTTATAACTGTGCATGTACAATGTAGATTATGGGAGATGCAAAATGTCAGGGGAGCAGGGAGGGGAGGGGGGGGGGGGAGAAGTGCTCAGATGTGCGATGGTGTGTGTTGCACACACCATGTATACTTTTTGAAACAGTGTATACTGCCTGCAATGTAAGCACATATTAAATTGTTTTAATAGCATAATTTTATTACGCGTGTGTGTGTGTGTGTGTGTGTGTGTGTGTGTGTGGTGCGTGTGTGTGTGTGTGTGTGTGTGTGTGTGTGTGTGTGCATGCGCGCGCGTGCGTGCATGCGTGCGTGCGTGTGTGTGTGTGTGTGTGTGTGTGTATATATATGTCTGTGTGTGTCTGTGTGTGAACACGCTCTCTCTCTCTCTCTCTCTCTCTCTCTCTCTCTCTCTCTCTCTCTCTCTCTCTTCTCTCTCTCTTTCGATGTGTATGTATGTGTGTTGAGATGGACAGAGTAGGACCAATAGGATATTACAGAAGTATGCTCATTATCATAATGCAAATATAATTTTCCTACTTCAGACTCTGTATACTTAACCCGAGGGCAACCAGGTTCAAGTCGCCCCAAACACATCTACAAAAGATGAACCCCAGCACAACGCGAACGACTTTTCCAGTGTCAAAGAGCCGGAATGTTCCGAGGAATTTCAAGGACGCCTGCCTGTCATCCCTGAAGAAAAAACTACGAGCAGGAGACAACAACGTGTCGCCATGGACTACAATGTGTGCACCTGTTGCTGAGGAGTCAAGCATGCAAGCAACAGATCATACAGAAACTATTATACTTCAGGATCATGCATGTTGTTCGAGTGTTTCACCAGAAATATTGAATGTGAACTGGAATCTATGCGTTTTCTGTCAAACTGACAAAGAGGAAAAAGTGATTGATCCATCACATGGAAGCAAATTTAGTAAGAAGTCAGGTGTAGCGACAGGATATAAAAATACAGTCGAAAACATTTTCAAACTTCACGCACTTGGCAGACTGACCCTTCCAATCAGAAAACAGCTTTTGGATGAAGGTCCTGATAGCTTACTACATGTGAAGCAAACAAAGCTGTGTGGCACAGAACTTGTCAAAATAAAATAGATAACCAAAAGGTAGAACGTGCAATGAAGGCAGCTCAGAAACGTGAACATAAACAGGAGCATTACAAAAGTCCAGTTAAAACTCGAAAGATGTCGGGGCAGAGTCTTGAAAGAACACAAAGCTGTTTTTTCTGTGGAGAAGATGATCGATCAGGACAGTTGTTCAGTGCTTGCTCATTTTCTGTTGATAAAACGATACGTGAGTATGCAGAGATTCTGCAAGACAGAGTACTTCTCGGAAAACTTTCAGAAGGGGGCATGCATGCACTGGATGCTAAGTACCATTCCAAATGTAAGCTTGCTTTACACAACCGCTACAGACTGCATCTAAGGAAACAGAGTAGTAGCAATGCTCCCACTGACCGGAGTCTTGAAGCTACAGTTCTCAGTGAACTTGTTTTCTTCATTGAAGAAGAGAGAAACAATTCAGATCTTTCACTTTTCAAATTGTCCGAACTCTGCAAAATGTATGACAACAGAATGCTTGATCTGGATCCAGTATATGATAGAAAGGTCAATCCAACCAGACTGAAAGAAAGACTTCTTAGTCAAATTCCAGATCTGCAAGCACAGAGGCAGGGAAAGGAAGTTGTTCTGCTCTTTGATGCTGACATGAGCAACATAGTCAGTGCTGCCACTCAAGCTGATGATAATGCTGTGCACATTGCACGAGCTGCACAAATTGTGCGCAGAGACATTCTCTCAAAAGAATACAGTTTTGATGGCACATTTACTTCAGAGGCAGCAGAAACTGTAGTTCCACCTAGTCTTCGTGCTTTTATTGGCATGGCTATGCATGGAGGTCAGCTTGAAGCTGAAAGTGCCCACAATGGTGCAAAATTAAAATCCGTTTTGTCTGTCTCAGAGCTAATGATGTTCAATACAAAAAAGAAAGATGTTGGAAACAAGATTCACTCTTCTTCAAAACAATATCACGCCAAACCACGAAGAAACACCACTGGCTATCTACATTAGCCTGATGATATACTTCCGGACAAGGCAGAGGGAAACAATCGATAAACTGTCTGAACTGGGTCTGTGTATCTCCTACAGCGGAACGATGGAAATTGTCACTCAGCTGGTAACTCTGTGTCTTCAAGGTTTGAAGAGGAGCAGTGTGTGTGTCCACCAAAGCTGAATGAAGGACTCTTCACTGTTGGGGCTGTGGATAATCTTGACCACAACACATCGTCTCTGCGGTCCAAAGACTCTTTTCACGGCACTGCCATCTCTCTTGTGCAGCTTCCAACAGTCAACAATCCTGGCAAACCAAGAGAAACACCTCTGATCATTCCCAGAGCAAGCAAAAAGGTCACCTTGCTGCCTGCAGAATACACTGATCTCCCAGAAGCTAGCCTCACCAGAGACTGTTATGCACCGGAAACCGTTGGTGATCTGAAGGCTCAGTCTGATGCCCTTATGACTTCTATGGCAAAGGAAAACGAGTGGTTATCAAATGTTGAAGCTTTGGTAAGTAAAGACAGTCTTGATGCGGAAGACTTCATTTCATGGGCTGCGTTTCATGCTAGCACACAGCAAGTGGAAAGACCTGTCTCCAAAATAGCTCTGCTGCCACTTTTCACAGAGAAAGCACAGTCAGCTGTCATGATACTTCACGCCATGAACCTCATCAGGGTAGCCATACAGAGACTAAATCAATATGGGTTTTGAAATGTTATCGTAATTTAGGATTTTTTCATAGATGCTTAATACATTTAGAATAGTATATAATAGCCATCAAAACATTTCCGATCGCATGTTTCATTTTCTAAGTCAAAGACGACACCAAAAGCTGCTTTGTGTACCAAATTTGACGAAATCATACCAAACAGAACAATAGTTTTCGACATCAAAATAAATTGCATAAAATTCCAGTGATGCACACAAATGTTTGCGTAGTATATACTTTAAAAGATTACATGTTATTACCATATTGCACAAATGGTTCCTATACACCATTTATAGCATGTCACAATTACATAGTGTAACTATTTGTTGTAAAAACTCAGATTGTTTTCTCATAACTTAGGATATTTCAATACACGCTTAATAAGTTTTGAGCAGTATACATTTAACCTTCAAAACGTAGTCCGATCACGTGTGTCATCCTCTTAATCGAAAGAGGGCATCAAAAGCTACGTGTGTGCCAAATTTCATGAAATGGTAACGATCTGAACGATGATTCCCACATCAGCCTAGACTAATTTATGTTATTTATGAAGTCAGTCCTTACCTTCAGATGACCCGTCAGGCACAGTTTCAGCGTTTATGTTATGAAGTCATCCTTACCTTTCAGATGGCCCGTCAGGCACAGTTTCAGCGTTTATGTTATGAAGTCAGTCCTTACCTTTCAGATGGCCCGTCGGTGCAGTTTCAGTTTCAGTGTTCATGGCCCCTCGGGTGCAGTTTCAGCGTTCATGTTATGAAGTCAGTCCTTACCTTTCAGATGGCCCGTCGGGTGCAGTTTCAGCGTCGGGTGCAGTTTCAGCGTTCATGTTATGAAGTCAGTCCTTACCTTTCAGATGGCCCGTCAGTGCAGTTTCAGCGTTCATGTTATAAAGTCAGTCCTTACCTTTCAGATGGCCCCATCAGGTGCAGTTTCAGCGGAGGCTATCGCTGCAGCCACAGCGGCGCCTCCAGCACCAACACGTTGATGACCAACAGCCAGTACAACATGGCCCACATGAGAAAACACGGAGGGCCCCAAACCCATCATGGACGATGGCAACATGGCGGCAACATGCCCAATATGGCTGGCAACATGCCCAACATGGGAGGACCCATGATAGGCCCAATGGGGCCTGTAGGGCCGATGGGTCCCAACATGATGATGGGTCCCATGAACCTTGGCAGGTGAAGGTTTTCCTCTGAACTTGGTCGTTGCTGTCTGTCACTGTGTCAGCTTGGTCCCAGTGACCATCTATCCCATGTCTTTTTTCTGTGTATTTTCTTTCTGTTTCTTTTGTTTTGGTTTTTGGGTTTTGGTCTATCCTGGCATTGATTGATTTTGCCACTAAGATGCTGATGTGTGTGCATACATGATGCTCATATGGACCTCTCAGTTGCACCCTCGAGACAGATACATGCACACGGGTTTGCAGTCATGTTGGTATGATAATGAAAAGGATAAGATTGTTCTATGACAATACGCTCTAGCACACATGCATGCACTTGTGTGTGCACATGCACACGCACATGCACAAACACAGACACGCACACACCACACACACACACACACACACACACACACACACACACACACACACACACACACACACACGCACAGACACACACACACACACACACACACACACACACACACACACACACACACACACACACACACACACACACATATACCAGCATTATTTGAATTTGGCATGTGTGTGTGTGTGTTTAAAGTTGCATGCACAGAAAGGTCAGATTCTGTGTTTTTGTCAATAGATTGGGGGTCGGAATTGCTCAGGTGGTAGAGCGCCGGACTCGTAATCCAAGGGTTGCGGGTTCGAATCTCTGCCAGGCCGTTTCGGTACAGGGGATTTTTCCCTCAGAGTTAACATTGGTTCTGACTCCATTTCCCATACTGTCCTTCGAATGAAACTATAAACCAAGGTTCCATGTGTGAACGCATGCATAACATCTTGCACACACGTACATCTTGCACACACGTAAAATCCCATCACCAACTTTCAGAAGAGAAGGCCAGTTTGGCCGTTGGTATGGATGAATCGTTACACATAGCATGCACCTTCCCCGAAGATGGAGTGTGGGTGCCTTAATGGCAGGATAAAAAATGGCCATGCACACAAAACTCCACTCCCTTTGTTGGGCAGATGGGATTAATACTTGCCGTCTATGCAGGGGGTGTCCGCAGGAGTATCAGCCTGCATACACAGAAGAAGAAGTCAAAAGATTTATCAAATCAATATACATATATTTGACATCGGAATGCTTTACATTGATTTTTTTTTCTCTAGAAAAATTCTCTCTGATTTTTAACAATTTTATTTGTGGTTTCTTGGAAGAAGCAGATTAAAGGTGGGAGGGAAGGGTTTGAGATGAAGAGAGAGACGTGCATGCTGGGTAGGGTGAGGAGCTACTTTGAGTTTTGACTGGTACCAGAATCACATTTCCTGTTGGTGATTTTCTTTTCTGCAGCAGATTTTATTTTCATGTTATTGTTTTAGATAGGTTTATGTAATAGTGTTTTGTTGTTAAGGCTTAGAAGGAGAAATCAAGAGAAGAAAATGAATATTAGGAACCTTGATGTTTTGATAAGCAAATAGAAGGCTTGGCATGCAAATAGGCTCACCATCTCCTTTCTTCCCCCCCCCCCCCCCCCAGCCACCCATGCACTCACATGCAACCTGCTCCCCCCCCCCCCCCCCCCCCCCCCCCCAATTATCTACCTTTTTGTTTAGTGCTTGATTGTTTTTTGTAGATGGACTGTTTTCTTCTGTCCCCCCCCCCCCCCCCCCCTTTTTTTTTCCCCCTGTGCCGGTGGCATTGCACCCATGCCACTCACTCTGGCCACAGCCGCAGCCAGGCCTGTCCTGCCACAGTCCTGGCAACAGCAGTCCTTATGGAGCTATGGAGCAGTCAGTGTCAAGTCATCAGGATACAACCCGCCAGTCATTTCAGTAGGCCTGTTCTGATCCCACAATATATGCAGGACACCATCTACTAACCCCCTGCTGATGACAGTCATTGCTTAGTTGTGGAGCCAGTGTGAGTTAGCTGTCCCTTTGTAGAACTCCACCATGTCTATCCAACAACAGTTCCCAACAATTCGCCGATACCAGCAGCCCTTACAGAACCAAACCAAGGGCACAGCTGTGGAGAGGTCATCAAAACTGAGGTCACCATGGGAGCAGGGCATGAAGGGCCACAGAAGTTGAGGCTTCTTGTTCTACATGCTGGTTGATGAGCATGATTGATGAAGATGATAGTAAGGATTTCCATTCTGGTGTAAGACTGCATGACTGAGCTGTACTCTATACACTTCCTTTCATAACGCATCCTGGCATCAATCAGGCCCAAGAGATACAGACACTTGCAGTGTTGGTCATGAAATGTTAGCAAAACTCTCAGAGATGCATCCAGAAGTGGATGCAGTGTGACTGTGTGCTCCCAGTCTTCCCAGTTGAGCCCTTGGCAAAGGCAACTCTTGGTTGGATCTGATCAGGGCCGAAAAATTCCGCATGGCTGTAATGGGAATCAACGCCACGACCTCTCAGCCGAGAGTCCATGACACTTCCAGATTTTGCCTTGGTGAGTTGGTAGACTGTGTGGGGTCAGTTTGCACACATGATTGAAGAGGACTTTTTCTGTAGGTGGAACATAAGGTGACTGTGGTTGGTTTTGTTGTTGCTCAGTTCACAGGGCTGCTGGGGCCAATGGGTCCGATGGGGCTGATGGGGCCAAGTCCAGATGGCATGGGCATGGGGCTGTTGGGTCCTGGCCCCATGGGACCCCCAGCCATACAGAAGGAGGTCATCACCCTCAACT
The DNA here is from genome assembly GCA_018398815.1 of Conus ventricosus. NCBI lineage: Eukaryota > Metazoa > Mollusca > Gastropoda > Neogastropoda > Conidae > Conus > Conus ventricosus. Next base: position 11,362,134 of record CM031613.1, read on the forward strand.
CCTGCATCCTCTACCCCCCTCACATCGGTCAGTGGGATTTTCCTGTATTATTGACATCTGTACAATATGTATTTTAATTCCATTATCATGCTATACGGTATTTAAAAGTGCTTTGCATCTGTGGCTGTGGCCTGGCTGTGTGCCACATGCTGCTGCACAGTCTCCATGACATGCACGGGAGAGTTCTGCTGTGTCAACAGGTCTGCTCTGTGATCCACACCAAACACACAGGTCTTTTCAGGTTTCAAAACATTCTGGCTTGTGGTAAGAGAAACAAAAAAAGAAGTAGATGTCTGAGGAACAGAGACATTTCTTTCCATCAAAGTGGTGTGCGAGTATGTTTGTGCATGCTTGCATGGTTAAGAGATTGTGTGTGTGTGTGTGTGTGTGCAAGTCCTGGTTACCAGGACTTTCCTTTTATCCCTTATGGGGCCTCTGGCCAGCGGGACAAGGACTAACATGGCTTGACCTGAACAGTGTGTATGATTCCGGTACATGATGTGTCTGGCAGATGCCCCGCCACACAGTGTACGTGAGCGCCCCCCAGGGTGCAGAACTGCGTTTGTGGGTGGCCTTCCGGAAAACATCACGGAGGACATCCTGCAGGAGGTCTTTGAGAAATCAGGACCAATAGAAACCATTCGTCTGGGCAAGAAGAACTTTGCTCACATTCGTTTCCTCAAACATGAGTCTGTGGAACAAGCCATGTATCTCTCAGGTAAGAATGAATGATTTGTCCCCCTTTCTTTCTTCTGCAGTTATGAGTGGATAGCAAAAGAATGTGCCTTTATATTCCAAGTGCTATTTTGCTAATTTATTTTAAAAGAAAGTCATTTTTGTCTTGCAAACAATTTTTTCCTAACTATTTAATCACTCTCTGTGCGTTACTAATAGACTGATTCTACTTTTATAAAGAGAAAGTAATAATTGTGAAGAACTCGGGGGTTGATGTGTCAGACTTTCATTCTGAGGTCTGTGGTTTGAATCTTGTCGGCGTCTGGTGAGTGTAGAGTGGAGACTGTCGTGAAGCAGATTTTGCCGTCAATGTTTTGTGTGTCATTTCACAGTTAAACAACATCAGCCATGATTTACAAATGCATGATGACAGCATCCGATGAATGATATGGGAGTGAAGTACCTTTGCTACACATCATATTAAGATTGAAAATAAAGCCATGTGTACATTCTGAGTTATGATGTACATTCTGAGTTATGATGTACATTCTGAGTTATGATGCACAATTTGAGTTTTGACTTGCAAAAACAGCATTAGATGAGTGACATTTATAATTGTGTTAATGTTGATGTCTGTACATAGTTTCAGGTTTGAACTTGTTAGATATATGGCTTTCACTGTTTGAAATTACGTGATCACTCAAGTTGTGTGTGTCTGTTCCCAAATTGTTGCTTTAACTTAAGTTGTCAAAGGAAAAAAACAGAAGTATTTGAAGACCAAAAAAAAAAAAAAAAGTGAAAAAGTTACTGATTCTGATTGTTCAGAGTGACTGAATTTGAAGTACCTTTGTTTTATTTGAAGAGTATGGAAGGTCGACTTAGTGGACAGTAATAAATGTTTGGTTAATGGAAATACATCTAATAAAAATTTTGTCAGGAAAATTGTAAATGTGTGCACATTTTATCTTATTTCTTTATTATTTTTTTTTTTTGTACACCATGATTTCATTTACTTAGCATTAAGTATTACACTTTTAACACATTGATTGTGAATGATTGAATTCATATGGTTTTTTTCCATACCTCAAGAGAATGACCCTGTAAAGTCTCCACTGTCCTGAGAATGATGTGTGCTTAAGACCCTCGACCTAACAGGCTGTAAACATTACAGTTTACCCCAAAAGAGGCAAAAGCATTACATTTCATGAACCTTAATTTCAGGCATAGTTAGTCCTGAAAAATCCTTTTCAAGCATGTCGATGTTGTTGGCCCCCACATTGGTTGTTTTTTTTTTTTTTTTTGCATTGCCTTTTCAGGTTACCGAATGAAGATTGACAACAAAGATGACAAACCAAACACTGGCAGAATTCATGTTGACTACGCCAACGCCAGGAATGATCAGCATGAGTTTGAATGTGAACAGCGTGCCTTGGCGCGAGAGATGCGGCACCAGCAGCAGATTCAGGAGGAGCGTCTGAGGCCCCCTTCCCCTCCCCCTGTGGCGCCGTTCACCATTTATGATGGCAACGCATTGCTGGATGTGATCAAAAGTAAGTGTCTGTAAGTGTTCTGCAAGCCATGTTTTGTCATGCAGGAAAAAGATGAAGGAGAGCAACAGTGAACTGAGTAAGTGTTAAGTGCTTGAACAACCAGTGTGAAGTGAAGGCGTGTTTCACTGTGCCATTTCCACAGCCACACACATGCATGCTCATGTACATAATGCATGTGTGTGCTCCATCTCTGTGTATGTGTACTTCACAGAGACTGGAATGATCTTGGTTAGAATCAAGTGCTCTGGAAGGACAGGATTGAACCTGTTCTCCTCCTCCACAGATTGTGTGTATGTTGTTTGGGGATTGTTTGGTTCATAAGACAGATTGTGTGTATGTTATTTGGGGATTGCTTGCTTCATTAGACAGTGGGTTTGTCAGACGCTACAAACCTTCTGAGTAAATATGTATTCCCTTTATAAACTTGGTTTTTTTTTGTATTTTTTTCCCCCTATATTTGCCTCTCACTTTTCAGATCAGATCATATAACATATAGAAATTATGTGGAGTTTTGCGTATATGTAATGTTTGGTTCATTGTTATACTTTCTTTATTGTCTTATTGTTTTAATTTTAATTTTTTGTTTATCTGTCTATTCATCCATCTGCGTTATCTATCTGTTTATATATAGATGCAAGTACTTTTTTCTCCTTTGTTTGGAGGAAACCAGATTTGGAGGAGAGATAAGGAGATAAAGGAGGGAGGGGGGCCATCCATAAGAAATATCTGTGTTGGTAGTTCTGTGGATTTTCTCGTGTACCATCCCAAATCATAGACCTTGCCTGACCTCAAGATGACCTCTCTGGCTGCAGCGGACTCTGGCTTCATGAAAGCTTCCCAGCAGCTGGTGACCTGGCTGGAACGGGGCAGCGTGGACAAGCGGTCAGCCAACCTGTTCTACTCCCTGATCCAGAGTTCCAATTTCCACGTGCGGCGCCTGAGCATGGAGAAGCAGCAGCATGAAGAGGAGGTCAACCAGGCCAAGCTGCTCTTCAAGCAGCGGGTTCAGGGGCATCATTGTGCAGTGTGAGTTGAGAGGTTCTCTCTTTACTGTTTTTACAGTTCACTTTCTCTCTTTATTTTATTTGTCCTGCTGTTATTTGAGACAACCATACGCTGCTCAGCCAGGTAAATCTAAACACTATCAACATGCAAGGCACAAATTAGCCCAGTGCGTAGATTGTTTATTTTTGCATGAATTTTGAGATTTTTTATTCTAAAGTATATTCTGCTACATTTAGATGCTTACAATGAGCAGTGCAAACTTGCCTATGATTTGAGACTGGTTTGAGCCGATTCATTTCGGTATATCAGGTTTTTTGATAGTTTGGATTCCAGATACGTAGTGAAGAATCAGTATTGTTCTGTAAACATCACTGAAATTCTTGAAACATGATGAAATAAAAAAAACAACCAAGGAATGTGAAAGAATTTGATTTTAAAAGAAAACTTTTACACCAGCTAGAGCCAAGTACGCTGTAGCACACTGATGTGTAAACCCCCTCTGTTGGAGAACAGGTCCTAGAATACAGCATGGTTTGAAACAGGCTACTTGTATTGTGGGTTAAAGGTAAGGACCACTTGACAGGGGAAACAGAAAGACTGAGGTGTTTAGGATGGGACGTGGACAGGTACAGTATGATGTCACCTTTCAACAAGGCTCCCTTGCAGAGCAAGCTTTATCCCCTTTGTCATGGATCAGGAATACCTGGTGCACAGACAGAAGCCTGAACCTCTCACAGGAGTAAGTATGGGGCTCTGTGTTGCGGATAGAGGTGAACGGGTATATGGACATTTGTGACTTGCATCTCAGGATAGAAGAAGCCGGAGGTAATTGTGTTAGAACCGGAAATGTGCTCAGTTGTATAAGAGATCAGAACAACCGCGAAAGGACAAAACGGTGCTGAGCGATTCTGTGTAAGCCTTTGAGAAATATTCATTGTGTAGGAACACATATTCTGGGTGACTTAAACACCTTTAGAAATTATACAGAATAAAGCGGTTAGAAAGCATTAAAAGGTTAAAAATTCATAACTGGAATCCTTGCATTATGTACAATGGAACACAAATTTCAGGGTGAACGAATTTGTCTTAACCAAACAAAGTGTCAGGAAATGTTTCTGAGTTGCAAGGGGCTGACCAGACCAGATGGCCGGTGTGTGTGCACTCACTGAAGCCTACTATTCCACTGCTGTGTCTGCAGGCCAGACCAGATGGCCGGTGTGTGTGCACTCACTGAAGCCTACTATTCCACTGCTGTGTCTGCAGGCCAGACCAGATGGCCGGTGTGTGTGCACTCACTGAAGCCTACTATTCCACTGCTGTGTCTGCAGGCCAGACCAGATGGTCGGTGTGTGTGCACTCACTGAACAGATGGCCGGTGTGTGTGCACTTACTGAACAGATGGCCAGTGCGTGTGCACTCACTGAACTTCGTTATTCCACTGCTGTGTCGGCAGTCATACAAAGCCAGGTGACAAAGCAGGTCACTTACATTTCAGATGTTAATCTTTACTTGTTTACCATGAAGCATTAAAAAGCACACACACAAAAAGGCTAAAAGTCAGTAGTCGTGTAAAGTCACAGAAACTATGATCAGTGAGCTTTCCCAGGGCATAAGTCAAATTGCTTGAATTCTGATCTTCTCATGATAATCATTTCGAAAAGTTTCATGGACAGTATTTTCTTGCAACATCAGATCAGTGTCATCTGCTATCAAGATCAACAGGATTTTTGTGTTTTTGAGGTTTCATATCAAATGATGTTGCCATTTGCTTGATAACAAACTGGGCAACATAACAATGACTCTTTCAGTCACATGACACAGCAGCCACACCCGGCCTAAAGAGAGAAAAGAAAAAATGCCACCATCAAGATCTGATCATCAGTAATAATGCCAAAGCTGTAATGCTTTAGGCAGAAGAGCGAAAAAAGGAACTTTTTACTGAAATTGTTTAACAGGTCAGTGATAAAACATTTTTGCTGTGTATGGGACCCGGGAATTCACTCATTGTAAGTCTGGGTTCACATTCACTGGTGGTAAGTGGTATTTTACCGGTGCACATGAAGATAGACTGACAAAATATGAATCCTTGGTATTCTGTATCTTTAACTATTTGACCAGAAGATGTGGTTGGAAGTGGACCACTCTGTAGGAACTTGCTCTGATTGCTATCACTAGGTAACCATTTTTCTTTTAACTAGTTGGTTTTGTCAGCTTTGATGGTCCAGTTTGAAAAGTTCACAGCTGGATCACTGGTAAGTGAAAATTCATGTTAAGCCCATCACCTGAACCTCTTCCCTGCTGTACATGGGATAGAAATGGCAGTGTGTGTGCCTTTCCCTGAATGATACCTGGGGTACGATGATCCCCTTTCTCCTTCAGTCGGTAAAGGGCATACACTGAATTTTATGTCTAGAGTATAGCATGACTAGATCCCTTCACTTTTATACGGTGCTTGTTCACATCCAGTGTATGGTATGCATTTTCTTGCGTAAAATTGGGCTGAAAGTGAAGTTTAGTTAATTGTTCACTCTACGATGGTGGTGGGAGGTGTAACAGAGCAGGACATACCAACCTCATTGACTGGCAATTAGGTAGAATACTGTGTGTGGTTGAGCTTCCTGTATTTCAGTGCTCAGGTCATGTTTTTGCAGTGTTTTTCTCCAAGAGCGTGTTAGGTTTTTGTTTGTTGATATCGCATCCTTTTTGGTTTTCAACATGTTTTTATTAAGACATGAAGGTACATACAAAGACATGGAGCATTTGGATACATTTTCAAAGTTATACTTGGGTGACAATATGGCTTTTATGAGTTTAACAATGATGGCTTTTGTTCATGAACATTCTGACAGTATCATATAAACAAAGTAGCAACAATCCATATAAACATATGCATCAATCACATTGAAGTACTAGTTAAGTCCGTTACTAACAGCTTTGATCGTTGTTCATTCCAATTCAGTTGACATCATTTTTGGCCTGTATGATCGTTGTTCATTCCAATTCAGTTGACATCATTTTTGGCCTGTATCAGGCTGGGGAATCAGCCATGATCGCATCCTTTTTAGTTTCTTACTAGTGTGCCCCATCACAAATCTTTCTGCCAAGCTGACATTTTTTTTCATGTCTGAAATGGTTAAACCCTGAACAGCAATTTGTCTTGGTTCATAAAAATGATATGGTAGTTACTGGGTTATCATGGTCACCAAGAATTTAGTGAAAAGTCAGTCACACACGTAGCCTCCTTAGTGAAGGGGGTAACTGTAGAAGTTGAACTTGATGAGGGAGGGGAAACTGGCTGGCATCAGTCAGACTGCCATGTTGTCAAGACTCCTGTTCACTCATTCCACTTCAGTGGTATTAATCAAATTTGTTGTTGCCATATTGGAAAGGGTAGATGAGGAGGGTGGAAGCTGTTGGGGTGAGAGGATTTGAAGAGCGCATGAGCAGAAGGACTTCATACATAGCAGTGAAATGCTACTGTACATCCACTGATAACTTCTAACAAATGTCAGTCAGAGAGCTGGAGAATGGTTGGTAGAATATCTGTCAAACTGTGTTCTTTTCTTCCGCTGTCTCCTGTCTTTTCAGGGCTATAGTTACCATCTTGGTACCAAATTTCTAGTGTAACGTTCCTGCAACTGTCAATTACATAGAGCACAAAAAAACACACCTGAAATTGAATTTTTGAAGCTCAGGTACTTGTTTTGAAAGAAACGGCAAAGAACTACTGCAGGTCTAAATCACACTGAGTGTTCATGATGCAGTTGTGGATGCAGTTTGCTGTGCATGTATCTTGCTTCTTTGTTGCTGATGTTCATGACAGACTGTCATCAACACCCGTCGTCATACTGAAAATCTGGAATCGGCCATAATCTTGATGCGGAGTTACCTCTTTTTGATGTCTTGCAGTCTGTTGCTGAAGTTTGAAGCGCATTCCCAAGTACCTGTACAATCCACAGGGCTTTCTGAGCCATCAGTGTGCACTCAGGGCCAGGGCTTTCTGAGCCATTAGTGTGCACTCAGCAGGGCCAGGGCTTTCTGAGCCATTAGTGTGCACTCAGCAGGGCCAGGGCTTTCTGAGCCATTAGTGTGCACTCAGCAGGGCCAGGGCTTTCTGAGCCATTAGTGTGCACTCAGCAGGGCCAGGGCTTTCTGAGCCATTAGTGTGCACTCAGCAGGGCCAGGGCTTTCTGAGCCATTAGTGTGCACTCAGCAGGGCCAGGGCTTTCTGAGCCATCAGTGTGCACTCAGCAGGGCTTTCTGAGCCATTAGTGTGCACTCAGCAGGGCCAGGGCTTTCTGAGCCATTAGTGTGCACTCAGCAGGGCCAGGGCTTTCTGAGCCATTAGTGTGCACTCAGCAGGGCCAGGGCTTTCTGAGCCATCAGTGTGCACTCAGCAGGGCCAGGGCTTTCTGAGCCATTAGTGTGCACTCAGCAGGGCCAGGGCTTTGTGAGCCATCAGTGTGCACTCAGCAGGGCCAGGGCTTTCTGAGCCATTAGTGTGCACTCAGCAGGGCCAGGGCTTTGTGAGCCATCAGTGTGCACTCAGCAGGGCCAGGGCTTTGTGAGCCATCAGTGTGCACTCAGCAGGGCCAGGGCTTTCTGAGCCATCAGTGTGCACTCAGCAGGGCCAGGGCTTTCTGAGCCATCAGTGTGCACTCAGGGCCAGGGCTTTGTGAGCCATCAGTGTGCACTCAGCAGGGCCAGGGCTTTCTGAGCCATCAGTGTGCACTCAGCAGGGCCAGGGCTTTCTGAGCCATCAGTGTGCACTCAGCAGGGCCAGGGCTTTGTGAGCCATCAGTGTGCACTCAGCATGGCCAGGGCTTTCTGAGCCATCAGTGTGCACTCAGCAGGGCCAGGGCTGCCAAGTTGTCCACAGACATGTTGAACGAGGCTCGCTCTGTACTGTCACTCACAGTCTCACACGCTGAAAAATATCTGTATGAAAACTTTTAAACATTGTAAATGATGGCCACTTCTGCAACAGTCGTCCACAAACTGCATATAGTAACACTTAAAGCTTCCTAAGTAACCCATATACAATGAAATGTTGGGTAACTGAATGGATGGAAGAAGGCAAAATGATAGTTGCTACAGGGCAAAACTATAGTTAATGGGAGAATTCCTCCCTGTCTCCCTGTGCTACAGGGCAAAACTATAGTTAATGGGAGATTTCCTCCCTGTCTCCCTGTGCTATAGGGCAAAACTATAGTTAATGGGAGATTTCCTCCCTGTCTCCCTGTGCTACAGGGCAAAACTATAGTTAATGGGAGAATTCCTCCCTGTCTCCCTGTGCTACAGGGCAAAACTATAGTTAATGGGAGATTTCCTCCCTGTCTCCCTGTGCTACAGGGCAAAACTATAGTTAATGGGAGATTTCCTCCCTGTCTCCCTGTGCTACAGGGCAAAACTATAGTTAATGGGAGATTTCCTCCCTGTGCTACAGGGCAAAACTATAGTTAATGGGAGATTTCCTCCCTGTCTCCCTGTGCTACAGGGCAAAACTATAGTTAATGGGAGATTTCCTCCCTGTGCTATAGGGCAAAACTATAGTTAATGGGAGAATTCCTCCCTGGTCTCCCTGCACATGAAGTGTGAAATGCATGCATGTGTAAGTGATGTGAACTGCTAACCAGGCTGGAGAACTCTCCTTGAATGGTGAAATGCATGCACATGTAAGCGATGTGAACTACGAACCAGGTTGGAGAACTGTCCTTGAGTGGTGAAATGCATGCACATGTAAGTGAGGTGAACTGCGAACCAGGCTGGAGAACTGTCCTTGAGTGGTGAAATGCATGCACATGTAAGCGATGTGAACTACGAACCAGGTTGGAGAACTGTCCTTGAGTGGTGAAATGCATGCACATGTAAGCGATGTGAACTGCGAACCAGGCTGGAGAACTGTCCTTGAGTGGTGAAATGCATGCACATGTAAGTGAGGTGAACTATGAACCAGGCTGGAGAACTGTCCTTGAGTGGTGAAATGCATGCACATGTAAGTGAGGTGAACTACGAACCAGGCTGGAGAACTGTCCTTGAGTGGTGAAATGCATGCACATGTAAGTGAGGTGAACTATGAACCAGGCTGGAGAACTGTCCTTGAGTGGTGAAATGCATGCACATGTAAGTGAGGTGAACTACGAACCAGGCTGGAGAACTGTCCTTGAGTGGTGAATTGCATGCACATGTAAGTGAGGTGAACTACGAAGCAGGCTGGAGAACTGTCCTTGAGTGGTGAAATGCATGCACATGTAAGTGAGGTGAACTGCGAACCAGGCTGGAGAACTGTCCTTGAGTGGTGAAATGCATGCACATGTAAGTGAGGTGAACTACGAACCAGGCTGGAGAACTGTCCTTGAGTGGTGAAATGCATGCACATGTAAGTGAGGTGAACTACGAACCAGGCTGGAGAACTGTCTTTGAGTGGTGAAATGCATGCACATGTAAGTGAGGTGAACTACGAACCAGGCTGGAGAACTGTCCTTGAGTGGTGAAATGCATGCACATGTAAGTGAGGTGAACTACGAACCAGGTTGGAGAACTGTCCTTGAGGGGTGAAATGCATGCACATGTGAGTGAGGTGAACTACGAACCAGGCTGGGGAACTGTCCTTGAGTGGTGAAATGCATGCACATGTAAGTGACGTGAACTACAGCCTTGAATGGTGAAATGCATGCATGTGTAAGTGATGTGAACTACGAACCAGGCTGGAGAACTGTCCTTGAGTGGTGAAATGCATGCACATGTAAGTGAGGTGAACTATAGCCTTGAATGGTGAAATGCATGCACATGTAAGTGAGGTGAACTGCGAACCAGGCTGGAGAACTGTCCTTGAGTGGTGAAATGCATGCACATGTAAGTGAGGTGAACTACAGCCTTGAATGGTGAAATGCATGCACATGTAAGTGATGTGAACTGCGAACCAGGCTGGAGAACTCTCCTGGGATCCGAGTATTTTCAAGAAAACCACCTGATTTTCAGAGGCAGGAAAAGCAAACATCAAGGAAAAAATAAATCTTTAAAAAAAAAAAAATTGCAGATCGCTTAATCACCCAGAGTCTCGAAGTGTATCATCAGTTTCCAATCCAGGTTTCCATGATTTTACGTTCAACTGGATGCTGCAGCAGCCATTATGGTGTACTGCAGTGCTTCAGACCAGTTAAATGGTGACAGAAACATACCTGAACACTATTTGTTCAGCAATTTTTTTTCTGGTTGTTGATCCTGCGTAGGGTTCGTCTTTTAGGGGGAAGTACAATGTCTTGCGTGTCACAAATAATAAATCAAACAGACATTTGAGGAAAGCACAATTGCAGCTTCTGGAGATTTAAGTGGACTGAAAAAACTACAAACATGAGCAGTTTTGATCATCGATTTTAGCTTGTTTCTGGAAAGTGAATAGGCTGGAAATAGCCCATTATTAGTTTTTTCCTTTGTTAAAAAGTGCTGAACTACGTCAATCATTTGACCAGCACTCTTTGAACATGTGCACTGCAGGAAGCATGTTGATTCTTCAAGAGCAGTGGACTACAATTGGAACAGACTGAATGTCTTCATCGGGTTCATGTCTGAAGCCCTCCCTTCTCTTCTCCCATCCCTTTAAACAAGCATGGATTTGATTTCGACAGTATGACACCTTTGATAAGTGATACCTCACATGTATGTCTGTGGCAGGCTTGGTTATCAACAGCAAGAAATGAGACGCACAAAGTGACAGTAATTGTGTCTGCAGTAAAGAATATTCATTCATTACCAAGTTACGTGCATGACTGTTGAGACAAACCATTTGTGTTGGTGTTTTCTGTTTGTTTTGTTTTGTTTTGTTTTTCAAATAGAGATTTAAGTGTGTGTGTGCATGTGAGGGTGTGTGTGTGCATGTGAGGGTGTGTGTGTGTGTGTGTGTGTGTGTGTGGTGTGTTGTGTGTGCGCATGTGAGGGTGTGTGTGTGCATGTGTACTAATCTCAGTCTGTGTGTTATCTGTAATGTGTGTGTGTGTGTGTGCGCATTTGAGGGTGTGTGTGTGCATGTGTACTAATCTCGGTCTGTGTGTTATCTGTAATGTGTGTGCGCTTGGTTACTTTCATTTGGTTTCATTGCTTCATGCAGTCATTTGTCTAACATGAAAGACCTCAAAAGGGTCCTTAATACAGCTGAGATTCCATTTCTGCTGGGGAACTTCACCCCCCCCCCCCCTCCCCCCACCAGGGCGTTGCCCCTGGACCCCACCAAGGCCGAGGCAGCCCCTGAACCTGGATCCTGGTCTTTTTTTTTTTTTAGTGATTTTTAGAATCAGCTGTTCACCAGCCTGACAAACACACAGGTAGCAGAATAAATGGCCACCACCTGCACCAGGTAGAATTTTTGTTTAGTCTAGAATGTGTGCTGGAATTTCTGGAGTGAAGGAAAAGTTAGTCAGACTTGCAGTGATGTTGAGTATGTAAATGATACTTTCTTACTCTTTTAACCAGCACTTGAGCTTTTAGATCTAACCTTAACATCAAATGTTAAGTTCTTTTGACAAGTCAGCTTTATATTTCATGGATCGCTCTGTCTGTCTGTTTGTTCCTCTCCCCTCTCTCTCTCTCTCTCTCTCTCTCTTCTCTCTCTCTCTCTCTCTCTCTCGCTCTAAGAAAGCAGTCTCCTGCAGCTGAAATGAATGGTTTGACAAAAGTAATAATCAATAATCATATGTTTAACTGAATCACATGAGTGTGTATGAAAAGCGATTAAAACAAATGTCTATGCTCATTTTGACCGTCAGAGCTGTCTTGTCTGGAAAGACAGATGGTATTCATCGAAAGGATGGTAATGATGACCCTGACAAAAGGTCATATTTGAGCTCTGAACTCGTTAGCTCTGGTGACCTTTGACCTGGTTATGGTAACCTTTAACCTCCTTCCTGTCTCAAGTGGGTCAGATAGAGAGCGTGTTCACGGCCTCGCTGAAGCAGAGGAACTGGGATCACTTTACCAAAGCCCAGCGGAAGAACATCGACACTTGGTACAAGCAGGTCAAGGTGAGAACAAGAGCCAAGTGAAAACCGACACTGTTTGGAGACATAAGAGGGTGGCCAAAACGTTTGAATAAGTATCCTTCCAAAACCCCCGCTTTTTTTTTGTTTTTCCTTTTCAATTTCTTCCTACATGCATTATGAATGCTTTGATTAAATTATTGAAGGAAAAAACCTTTGTCCAAACTATGCTGACGACCAAAAGAAACTATTTGCGAATCCAAACTGAAGTGTAAAGCAAAAAAAAAAAAAAAAAGAGGCTAAGCTGATGTAGCATGTAATGTTGTTTACAGGGCCAGTAACATGTGGAAAATATTTTGAAACTCCAGGACGAATTTTCAAGTGTTTATTAATGGATTGCATTTTGTTTGGGTTTTTGTTTTGTTTAGTTTTTTGGGTGGGTTCCTCTTTTTTTTTTTTTAAAGGAAAAGAACATGGAAGTTTTGGACGTCAGTATACTTTATCTTTCCTCAAACAGCAAGAAACAGAAAGTGACATGTGCCACCCTCTTCCCGTCACTGGCTCTTGTAGGACTGTTCCGTTGAAAGAGTTCTGTGAAGCAGATTTTATGATGGACACACATGCGGTGCTAGCTTTGCAACTGCAGAGGGTGAGGTGGCATCAGGCATGGATACTCAGTGGTACCCCCCTTCAGAAGGATGGTTTGTTAGAGCAGCTGTGTGGATGTGGGGTGGAAGTGTGTGTGTGTGTGTGCGTCCCTGTCTGTGTGCATGATGAAGATGGGTCAAGGTGAGACAGGAGTGTGTGGGGTCCTATTTTTAGTGTGATTCTGACAAACATGACCACTTCCCTTGGCTGGTTGTTTGAGATCTTGTGAATATGTCTGTATGAGGTATAGGCATCAGTCTTTACAGTTGTTGTAAAGAGATTGCACTGTGTAAGTGTTAGAAGCAGCGTGTTGGAAGACGTCAGGAGGCAACCAAAGTAAGTACCCTACCATCGCTGCACAGCAGGTTTGATCAGGAATCCTGTATGTTCAGTTTGTTACAAGTCCTCTTTAGTTCTGTGTGTGTGTGTGTGTGTGTGTGTGTGTGTGTGTGTGTGCGCGCGCGCTGGTGTGTGTGTTTGTTGGTGTGTGTGTGTGTGCTGGTGAGTATGTGTGTGTGTTGGTGTGTGTGTATGTGTGTTGGTGTGTGTGTTGGTATTGGCTGTGTGTTTGTGTTGGTGTGTGCGTGAGCCTGTGTGTATTGGTGTGTGTGCATGTTGGTGTGTGTGTGTGAGGGTGTGTGTTGGTGTGTGTATGTGTTGGTGTGTGGGTATGTTTGTGTATGTGTTGGTGTGTTGGGTATGTGTGGGTATGTGTGTGTGTGTGGGTATGTGTTGGTTTGTGGGTATGTGTGTGGGTATGTGTGTTGGTGTGTGGGTATGTGTTGGTGTGTGGTATGTGTGGGTATGTGTGTGTGTGTGTGTGTGTGAGCATGTTTTATCAGCCGTGTTCCTCCTGCAACTCTGAAGAAGGGTTTCATCTGAGTATCTACTTTTTCTTTCTTTTTTTTTCTTTTACTCATTTACACATGCAGAGTGTCTATCATAAAATCTGATTACAAAGGATGAAAGAGACCCCTTTTCTCAACCTGAAAGAGATACTAAAGATATCCCCTACCCCATGTACTCCCCACCGTCCTGTCTTACCTCCCCCCTCCTCCATCCCTCTGTTCCCCCTCCCCCACCCTGAAAGAAAAAGGAGCAAGTTGTTAACCAGAGACATTGATGAGGCATTCTTCCCCCCCCCCCCCCCCCCCAAAGTTTCAAAGTGAGATCAATGCGTGTGCTTTTCCACCTCCTTGTGCATCATTGTTGTAGAAATGGGGTCTCCTGAAAAAGTGCATATTGGTTGAAAACTTTTAGAATAAAGTATAAAACTAAAAGATTTTCAAGACAGTGCAATGGATAGAAAATCATTGCAGAAGCAGCGAAAGAAATGAGAGAGTCTTTGTGTAGCTCTACCACATACATGCAGACTGTGTTAAAAGTCGGTTTAGAGGGTTACTGCATGGGAACAGAGATTGAAGGAGCAGCTGTAAAGTGAATGGTGTAACACAGTAACAACACGCAGGTTGACTCAATATGAACATCAGCTGTAAAGTGAATGGTGTAACACAGTAACAACACGCAGGTTGACTCAATATGAACATTGGCTGTAAAGTGAATGGTGTAACACAATAACAACATGCAGGTTGACTCAGAATGAACATCGGCTGTAAAGTGAATGGTGTAACACAGTAACAACACGACGGTTGACTCGGAATGAACATCAGCTATAAAGTGAATGGTGTAACACAGTAACGACACATAGATTGACTCAGAATGAACATGGGCTATACAGTGAATGGAGTAACACAGTAACATCACGTAGGTTGACTCAGAATGAACATCGGCTGATCCATCATGGTGCTGCATCACTGGGAAGTACGAGAAAAACCACTCCAGAACTTGGGTAAAAAGAAACTCGCCTCAATCTGGAGATCGAAAAGGACTCCTTCTGCAGCGTCAAAGGGTAAAGTGTTCTTTCTTCATCGACTTGTGGAAGAGACTGGCGGAAAATGAACGTTGTCCCTCTCTACATTGGTGGTAAACCTGTTTTAGATACCTGCAGCTGAAATGTATTGTCCCTCTCTACATTGGTGGTAAACCTGTTTTAGATACCTGCAGCTGAAATATATTTGATCTGGTAGACCAGCACCTTGGCTCCTCTATGATTCTGAATGTGGTCATTTCTTTTCAAGTTTAGTCAGTATAAAAGTGTATGTGTCTGAGGTAAGTATAAGAAATTTTGTGTGTGTTTGGGTATCTTAACTGATTTCCCTCTTTCATCCATTTATGAACAGTCAGTGGAAAGTGAGTTCCACAGTTGATGTTTTAAAAATCAGTTGACAAGAAGACTTGTGGTGAAGAACAGGTAAAACGTGATGTGCTTTTTGGAATGCTAGTGTTTGTGATTCTTCATGTCGGTATTGGATGCAAGATGATTTCATATTGTACACATAATGCATCACAGTAACATCACCAAAAAGGATCTTCAAAGTAGAAGTCTTGTAGACTTCAGATCAGTTTATTTATAGATTTTTTTTTCAAGATGATGAACTGCTTATTGGGTATATTTTGATTTTTGTTGTTGTGATGAAATGTATATTACAGTTTGCAGTCCCCTTCACCCACCACCCCTTGCCTCCTTCCCCCAAAAAGTTTTGTTTTTTTTAAAGAAGGGGGAAGTTACATTTAAGATCAAAGATTAATTATGACCTGTTCTGGATCCTTAGCAACTTTTCACTGTCAGTATAGAAAAGAAGAAGCAACATTAGAAAAGAAGTTACAAGGAAAAAAGAAAGAAGTTTGAAAGTAAGTCAGGTCAGTGTTGAAATTTATTTCACCAACACATTGGCTTTGAAACGCCATTTCTATCAAAGGAATCAGATGTCAGGACTGGTAGAAGTAAAAGTAGTCAGTTCTAAGACAGGTTGATACATGTCCTCCCTCCCCCCCCCCCCCCCCCCACCCCTTTTTTCCAGGCATTGCATCTCTTCACTCATTTGCAGTAAGAGTCGTGGTAAAACCTGAGAGAGTGTAGCAGGCAGGACAGCAGGACTGTGTGTTCCTGTGTACACAGACCATGTCTCTTGCAGGAGGAGCGCCAGGCCCAGCAGGCCCAGTTTCTGAACGAACGCAGTGAGATGGAAATGGACATGTCCGACCCAGAGGCCGAGGACAAAGAGCCCGTCCCCAAAAAGAAACGCAAGGATCGCTCCTTTGATGCTGTGGGTGAGTCTGACGGGTGTGGAGGGGTCAGAGGGCGGGGACATGTGGAGGTGGGAACAGGCAGCTTCACTGTAGGAGTAGTGTGGGTTGAGGGTAGCAGACCTGTGCACCCCCCGTATTTCTCCGTATTTAGTACGGATTTAAGCTGGGGATACGGAAATACTGATAGTGCGCTCAAAATACGGATTTACTCGTCACCGAAATACGGTATCGGCTGCTACGATCTCCGCCGCAAAAATTGACAGTTTGCACAGTCACCTTAGCGGTGAAACTAAGGGACATAATCAGGCGCGGAGAATGCAATTCCGTTGTCAGGTGAACGAAAGTTTTTTTGCGAAGTCGTTGGTCTCGCCTGCCGTTAGATGATAATAATATCATATGAGCAGACTATACATTGAGGGCAAACGAAGTTATCTTGTGTACATTTACATTGGCAATGTCACTCGACTTTGTCATGAAATGCGCAACTGCGGCCTTGCTCCGTATCTCGTACCGCGTGCGTTCAAACATGGCGGATGACGAAGCGTCTACAAGTGTTGGTGGAGATTGTTGCTGCGGCAAACGGCGTAGAGATGACAGTTCACCGGCAGTCTGTGGTTCGGGGGAAAAAAAAAGAGTTCAGCTGTTCAAGCCAGCGTATGCAAATAAGTGACTTGCTGTGAACATAATAGACTTGTACCAAAACACATTTTTTTTAAGTAGTAGTAGTAGTAAGGGGACAGGCTGATATACGTAGCCTAGGCCTCGCGGCCTTTCTTGAATCCCCATCCATGTATTGTTTAGTATTCTGAATTGGTTTGTTGCATATGCGCATATTGGTTTATTAATCAAATTCAAATAACAATTTAGTGAATTTATGATCCGCATCAAGGAGATTTTTAAATGAGTTAGTAGATTGTGCAAACTTGATGTTAGTTGGTAGATCATTCCAAAGATGTGTTACTCTCTTTCCAAAAACCATTTTACGTTTATTAGTCTGACAGTGTTCAATGAAGATTTTCCCATCTGGCTTCCTTGTAACACTATCAGTATATAATTTGAAGAAATCCTCTATTTGTACATCCACCATATCATTAAATATTTTATATACTTCGATCAGATCACCGCGGATACGTCTACCTTTTAAGGAGTGTAAGTTTAAGTATCTTAGCCGTTGTTCATAATCCATATTTTTGCATTCCCGTAGTAGCTTTGTAGCCCTTCTTTGTACCTTCTCTACTGCCTTTGACTGCCTTTTGAGTGAGGGATACCACATGATATTTCCATATTCTAAGTGCGGCCGTACAAACTGTTAACTTCTGTTGATTATTTTCGGATGTGTCGGAAGATTCTGCATCGTGATCACCTTGTACTGGGACGATTTATGACAAAGGAGTGACCGTGGCAATTCACGTGTTTCTTTTTCACTTTGTTTTATATGTGTCTTGGAAACATTCAGAATACTGAAAGCTCACCCAAAATACTGAAAATCATTTGCTTGGATACTGGGATGTCTTGCTGGGGGTGCACAGGTCTGGGGTAGTGTGGGTTGAGGGTAGTGTGGGGTGGGGGTAGTGTGGGTTGAGGGTAGTGTGGGTTGAGGGTAGTGTGGGCTGAGGTCGTGTCCAGCTGCAAGGGGACATGTCGCAGCACGAGAGATGAACAAACATACAGACTTAAGCACACACTTGCAGCTGCTCTCAGACCTGCACAAAGCAGGTTTGCCCAAGTGGTGGGTGATACATGCAGTCAGGATCAAGTGGTGGGTGATACATGCAGTCATGATCAAGTGGTGGGTGATAAATGCAGTCAGGATCAAGTGGTGGGTGATACATGCAGTCAGGATCATGTGGTGGGTGATACATGCAGTCAGGATCAAGTGGTGGGTGATACATGCAGTCAGGATCATGTGGTGGGTGATACATGCAGTCAGGATCAAGTGGTGGGTGATACATGCAGTCAGGATCATGTGGTGGGTGATACATGCAGTCATGATCATGTGCTGGGTGATACATGCAGTCAGGATCATGTGGTGGGTGATACATGCAGTCAGGATCATGTGGTGGGTGATACATGCAGTCAGGATCATGTGGTGGGTGATACAATGCAGTCAGGATCATTAAAACACAGCCCTGAAGAGCAGGCAGGGCAACACCATCAAAGATCACAGAGGGAGTAAGCCAGTGCATTGAAATTCTGAGTGATATGTTTCATAATATGATGAAATACAACGCCATCAAAGATCACAGAGGGAGTAAGCCAGTGCGTTGAAATTCTGAGTGATGTGTTTCATAATATGATGAAATACAACGCCATCAAAGATCACAGAGGGAGTAAACCAGTGCATCGACATTCTCAGCCATATGTTTCATGATAGGGTGAAATACGCCATCAAAGATCACAGAGGGAGTAAGGCAGTGCATTGAAATTCTCAGCCATGTGTTTATGATAGGGTGAAATACAACATCATCAAACATCACAGAGGAAGTAAACAGTGCATTGAAATTCTCAGCCATATGTTTCATGATAGGGTGAAATACAACGCCATCAAACATCACGGAGGGAGTTTTCTTTTCTTTTCTTTCTTTCTGTCTACGCAGGCTGATACTCGTGTGGACACTGCCTGTATAGACAGGCAGTGGAGTTTTGTGTGTATGACTGTTTTTTATCCACCATTAAGGCAGCCATACTCCATCTTCGGGAAGGTGCATGCTATGTGTAACGTGTCATCCATACCAACGGCCAAACTGGCCTCCTCTTCCGAAAGTTGGTGATGGGATTTCACGTGTGTGCAAGATGTTGTGCGTGCTTTCAGACACGAAACCTCGGTTTATAGTCTCATTCGAAGGACTGTATGGGAAATGGAGTCAGAACCAATGTTAAGTCCGAGGGAAAAATCCCCCTATACCGAAATTCGAACCTGCAACCCCAGGATCATGAGTCTGGCGTCCTACCAACTGAGCTATTCCAGCCCCCACAGAGGAAGTAAACCAGTGCATTGAAATTCTCAGCCATATGTTTCATGATAGGGTGAAATACAACATCATCAAACATCACAGAGGGAGTAAGGCAGTGCATTGAAATTCTCAGCCATATGTTTCATGATAGCGTGAAATACAACGCCATCAAAGATCACAGAGGGAGTGAGCCAGTGTATTGAAATTCTCAGCCATGTTTCATGATAGGGTGAAATTTTGGCTCTGCTTAAATTTCAGACTTCATAGCAGATCTCTGTTCATGATAGCCATACGTCACTGTTCATAGTCAGTCATTTCCAGCGAGTCAAAGGAAGAAAGAGCAGTGAGAGGAAGTGGCATAGCGTTACAGGGAGACAAGAAGTGTTATCACAGTGAAGCACCTGTTAAAACGCTACTTTCGGAAGAAAGAGCAGTGAGAGGAAGTGGCATAGCGTTACAGGGAGACAAGAAGTGTCATCACAGTGAAGCACCTGTAAAACGCTACTTTCGTAAGAAAGGGCAGTGAGAGGAAGTGGCATAGCGTTACAGGGAGACAAGAAGTGTTATCACAGTGAAGCACCTGTTAAAACGCTACTTTCGTAAGAAAGGGCAGTGAGAGGAAGTGGCATAGTGTTACAGGCAGACAAGAAGTGCCATCACAGTGAAGCACCTGTTAAAACACTACTTTCAGAAACTGGAAGGGAGGAAGCCATACCCAACATTGGGAACTGGACCAGAAAGATTCTTGAAGGAAAAAAAATTAGACATGGAACGTTGTACACACACAAAAAAAAGAAAATATGCCCACACTTCGGCAAATGCTAGACATAAATAGACCATGCACTCAGATAACACTCACATACACTTAAACACATACACACACACACACAAACAAGCACACACACACACACACACACACACACACACACACACACACACACACACACACACACACACACACACTCTCACTCACTCTCTCTCTCCACATGTACACAATCATACACACAGCACACAGATACAAGAACAGAGTGAAAGCAGTCATCAGCACAGTGTGTGACCATGTGCTGTTTTTCTGGCAGCGGCCTCCATGGAGGCAGCCGACCAGCTGATGAACGGCCAGCTGAACTCGCTGAAGGAGGAGAACGACTCGCTGAAGTGCCAGCTGGAGGCCTACGTGAACGAGGCGGAGATGGTCAAGCTGGAGGCCAAGCAGAACGCCGAGGAATTGGAGAAACAGATCAAGTCCCTGCAGAACGCTCTGAAAGGAATGCAGCAGGTGGGAGCACTTCTGTCTGGCCACGAAATGTTTCTGTCCGTTGTGGGTCAGAACACTGAGAGGTCCTGGGATCTGCCCTCTGACATTGTGTGTGTGTGTGTGTGTCCAGGTTGTGAGGTTTTTGTGTTTATATACGTTTTTCAGTTGAAATATGCAAACCTTGACCCTTAAATCCTCTCCTATTGCTGCATTTTATTAAAAACAAGATTTTACAATGCATTGATTTTTACTTTTGTCTGTAAATGATGAACTTCATCATTGTTGTAATGCCTTTTTTTCAGCATTTCTGTATCATTAATAAAGTTACTTAGTGAACATCTCTGTGAACATGGATGATGTATGACTGTTTGTGTATGAAAATGCGACGTAGGGATGAGGTGCATAAAAAAAGTGTACAAGAAAAAAAAAAAAAAAGCAATGAAAACTAGATCCTTAGATATGCAGGGATTTTAAACAGAATTGTAATACGTTGTGATGTGTTGCCGATTGTTGGATCTATTTTTCGTGCACTCACTATGAGTCTAAGTCTTTTTAATCCGTTGCTTCCATACAAAGTTTTGTTTGATTCTCTGGTGTTTTCAGCAACTGATCTCCAATCAAGCCCAGGCCAGAGCGACAGAGAACAAAAGTTCACCCACAGAACGCAGACAGTCCACTCCTGGCTCAGAAGATGGAAGAAACGACAGTGAGGTATCGTACAGTTTGAAGTGACAAGTTGTGTGTTTGTGAAAATAATAGCTGGAGTTTTAAGGCTACCTGTCTACAGATGAGACCTCAAGACAGCTTGTCTTTTAAAAGAGTGAGAACCAGTGAAGGCTGTAGTGTTTAGTTCAGGCTAGGAGTAAAACCTTGGAATACTGTCGATTTCATCTCATCTGAAAATATACAGACAAAATTTTGCATTGAACAACCATTAAAAGCGAAAATCTAAAATAGCCATCATTTTCATGGTATAATTGTTACTATGTACAATTATTAATTGTAACATGCATCAGTGTTTTCCAAAGTATTTATTATTGTGCATGCATGTATGTGTGTCTGTGCATGTATGTGAAAGTGTTTATTATTGTGTATGAATATATGTATATGTATGTGTGTCTGTGCATGTATGTGAAAGTGTTTATTATTGTGTGTGAATGTCAGAGACAAGATGCATTGTTTTTATAGCAGTGTTCACATTGTATTTGAAAGCTGAGTCAGCTGCAGGACAGCTCCAATGTTTTTACTGTCCTGTGCTGAATTCTTAAGATACTGAGTTTTGCATTGTCGTTAGCAACTTTTATTTTATGGTTTTATGATAAATGTTTTGTTGATTTGAATGTAAATTGAAATTTGTACAAAAGTGTTCCTATGAATTGTGAATAAGCTATTCACTTCATTAGTATTTCACTGTGTATAGTTTGGAAATCACAAAGTAAATTGCTCTCGCCAGAAAGCAAAAGTGAAAATAGTGTTATGCAGACCTGTTTTGCCCATCAATAACTGTGCATACCATGTTGGAGTGTTCCATCATTAAGTATCTTTTTATTGAGTGTTAGGGTGTTTATCATTAGATATCTTTTCATTGAGTATTGGGGTGTTAATCATTAGATATCTTGTTGTTGAGTGTTGGGATGTATAAGATTAAAGCTACAGAACAGTTGCGTGAAGATTCCACGAAGACCTGTCCATTCTTAGATGTTTCACCTGATGTGGCTTTCTGACCGTTTTCACAGAAAATCAGTATTTCTCCATTTGATCTGACTAACCCATGGTTGTTAGACCCTTTAGATTCAGTCTGTTAATTGATGTCAGTATTTCTCCATTTGATCTGACTAAACCATGGTTGTTGTTAGACCCTTTAGATTCAGTCTGTTAATTGATGTCAGTATTTCTCCATTTGATCTAACTAACCCATGGTTGTTAGACCCTTTAGATTCAGTCTGTTAATTGATGTCAGTTGTTGTTGTTGTCGTACCCTGGCTAAGACTCCAGGGATCATCCGAACAGCCGAAGTACTTGAACACTATGGTACAAATGCATCAGCTGGGGATGAGAACATTACGTGTGTGACCGTTTTTGATTTCCCCGCCACGTGGGCAGCCACACTCCGACTTCGGGGGAGTTGATGTCAGTATTTCTCCATTTGATCTGACTAAACCATGGTTGTTGTTAGACCCATTTGAATCAGTCTGTTAATTGAGGACTTACCTTTGGAATTCAGTCTGATGTTTGAATGAGTACAGTTCCATTTTTTTAAAGTGTTTGCAGGCCTTACGAGGATGTGCGGGTAGTCTGGCAACAAGTAACATGGCTTGATTTGCCTTTGTTTCAGTAACACAAGTAATATCCTTTATTTTGTGTGCACTCCACTGGGCTTTTTGGTGTCTTTCAGTTTATTGTTTGGGAGGAAGTGGTGGGGGAATGTACAAATAAAGGCATCATGTGCACCATTGTGGATCATGCCAAGTACGAATGAGACTTTTGTTTGGAAAGGTAAGAATGACAAAAACACAGGCATCATGTACTATGCCATGGCAAACTGCAGTAAGTTGACAGCAGTTCAGTCTTGCTTGGCCAAATTTGTGTCCAACTCCCAAAGACACTGTCATTTGTGTCCAACTCCCAAAGACACTGTCATTTGTGTCCATCTCCCAAAGACACTGTCATTTGTGTCTAACTCCCAAAGACACTGCATTTGTGGTCCACTCCAAAGACACTGTCTTTTTTGGGTGTCCAACTCCCAAAGACACTGTCATTTGTGTCTAACTCCCAAGACACCGTCATTTGTGTCCAACTCCCAAAGACACTGTCATTTGGGGTCCAACCCCCAAAAGACACTGTCATTTGTGTCTAACTCCCAAAGACACTGTCATTGTGTCCAACTCCCAAAGACACTCATTTGTGTCCAACTCCCAAAGAAAGCCCACTGTCTTTTGTGTCCAACTCCCAAAGAAAGACACTGTCATTTGTGTCCAACTCCCAAAGACACTGCATTTGCCTCCAACTCCCAAAGACACGTCATTTGCCCCCAACTCCCAAAGACACTGTCATTTGTGTCCAACTCCCAAAGGAAAACTGTCATTTGTGTCCAACTCCCAAAGACACTGTCTTTTGTGTCAAACTCCCAAAGACACTGTCATTTGTGTCCAACTCCCAAAGCCCACTGTCTTTGTGTCTAACTCCCAAAGACACTGTCATTTGTGTCCAACTTCCCAAAGACACTGTCATTTGTGTCCAATCCCAAAAAAAGACACTGTCATTTGTGTCCAACTCCCAAAGAAAGACACTGTCATTTGTGTCCAACTCCCAAGACACTGTCATTTGCCTCCAACTCCCAAGACACTGTCATTTGCCTCCAACTCCCAAAGACACTGTCATTTGTGTCCACCCCCAAAGACTGTCATTTGTGTCCAACTCCAAAAGACACTGTCTTTTGGGGTCCAAGTCCCAAAGACACTGCCAGGTGTTCCTCAGCCCGCTGCAGTTTTCCCTTTCCACCTGAAATGCTGGTAGAGATCATCGTGGACACTGAGACACATGAAGGCTGACAGTCCATGGTTCTGTCATTTTTCTTTTTCATTTTTTCTGTTCAACCAGCGATCATTGTGGACACTGGGATACTGAAGGGTGGACAGTTCATGTTTTCTGTTCTATTTCTTCTTCTTTTTGTTTTTTCCTGTTCAGCAAGAGATCATTGTAGACACGGGGATTCCTGTTCACAAGAGTCATTGTGGACATGGGATTCCTGTTCCACTAGAGATCATTGTAGACACTGGGTTTCCTGTTCACTAGAGATCATTGGGGGACACTGGACACATGAAGGGTGGACAGTTATACTTTCTGTCATATTTCTAATTTGTTTGTTTTTTCCTGTTCCACCGAGTGGTGAGCCCTGTGTGGAGCCGCTGCAGACGAAGGCCAGCACCGTCAGTCGGGGACAGCGCCGTGTCCAGCTCCGGCATTCCCTCACAGAACAAGAGGCTCGCATGTTGGGTAGGTGATCTGCCAGAGTACTGGGGTGTGACTGTGCCTTGAAGAGGTGCCATTTTTCAGAATCTGCATTGTAGAAACATACAGAGGACACACCCCACAAAATGTACTGTGGTGTGACCGTGTCTTGAAGATGGGGCCAGTTTCAGAATCTGCATTTTTAGTAACATACAGAGGACGACACACACAATGTACTGTGGTGTGACTGTGCCTTGAATTGGGGGCCATTTTTCAGAATCGCATTGTAGTAACCATATGTGTGTAAAGTTATTAGGTCAAAATAAATTTTGTAACAATGAAATATTTTGCTTCATTCCAAGTACTAGTGCAGCGGCTAAGGTAGGGATATTGGGCAACCCTGCAAATCGGAGTGAAGCATGCCTTTTGGCACACACACACTTTAGATACTCCTCTACAATTTTTAGCATGGGAAACACAAATTTTTGGCCATCTGTTTCTCAGTTTAATTGATTAACCAATGCCTACCGGATCGACCGAGTTTCGACCGCGAGATTTCCCCCTTTCTGAATACCGGATCGACCGAGATCGACCGCTGAATACTCGGTCACGCTTTCGCTTTCACCATCGATATCCCAGAATGCAATTGCGCAGAAGGGTCTTCCGGTACTTCCGTTTCTGGACGCCATTTTGGTTTTTGTTGATGAGTTTTGGCGTCATATACTGTACCATTGTCAGACCATAGCTTCAACGGCAGTTAGCCAGCTCTGTCAGGCCGAATTTTTCCGGGCCAATGCAGTCTTTAAAGACAGTCACGTGACGTCCCCCACTTCCCGCCTCCGGAAAAGAACCCGTGTCAACTTCTTCTACCTCATCACCTTCGGCCTCCCGTCAAAGCAAGATAAGTCTTGTGCTCTGTCTCGCCTACACTTGCCTTTGTGTTAAGATTGCTGTTGTCTTTGTTTTATTACTTGATTCTTTTGTGCCTTGCGCTAAACCCTGAGTATTCTTGCCGCGTGAGGCTCTTGGTGGGAGTGCAATTACTGGAAATTTAGCAATTTTTCCCTTTACTCTCCGATTAGCGTTCACGATCGTGGGTTCCCTTTCGATCGTCGCTACACTTGTGCGTGTTTTATCATCGCCACGTGGTTCACTTCTATCAATTGTTTTTGGATGCACCCTTCCCGTCTCGGGTTTTTACGGTCGCATCCTACTGTCGCATTCCCCTCCCTTTGTCGGGTACACGCTCCTGGTTATCTCGCGATTACTCGCCGGTCGTCCTTTTTCTACCGCGACTTCCTCCCCGGGTTTCGTCGGCGGCCATCTTCTTTTCTCGCCGGTCGTGTTTCCCCACCATTTCCTAGCCTCGGGTTTTTCACCCATTTGACGCAAGACTCCTCATTAAGGTTTAGTGCGCAAGAAAAGACCATTATCCCTCTCACTTAGAACGTGGTTCTGTAAGTGTGCGGGTTTTAAACGATCGGTGGCGTGTACGGGTACTTGAGATTTGGGTCGATCTCTCGAGGTCTTGCACGACACCACACGGGCGATCGAGATTAATTACCTTCTCGATCGACCACCTTGTCTCCTCTTTGCGGTGTGTTTTCCCGGGGTTTGCTCTGCCACCTGTGCCCAACATGGTGAAGGAAAACCGCCGGGTCGAGCCACCCCAAACTGCTGGGAAAGTTCGCTCAGTTTTCCCGGAGAACCGGCGGGTCGATTCCGTCTCCGAGCAATCCGTTCACATAGATGAACTTTACGGTTCGGGTAGATAGAGAGGGACTGCCCCCGCGGAGGGGACGCGTGACCTTTCCTTCTACCCGACCGACGACGCACGTCGCGGCGTCCGAAGGGGGATGGGCAAGCGGCCACCATTGCTAAATGCCTTTCTTTTGACCTGCCGGGAAAAAAAGGAATATCCAAGAAGTCTAAGGGCAAGGCGCCCCTCAAGGGGCCCTCCCGAGCTAAGAATAGCCGACGGAATTCGCCCTCACCCCCCTCCTCTCATCGGCCGCTTGCCCCTCGCCCCCGGACGCGTCGGAGACCTCTCTCTATCATGCTGAGTCGCGCGCGACCCTCGGTCCCAGGGGAATCATGCGAGCCGCGGACCAGCACGGGGACGGGTTCTGGTATGGAAATTCGCCATCCGTCATCGCCTTGGTGAGTCACATGTCCATTTTTCCCCCAAATCGACACGTGTTACTCCAGCGCTCTGCCCCACCGGGCACAGGTGCAGCCAACACCTGAGCCCGAGGAGCGCTTAGACTCCGGATGCAGTGTTATGGTCACCCCGACGCACGACCTCGGTGGTGTCCATAATTCTGGGCGTGCGGTCACATCGCGCCATCAACGCGGTCGTGGGTTCGCACAAGGACGGTCGACCCACCCCGATCGACCATCACCTTCTCCCCTAGGGGTATCGGACGTTGGGGATCAGACCTTTTCGGGTCCCCGTTTGGGCAACGTCCACGGTCCCGCTCCTCCGGGGGGAGGATCTACCACCGGGCCCGCGGGTAACCTGACCTATCCCAGGGGGGGGACACGGGACCGCTTTCCTGACCAATCCGCACGTTCGCGGGTTGGAGGCTCGGCTTCCGCATCCTCCTCCGTACCAGCCCGGGCCTCACAGGCCCCCACCAAGGACGTGCAAGGTGCAGTGCACGGACTTGTGCGGGGCGACAGGCCATTTGCCTCCCCGTTACCCCACAATGGTGGCTCAGGTTACCCGGGCCCCCGGGGAATTTTCTGCCGACACCCAAGGGCCGCCACAGCCCGTTTTCCTCCCCGGGGAACGGTGGCTCTATGCCCCCGAGAGGACCAGTGGCTAAACGCCAACACCCAGCACGACCAACTGTTGGTCGCATGTGGCACCCGGCACGCTTCCCTGGTTCGACCTTGGTCCCCCCCCCCCGGGGCGCTGTCCGATCGGCGGGATGAGGTCCCGTCGCCGATCATAGACCCCACCTGGGGGGACCCGCAAGTACCCCTTGCGGTCCTCCCGACGAGGGGTGCTCTGAACCCTGCCAGAACTTTACCTCCCTGAGGCGGACGATGGGGGGGCCTAGCCTCCACCTCATTGTATGATGTCCGCACGGTGGAATGGGGCGCCCAGACCTCGTTAGGAGGGAGGGCCGCACCCGCCGACGAAGTCCTCTCCCTCTCCCTTTTCCCGGCCCTCCCGGCCCAGCGATCCAAACCAAGGATCGTCGCCCCCCAGTCACTCACCTCACTCTGGGAAGGACCGGCTACTCGCGCCAGGGGTGCGCAGGCCGTCCCCCCTCCAGGACAGGGCCCTCTCAGCCCCCTAATGCAGCCCAAGTCGGTACCCTCCTCGGGGACCACAAGAAACCCCTCGGTCGCCTCCCTGTTCACCGACAACCCGGGTTACCGGGGAGATGGGCATTTCACAGTCTGACCGTCGGTTGATCCCCACCTGCCCCCCCCCTACGTCGGGCACCATCTCCTTAAGAATTTAAAGGAATGGGACCGAACAGCCAGGATGGGCATCCTCCACACCACGGCGGGACATACCTACTTAGGTATGCTCCTAAAAGCAACTGGAGGCTCTATGGCCGGAGGACGACGGTGCCGGCCCTGGGGCCTTCGGACCTGGACTCCGAGGCGTACCAGGAGAATGATTCTCGCTTGCTTAGCGACCCTTTTATGCGACACCTGGTCAACAGGATTTCGCATCATCTTTCGGCTGCGGCGGACAGCGCAGCTAGGAGCCCTTCAACTGTTTGTTGGTGGCCAGGGATGCCGGGGCTGGCACGGACCTCCTCTCCCCTGCGTTTTAAGGCGCCCTGCGGTGTGCCCCGGGCCAGGACAGTCGCTGTTCGGCAAATACTCGACTGACGTGATAACACAAGCAGTCGAGGAACGCAAGCAGGCAGCTCCTTTGCGCCCAGGCTACTGCCCGCCCTGCTAGACCCCCCCTTCGGTCCTTCCCCAGGCCCAAACCCTACCCCAGGCAATCGCCTTCCAACACCACACGGCCCGCCAAACGTCCCAATCTTCCCCAGGCCCAAAACGAAAGCACAGCTGCAAAATTTTCGGTTCGGCCAACAGTCTCGCCCCGGAGCTGACTGGGGCCACAAACCCGAGGGAGCCTTCGATCGGGCGGCACCCCCCACACGCCCGTTCGCCCTCCTCTGCCACGTCCCCCCCCCCCCCCCTGGCGGGCACCCTCCCCCTGGAACGCCCACCGGTGGAGACGTATGGGCCTCAGCCCCCGGGTAGTGGCGGTGCTACCCGGGGGGTATCGTCTTCCTGGATCCACGAGATAAGAAAGATAATGTTGCTTATAGCCCCGCCGACCGCAAAGGGCCACTCAGGGCTGTCACCATTGGATCCACGACGAGCGACCCCCCCCCCCCCCTCATGCACTCTCGCTCCACGTGGAGGTCCAAGAGCTCCTCCAAAAAGGGGCCATCACCCCCGAGGTGTCCCACTTCAACCCCGGCTTCTACTCTCACCTATTCGTGATCCCAAAACCCTCAGGAGGATGGAGGCCCATCCTGACCTATCCCCCTCAACAAGTTCCTCAGGCCCATCAAATTCAAGAGGGGCACCCCCACCCAGATCAATCTTTGCTCCACACTGGGGTTTGTCACCAACCCCAAGAAGTGCGAAATCCTCCCAGCCAGTGTTCGCCTTCCTGGGAATGAGTTCGATACTATCTCCTTTATAGTCTCCCCGACCCCCGGGGAGGTCCACACGCAACTGGACCTCATCTCCCTATCACAGGCACCCCACACCTCGGCCAGAAACCTGTCCTCCCTATAGGAATGAAAGGAGTCCCTGTCTCCCTCATTCCCTGGGGCGAAGTCCCCAAACGCCACTTCAGAGGGAGTTCCGTCGCGTTGGTCGCCAGACCTCCGACCCCTGGGACCAGGTCATTCCCTCGGACACTGGTTTATTTCGGCGATAGAGGAGTGGCTCAATCCGGGCACTCTCTCAAACCCGGGGGCCCCATCTCCCTCCCAACCCAACCCACTGGAACTGTAAAACAGACGCCTCAAACCTGGGCCGGGGGCCCACCCTTTGGGGGACGGTCATACCTCAGGGGAGTGGGACTCACAAACTGCCGCCTCCACATCAACATTTGGAGCTGGAAGCGGTCAGGGGTAGCCCTTCTCCACTTCCAGCACAAGGTCCACACCGACTGTTCTCTTTTTCACGGACATGTCGGTTGCTTGTTATGTCAACAAAGAGGTGGGGGCACGCTCCATCAGCCTCTCCCCCAGAACAGAGGCCCTCCTTCGGTGGTGTCACGCGCGGGGATCACCCTCCGCGCGAGACACATAGCAGGAACCCGCAACATCCTGGCGGATTCCCTTCAGCCGGTCGAAGTCTCTACTCCCCACGGAGTGGACCCTCAACAGATTAACCCTGTCTGTGGTGTGGGAACATTGGTTTGTGCCCATGATAGACCCGTTTGCCACCAGGTTCAAACCCCCGCCTGCCCCTGTTCGTCTCCCCCGTCCGGACCCTCAGGCATATGCAGTCGATGCGCTCTCCCTCCCCTGGACGGCCTACTGGCTTCGCCTTTCCCCCTTTCCCATCCTACACAAGGTGATCAGGAAAGCGAGGCTGGAGAAACCCAGGCGGATCCTCATAACCCGTGGTGGCCGACCCGTCTTGGTTCCCAGACCTCAAGTCCCTCACTCACGTTCCACCTCTACGGCTTGCCCTCGTGGGACATGTTGAGACAACCCGTTTGGGTCTTCCTCACTCCAATCCCAAGATGCTTCGCCTACACGCGTGGCTGCTATGCCCGCCCAATGCGAACATCTTCATCCACTCCCCACCGCGGACAGGCCCCAGTCCGTCCTAGACACACTGCCGGGGCAGGGGCCTCTCAGGATTGAGGGACTTAGCCTCGGCATCTCGCAGAGCCGGCCCGAGTCCCCCTACAATTACGGGGGAGAAATGGGTAGCTGGTGCTCAGATAAAATCGGTTCCCCAGGACTGCCCCTCCAACATCCAGATTTGGCAATTTCCTCTCCAACCTATCTTCCTCACTTAAGCTGTCAGCTAGCTCCATTCGGGGCTACAATCGGCTATCTGTACCACCATTCGCCTTTCTGGGCGACAATGACTTCCTGCTCAGGAGGTCTCTAGAAGAGTTGCTCTACGGGAAACCCAGTCCCCTAGGCGCATCCCTCTTTGGGACCTTTTCATCGTCCTCGACGCCCTCAAGAAAGCCCCTTTTGAACCCATTAATCTATTTCCCCTTTGACCTTCTCTCTTTAAGACCACCTTTCTCCTTGCCCTGGCCTCGGCCAGAAGACGAAGTGAGATCCACGCCCCTCAGCGGTGATCCCCGAGATATCGCCTTCCACAGGGACGGCTCTGTTTCCCTCAAATTCTTCCAGAGTTCTTAGTAAAAATCAGGAACCCGGGGACCCCCTCTCCCTCCCCCGTCATCCGCTCCCTGCGGATATCTTGGGAAAGGGAGAGAAATCTGGACACATTAACCTTTGCCCTGCTAGGTGTCTCAGATGCTACTGGGGAGCGCACTCGCCCCAGGCGCACCCCAGAGGCGACTCCTTATCTCTCTCAAACCCAACAATACCCGAGCATCTCGGCGGGATCTATCTTAGGTGGCTCTCCTAACGTGAGATCTGCCTACGCTCAGGCGCCCCAAGGATCTCCCCGCCCATCACCCAGGGCCCACGAGGTCAGAGCACTGGCCCCTTCCACGGCGCTCCAGTGCTCTGTCCCCCGTGCGCCATCTCCTGGAGGCAGCCTACTGGCGTTCGGAAAAATCCCCTTTATTAACTTCTACTTGAGGGATATCCGCATTGGGCCAGAGCTGACGGTTCTAAAGGGATCTCCTTTGTGGCGGCCCCAAAGCAGCCAAAACGGCCAAACCCCGAGAACCACTAGGGCGTCGCCCTCCTCCCATTCCTTTAAATTCTGCTATGGTCTGACATGGTACAGTATATGACGCCAAATGGGGAGTTTGTGTTAACTCCCTGTTTGGCTAATTACTTACCATGTCCCGACTCTAAACCCTCCCTACCTTCCCCTCTAGCGCAAAGGTTCTCGGGGTTACCTTGCGCACAGGCCTCGCTGAATGAGGTAGAAGAAGTTGACACCGGCTTCTTCCGGAGGCGGAAGTGGGGTGACGTACGTGACTGTCTTATGACTGCATTGGCCACGGATAAAATTCGGCCTGACAGGGGCTGGCTAACTGCCGTTGAATGCTATGGTCTGACATGGTAAGTAATTAGCCAAACAGGGAGTATAAACACAAACTCTCCCATTTTGGTGGAGTAGTTTCGGGTGCTGTGAATTTTCAAAGTTCGGCTTTTTTCGCGGGAAAATTTTGGGAAAAAAGGCGGATCAAGTAACTATGCAACTTGGGAGAATTCTTTTCTGAAGTGATATTGATGAAGAGAGGTATTTGCGGGCTACACTCTTAAGAAGATTTGAAGCAAGACGATTCGGGGGCGTCAATCTTGACCTAGTTTATGAATAAAGATCGACTGCTGACTGATTTTGGGCCCGGGAAACAATAATGATTCAGGCGATGATAATGACGATGTCGAATGCCCATTGTGCTGGGCCAGACCCCCCAAAAAGAAAATTCGAAAAAACAAAACTTGCTAGAGATACTTTAATTCTTGACTGGAGTGGTTGGCTACAAGAAATGAAGCCCCCCAAAAAGTTTCCCTTGTTTTGATAGCCCGGAAACGGGTCAGTCAGTGGGTGTGTCCCACGATTTTGCCTGTAGGAGCATCACCTTTAGCTTTTTGATTTCAGAAGAATTTTTTGGGAGACTTTTAACGAGAAAAAAACAAATTTATTTGCTGCACAAAAGCAAGCAGAAAAGGATGAACATAAACTCGGCTGAAATAAAAACTGCCTGTTTATCAAAAAGCAAAAAGGAGCCGGGGCAAGAGGTACATCATCCCCACAGTGTGTGTGTTGGGGGGGGGGGGGGGGGGGGGGGGTTGCTCAGTGCATTGTGCAAAAGACATTTTTGTTGAATTCTCACAACTAAAGGCCAGTATTCGTATCTGTTTGTTATTTTTTCCCTCGGGAGTTAGAAGACAAATTTTGTATGTGATGCCTTCAGTTTAACAAAATTGTTGGTTTGGGTTGGTTTTTGCTCACATAAAAGTTGATTATTTAGTGTGCATCTACGAATGCTTTTTTTGTTTGAAGGTTCAGTATTTGTTTAGGATTGGGAAAACACTTGTGCTCATCTGATGTTCTGTGGGTACAGGATTTAGGGAAAAGTTTTGCAGAGAATCAAGTCAGTTGTCTGTTCGTTTGTTTTTTTTCCCTGTACAGTTCATTATGTGGGGTAAATGGGGTGTTTTGGAGGAGTGTGATGTTTGATTTTTTTATTATTTTTAGATGGAAAGTTAAAAACAATTTTCTTTGAGGTTTCTTTATGGCAAGTGTGTAGGTGTTGCGGGGGTTACTCTTGGCATGGTTTTATGTCATATGCACAAGTATGCGGTAGGGGAGGGGTAAAGTGGAAGGGGCATTTGAGACGCGGGCACCGGGCACATTTTCACTTTTTGTTTGTGTTTGTCAACACACTGTTATAGTAAGTTATGAAGGGCTTACTTAGTTTAAAATGTCATATACCCAAAAATAAATCATCATATTTAGGTATTTCAAGTCTCTTATCCTGTTGCCTATAGCTCGCCACCACTTTGGCATATCAGGGGGGCATGAATGGACTTGTGAAACAATACTTTATCATACGTTAGAATACATTTAAATATGAAATGTGCGGGATTGCACAACTAAGGAAGGGGGGGGAGAGGGGTTACCACCACACCCCGCCACACCACACACACCACACAACCACACACAAACCTCCTTACAGGTAAATGCGATCACATGATATCTTAGTCTTACTGCATCAACACACCCATGCACCAAGGCGGTTGCCTGCAACTGGGCCTAAAGCTTTACTCGTCCTCGAAAGCCGCTTCGTGACAAGAGATCGCCGCAGGCCTTTTGGGCGGGAGCGCAGGCCCACCCGCGCCCCCCCCAGGGCAGGGCGGCCGCGACCGCCCCAGGGCCACCGGACGCCGCGAGAGCGGAGGCCCAGGGGGGGGCCCACTGCGTTTTCCTTTTTGGAATGTTTTGGGGTTGTTGAACTGGGGCGCATCATGGTTCTGTCTACAGCAAAAAATCGTTTGCAGAACTTCCCGGGGGTGAAATCCTTGGTGACTCTGGCGGAGATGCTTTGGTCCTGGGGTGGATGTTTCAAGCCCCGTTTTCCCCCCGGAAAATGCCACGGGGCCATCCTGGTGATGCAGGAAGGCGGCAAAGCTTTGGAGCATGTGGACCAAGTTCGGCAGCAAGGGTGTGGGGGCTAGGTATTAAGTGTTTTAAAAACCCCCCAAGAGCAACCCACAGTCCTAAACTGCGGTGGTTTGGGACACGGAGACAGAAAGTGCGAGAATCTGTATCTGTGGCCCTAATCATGACTCGATCGCCTTCCTTGGCACAGTCACCCAATGAAGCATCGCGGATCTGCTTCCCGTGAGTACAGGGCTAAAAGATTGTGGTTCTTTCCCGGAGGGCACAACCCTTCTTCACTGTAACACAGTTCTTGTCTTGGATTTTGCTTTCCAAAAAGGTCTCTGCAACAAATTTAAAAGAGCCCATTTTGTTTTCATTGACACCAAAAACCCTTGCCCAGTTCCCGGGTATCGTGGAATCAGGACTTTCTTGAGCACCAAAAACCACTTTTTATCTCGAGTAGAAAATTTCGACTGTCGGCCTTGTAGACATCAAAAACGTGTCAATCCGTGATGTGAATCAAAATCCCGCAGGTTAGGAAAGACAATGAACCACATATTCCTGAAAAGTACTGTCAACTTTGGTGAAAATTTGAAAAAGGGCTGACCATCAAACGCTTTGCGTCAACTTGTGGAGCATTTTTTTGGATGGGAATGGGACTTTTTTCATGAAGGTCTTTTCAGAAGCGAGGATTTTGCTGAATTGAATCACTTTTATAGTCACCCAATATCTCTGTGGTACTGAGCAAATTCTCAAAAACTGGGGAGGAATTTCACAGTTTTAAGGATGAAAAAAATACTTGTAGGTTTTGGGCTTGAGGCGGAATAAAATCACTTTGGTTCCTGTTCTCATGCCCAATTTTTAAAAGTGCTGGGGCCCCGGGTTTGGGGTTTTTCATGTTTAAAAATTTTCACAGGTTGCGTTTTTTGATGAAAGAAATTTTTATCCGGGGAAAAAAATGAACATGTTCTTCAAGTGTGCAGTCCCTTTTTCAAAATGGCGGGCTTGCATTTTTTTAAAAAGGAAAGTTTTTTTTTCCCGAATAGGGGCTTTGACTGGCTGTGAACCTTTCAAAACTTCCTTTGAAAGTGTTGTATGTCCTTTCCAAGTTGTGGAGGGTTAGACAGTGGACACAACGTCTTCATTCATGATGTTTTGGTATCAAGAGCAAACAGATACCCCTGTTCTTGAAAAGGGATTCCCCACTCTCAAAACTAGGAGAACTGCATTCACTTGCTTTGAAAAAGTGAAATGAACGCTGGTTGTTGTTCGTGATGTGATTTTGTTGGGTTCACTAGTTGCAGATGCTTCTCGAAATCATAAGATACGGAAATTTTGGTCCTGCTATCACCAACGCGCAAGCTTTTGGGTTTTTGGGTTTTAAAACCCACTGTCCACCTTCGCCTTTGATGAGTGCTTTGCACTGCCTTTGCAGTTGACCCCATGGCAATGCTTGAAAAATTACGTTGCTTTTTTCCTGACAACAAAAGGTCGAGAAAATCATGGAGATTTCAGGATGGATGTTTTTCAGCTGCCCAGTCAAAATGTGGAAGACAACCACCGCGCATTTTTTGTGTGGTCCAAGCAAAAAAGGGGGCATCAGCTTTGACAAATTTCCATGTTTTTTGAAAAATTTGCCAGCACGAATAAAAAATCATTTGCAGGGGTGATTTTGAAAGTGAAGTACAAGTGCCAGTACTTGAATGTGGGCTTTTGATTTTCTGCCCTGCCTTCTGAAAACAGTGGACTGTTCAGCGGGTTTGATTCCCTTGTTGCTTGGGGGGGCCGCTGTTGAAAAGATATACAACGCAGCTGCGGTGATTTGGGTGCATGTGGTTTGTGACAGGGAGGCCTTTGGGAAGAGTCAGCCACCCCAAGTAGAAATGCCGCGCTGTGGGAAGGTTGTCCACCCAACCTTTCGCCTCCCCCAGATTTTTAAAAAGCGACTCTCAATGTGCTCCCCCAAATAAAAACCCAAATTCTGTTTCCGTGAGTGTCAGGCCATGTCCCTGTATCCTTTGCTAAAGCAACGAGGCTGTCAGCAGCAATGACGGTTTTTGTTGGGATTCAAGTACTCCACTTTAAATTTGTCAGCCCATCACATTTTTGACAAGCCAGGCGAATGAGCATTCTCAAAAAATCAAAGGTAAGAGAGGGAATCTCCCACGGAAGATGAAAGGGGAAGGTTGGCAGGGCAGGGGTGCACCCCATGAGATAAAGTCTTTGTAAAATTGGTGCTGTCTCCATGACACTGTATACATGCCCTCACCAGCATACTCAGTTCAAATTTTTTTGGTCAGTATATACAAGGTTTACAGGGCCCGGGGTAATATTGCGCAGTCTTTTCCCTTTCCTGGACAGGGCACGGCATGTGGGCCGTATCTAAACAGGAAGTTGGAAAGTTTTTTTTGCTGGTGTTCTTTCTAGTGGTTAGGGCATCTTTTTTCTTGTCCTTCTTCTTCTGTTTTTCGTTTTGAGTCAAAGCACACTTGCCCATGGAAGATCAACATGTTAGAGGGGGGTTTGGGGTCGATGTTATAAAAAGCCAGTGAAAAAAACACCTTTTCGATCTGGGGAGGAACGACGACTCCTGCTTGCTCAAAATGCTGCAATGGTCAGCAATCTTGAAAAAATTTGATAGAACTTTCATATGAAATTCCCAAAAAGAGAAAAGAGTGTAAAACTACCCTGTTTTTTGTCTCTGATAAATTTTTAAAGTAAAGTAGAGAGGCGGGGGGTTTTCACTTTTTTGGTTGTCCCTCTGAAAGGTAGAAAGTTGGGGGACTGCTTTTCAAAATTTAAGGGCAATCAACGTGAGACGATAGAAAAGCTTTTCTGTTGCATTTGAAATATCACTTTTATCAATGAGTGTTGGGCCCAAAAATAAATTTATCAAAGTTTTCAAAAAAGACGGGGTGAACCTTTTCATTTTTTAGTGAACCCGCCACAAAAACCCTTTTTGACGCTGAAAATATCTCTACGAATCTGTTGAGGTTTTACTTAGAGCACTCGTCAGAAATTTCATACTGCCTTTTGTGCCTCACCAATTCCTTTTCAACATCAGTACATTTTCGGCCCTTTAACGCTGACGTAAGCCCCCATGATTTTTAAATAACTTTCGAAAAGCGTTTTTGGGGTGAAAAGTTTCCCCTTCCAAACCCCTTTTTTCACACACGAAATGTATAGCTTGAAGGAAGGCATGCGGAAAACAGGAGCCTTATCTTCAGCCTCGCGAAAATTCTCTATGAGGCCCCTGCTCTGCCCGTGGAAGCGGTGGATTTGGTTTTGGGGAGTCCTCACTTAAATTCACTGAATCAATGCTGGTTTTCGCCTTGAATGCTGCCAAACAGTTTTTGTGTATTTGGCTTCAGTGCCACCCGCCCTGGGCAAGTTTCCGTGAAAGTTCTTGGCTTTTAGTAAAGCTGCTTTTTCAACTTTGCATCCATTTCAAGAGTTGAACACTTAATTTGAAATTTATTAGTGAGTGTGACTTGTTACAGAAAAAGATATGCTTGCAGTTCTTGAGAAGGAAGCTGCAGTCGTCTTGTTTTTTGGATTGTGGTTGAGATTTATTTTTCCGCTTTTAAAAAGCACATTTTTCCCAAATTTGCTTTTACAGTTTTTGTCCCCGCAGGGTGGGTTTTTACAAAAAAAGTTCAAGTTCTGTTTGTTCTCAAAAGCCTAAAACAGGTGTACAAAATGGTCTTCACCCAAATTTTAAGAAAGCTTTCAAATTGTCAGAACATATTTGTACCCACACCTCTTTTCTTGTGGACATTAATGTTTCTGAAGTGTCTTTCTGGGACAGAATGCAAAAAGTTCCCGTTGATAGGTTTATCCCCTTTGGGTCCTGATGGGGTTGTGCTTTTTAAATCGCTTAAATTTTATAGCAGATGCCCGGCCGCTCCTTATTTGAACACCATACCCTACCCTGAACGAAAAAGTCCATAGCATAACAACAATAAATAAAAAAAAAAAAAAAAAGTATTTAACAATATAAATTACAAATGATAAGTGAGATAAAAAATGGAAAATGCCTTACAACAACGCCTCCCACACACACACACACCACACACACACACACACACACACACAACACACACACACAC
The DNA here is from genome assembly GCA_018398815.1 of Conus ventricosus. Classification (NCBI taxonomy): domain Eukaryota; kingdom Metazoa; phylum Mollusca; class Gastropoda; order Neogastropoda; family Conidae; genus Conus; species Conus ventricosus. The sequence continues at coordinate 11,399,679 of CM031613.1, forward strand.
ACACCAAAAGATGTTTGCGCAACGGATCACCTACAAAGTGAGGCGTGGCTTGTTGACCCCCATGGGTCCAGCCTTGGGTGGTATAAATATAGCCAAAGGGGAATTAGGTCGTGGGTCGCCAGTTTGCCTTTTTAACTTTTTGTTTCTGTATTTAGTCGAAAAAAAACTGGGAAAAGGTTAAAATAAAAGGGGAGGAGCAAAGGGTTTTGTGCAAGATGGAAAAATTTGGGCCCGGGGGGAAAAAAACAGGGCCTTCGTCTTTCGTCATGCCCCGGTGCTCAGCCGGCGGTGAAAATTGCGACCGGGTTTTAGAGATAAAATGTTTAACCAAACAAACCTGGCTTTAAATACAATCGGGCAATCTCTTTAAATCAATTGGCAATCAAAGGGATGCAAGAAACTGACGGTTTCTTTGCAAGTTTCAGGGTTTAAATTTTCTAATCGGTGACCCGGATCCGAGTTGTTTAAGAAATTTCACCGTGCTTTTCTCTTTGTTTCGATAGGGTCTTTAATTTAAAATTTTTCGTAAATTTTCCCGCTTGTTTCGGATTTTTCGAAAAAGGGGAGCAAAGACACTTTTAGTTTTACAGAATTTATAAAAAGTTTACGAAAAACACGGGGCGGTCAAAAAGCCGGGATTAAACGTCACGAAAATATCTATTTGAGCGGGGGAAAAAGAAAACTGAAGCACCCGGGTGCGCGCGTGTAGCCCATGTGTGCGGCGCGGCCCCCAAGGCCCGCTGTGGCTGATTTCCTACAGAAAAGCGAGTGCTCGAAGTGCCCAGTTTTGCGAATTGCGCAATTTTTTTTCTACCATGTCTCCCACAGTTCACGGTTGGTTTTTTTCGACGCTAATATTGTTAATATGGTCGGAAGTATTTATGTGCAAAATGGCTTGCTTTCACTCTTCAGTCAGGGTTTTTCCTTTGCGTGCACTATAGTGTTCACAAGGTCAATTGTGAGAAAGTTGGCAAGTTTGATTGATTTTATCAGTCCTTTCCACTTTGTGCTGGGATTTCCTCTGTCCTATCACTGTGGTAGGACTTTTTATCCATTCTGAAATAAGCTTCTGGTTATGGGGCCAAAAGACAAAGTTTTAAACAGTAAAACCTCACATATCCAGGGAAAGAAAATTGTAAGAAATAATGTAAATATGTATTGATGAGTTTAGTGGTGTGTGTGTGTTTTGTGTGGGTGTCCCTTTATTCCCACACTGTACGATGAGGTGGATAGTTTTTTCTGAATTTAATTTGTTTTATTTTATTTTATGTGACATGTGCCCCTGTACATAGCTATTTTTAACCTATGTGGAGAAAATTTTACTCCCAAAATGCGTGGGTGCCAAAATCTTGGGCTGGGAAAGTGAAAGAGGAAAAAAATGTTACATAGTTTTTCTTGATGTTTTGTTGACGTATTTGGCCCCAGTTTATTATCATTTGAGCACTGGCCTTTTTATATCCCAGTTTTTGTTTAATTGTCTTTTTTGTTTGGGTTGTTTTATTGTTGTTTTCGCAGCTGTCTAGGACATTTCCCGTCAAGTGACACTTCAAGTTCGTTTTGTGCAATGATTTTGGTCCCGAAAAAATTTCAAAAAGTTGATAATGGCATTTTTTTTTCATTACAGTTCCCGTTCGTTGATTTATTTTTTGCAGTATGTTTTTGAAATGCAAGACTCTGATCATATTTCTGGTTTCCCATGTTCAGGGTTTTTATTTGCTGTTTCCCCCAATGTCCCCCCCAGTGGGGCCACAGTGGTTTTCCTGTGGTCCTATCTCAGCCAGTTCATCGTCAAGATCCGGCCACGAGACATTGAGGACCTTCTGGACCGCCTGCCCAGCCTCTTCAGGCAAGAACTGGCCGGGGTTGGCGCCACACTGGAGCGGCGGTGGTGTTTTAATGGCTACAAGAAAGAGACAGTGTAGGGCTGTGCTTCACCATCAGTGTTGTCTCCATTGTTGCGAATTATGAGGAAATGTTTTGTTTTTTTCCATTTTCCATGGAAAACATTGTGATTGTGATATTATTCATGGACAGATGTTCAGCAGGAGAAAAAAAAGAAGGCATGAAGCTTGTTCCGAAGGCTTGTGTTAAAAAGTGCTGGTGGAGACTGAGGCACAGACATACACAAGAAATTACTTGAGACTCATTGTTTTCCTGCTGTGCTCTCAGGAGAATTAAAATAAATTTCTTCCCCGAAGATGGAGTATGGCTGCCTTAATGGCGGGATAAAAAAGGGTCATACACACAAAACTCCACTGCCTGGCTATACAGGGAGTGTCCGCAGGAGTATCAGCCTGCGTACGCAGAAAGAAAGAAAGAAAATAAATTTCTGTCAGTGTGCCAAATTTTCATCTGAAATAAAAAACTGCCTCCAGCGATTTAAAGAAAACATAAATCCTTACGCATACAGCAGAGTATAATTAATCCAGAAATGGATTGCTGAAATTTGAATGGTACATACATTGGTACAAACAGCTGTGTGTGAAAATGTATATATTTTTCTAAACAGTAAAACTGTACATGCAAGCACACACACTAGTGCACATCTGTGTGCACACACGTATACGTGCTTGTGTGTCCTGTTCACGATGTCGGTGATATGTCATAATAAGGCAGAAGTGCTGGATAAAGAAATAATAATTTCAGTGCCTGTTGCAATAATGTTTGAAATTGTAGCATGATGTGACCATTCACACCATGCATTATAGTCACTTTTAAGACATAAATGGGCCACAAAAAATCTCGGCCTGGCAGAGCTAGCTAACTGCCGTGGAATGCTATGGTCTGACATGGTAAAGTATATGACGCCAAAAGTGTGTGATTGTAATAGATGGATTTGAGTGTGTCGACACAGACTTCCTCTGTCCTTCAGGAAATGCTTTAAAATTCTCTGATGTGGGCATGTGTCCCATTGTTGGAAAGGTCTGTTGTTGTTGAAGTGGAAGGTGACCAGGTTCTATGATGTGGGCATGTGTCCCATTGTTGGAAAGGTCTGTTGTTGTTGAAGTGGAAGGTGACCAGGTGTGTGTATTTTGGGTGTGGTCCGTGAAGGTAGACACTGGATTCAATGCTACACCTTTGTCTGTCCCATTCTCAGTTTGCCCTGTTCCCAAAGATGGACACACACTGAATTCATGCTACACCTTTGTCTGTCCCTTTCTCAGTTTGCCCTGTTCCCAAAGATGGACACACACTGGATTCATGCTACACCTTTGTCTGTCCCATTCTCAGTTTGCCCTGTTCCCAAAGACGGACACACACTGGATTCAGTGCTACACCTTTGTCTGTCCCTTTCTCAGTTTGCCCTGTTCCCAAAGACAGACACAAGAACCTGCGTCACCGTGTGTTCCGCCCACCTGGCACTTCATCTCTCTGATCCTGAAAGGAAGTCTGTGACCCAAAACATCAGGTGACAGTTTTACCCTGACTTCCCCGACACCTCCCACACAGGGTACCATCCTGTCGGTGTTCTGTGACCCAAAACATCAGGTGACAATTTTACCCTGACTTCCCCGACACCTCCCACACAGGGTACCATCCTGTCGGTGTTCTGTGACCCAAAACATCAGGTGACAGTCTTACCCTGACTTCCCCGACTCCTCTCACGCAGGCTACCAACCTGTCAGTGTTCTGTGACCCAAAACATCAGGTGATAGTTTTACCCTGACTTCCCGGACACCTCCCACACAGGCTACCAACCTGTCAGTGTTCTGTGACCCAAAACATCAGGTGACAGTTTTACCCCGACTTCCAACACCTCCCACACAGGCTACCAACCTGTCAGTGTTCTGTGACCCAAAACATCAGGTGACAGTTTTACCCTGACTTCCCCGACTCCTCCCACACAGGCTACCAACCTGTCAGTGTTCGTCACTCCACACAGCTGCAGTCAACATCCTCTGTTGTAGTTCTGTAGCTGGTATTTAGCACTGCTGCTCCTTTATCTCACAGTGAAGAGCAGGGAGGATGGGGTGTTGACCGATCACAATCAACACACAGCTGCAGTCAACGTCCATTGTTGTAGTGCTGTAGTTGCTGCTCCTTTATCTCACAGTGAAGAGCATGGAGGATGGGGTGTTGTCTGATCACATCAACACACAGCTGCAGTCAACGTCCATTGTTGTAGTGCTGTAGTTGCTGCTCCTTTATCTCACAGTGAAGAGCAGGGAGGACGGGGTGTTGTCTGATCACATCAACACACAGCTGCAGTCAACGTCCATTGTTGTAGTGCTGTAGTTGCTGCTCCTTTATCTCACAGTGAAGAGCAGGGAGGATGGGGTGTTGACTGATCACAATCAACACACAGCAGCTGGTTTCCTGAGATCTTTGGAGTGTTGGCTGCTCAGGAATGCGTGTGAGCTGATCACCAGCTGAGAAACCCCACAGCATCATATACATCCATAAGAGCAGAAGGTTTTCCTGAGATCTTTGGAGTGTTGACTGCTCAGGGAATGTGTGTGGCTCTGCCGGTGACCAGCTGAGAAACCCCACAGCAGCATATACATCCATAACAGCAGAAGGTTTTCCTGAGGTCTTGAGTGTTGACTGCTCAGGGAATGTGTGTGGCTGTGCCGGTGACCAGCTGAGAAACCCCACAGCATCATATACATCCATAACAGCAGAAGGTTTTCCTGAGGTCTTTGGAGTGTTGGCTGCTCAGGGAATGTGTGTGAGCCGATCACCAGCTGAGAGACACTACACCATCATATACATCCATAAGAAGAGAAGGGCGCCAAGATCCAAGATCCTCACAGAATACTTTTTTTTGTTTTTTGTTTATAGATTTTATGGCTCAGGCAGCAGGACATGAAAAACCAACTGAAGGACATTTCTCTGTAGTGCTATGGATGGCACACAAGGAAATAGAAGTGTGCATGTGTGTCCATTGTATTTGTGTACTGTGTCAGGTGAATAGAAGTGTGCATGTGTGTCCATTATATATATCTACTGTGTCAGGTGACTGTGTTGTTCCTTTAATTTCTGTCATTTTTCAGTTGGATCGATAGATTATTGTGTTGTGTTTACGGCTTGTTCAGGTTGTGCTGTTATGAAAGATTCACAGACATTGAATAAAGCTACTCAGCTTTAACTGGAACTGTTTGATGTTTTGACTGAAAGGTGAGAGTTCATCGCCTAACGCAGTTCACAGCTGGAGGGCACCATTAGTGATGTGCACAATCATTGGTGGTTACTGGTCTCCATGCCAACATCTTGGCCTTTAAGCCAAGTGATGAAAAAGTTAGCTGTGGTCACTGTCTCTGGTTTGCCCAGGGTTTCTGCATGCGTTTACTTCAGTTGTGCAGTGTTTTTTTTAGATTACTAGCAACATTGTGATTATGGTGTGAACATGATGCATTTCATGGAGGAGAAACTAAACTACATTGCACACCTGCCAACACTCCCAAAATTTTTTTTTTTTTTTAGGAATTTCTTTATTTTAAGATCTTTCTTGAAGTCCTTAAATTGATGGGGGGGAAAACCGTGGTTTCAAAAACGGTATTTGGGGATCATTTTAGGATTGGGATGTTCACATGTTACTGTACAGAGCCAAAGTTATTTCTGTGGATTCTTGCAACTAGATGCAGTAGAAGAAATATGTTTTCTTTGCAAAGTCTAAATTGATCAGTTCAAGCAATCAAAAAAAAAAATGAATGAGTGTAAAAGCCACCAAACTTCTCTCTTTATGTCACCTTGCTTCCAAATTTTGGTGGTGGGAGGTAGGCAGGTATAAAATCTGTGCATTGCTTAAGGTCTTTTTTTTCTCTCTTCAATTACGATAGATGATTCATACAAACAAATGGCATTACTTCCATCAGTCCAAGATATATTCGACGGAAGAATGCAAAGAAAAAAAAAAGACTGGGTTGGCAGAGGAGTGGTAATTGTAAATGGAACACCATACAGACAATGGTGCCTTGCAAACAATGGCAAGAAAGAGCATGTTGGAGATGGACAGGGATCCCAGAGAACTGTAAAAGTCGCAGAAAACTGATGAGCTTTTTCCAGTCCCAGAGAACTGTAAAAGTCACAGAAAACTGATGAGCTTTTTCCTGTCACCAGAGAACTGTAAAAGTCACAGAAAACTGATGAGCTTTTTCCAGTGACCAGAGAACTGTAAAAGTCACAGAAAACTGATGAGCTTTTTCCAGTGACCAGAGAACTGTAAAAGTCACAGAAAACTGATGAGCTTTTTCCAGTCACCAGAAAACTGTAAAAGTCACAGAAAACTGATGAGCTTTTTCCAGTCGCCAGAGAACTGTAAAAGTCACAGAAAACTGATGAGCTTTTTCCAGTCACAGAGAACTGTAAAAGTCACAGAAAACTGATGAGCTTTTTCCAATCACAGAGAACTGTAAAAGTCACAGAAAACTGATGAGCTTTTTCCTGTCACCAGAGAACTGTAAAAGTCACAGAAAACTGATAAGCTTTTCCAGTGACCAGAGAACTGTAAAAGTCACAGAAAACTGATGAGCTTTTTCCAATCACAGAGAACTGTAAAAGTCACAGAAAACTGATGAGCTTTTTCCTGTCACCAGAGAACTGTCAAAGTCGCAGAAAACTGATGAGCTTTTTCCAGTGACCAGAGAACTGTAAAAGTCACAGAAAACTGATGAGCTTTTTCCAGTCACAGAGAACTGTCAAAGTCGCAGAAAACTGATGAGCTTTTTCCAGTCACCAGAGAACTGTAAAAGTCACAGAAAACTGATGAGCTTTTTCCTGTCACCAGAGAACTGTAAAAGTCACAGAAAACTGATAAGCTTTTTCCAGTGACCAGAGAACTGTAAAAGTCACAGAAAACTGATGAGCTTTTTCCAATCACAGAGAACTGTAAAAGTCACAGAAAACTGATGAGCTTTCTCCTGTCACCAGAGAACTGTAAAAGTCACAGAAAACTGATAAGTTTTTTCCAGTGACCAGAGAACTGTAAAAGTCACAGAAAACTGATGAGCTTTTTCCAATCACAGAGAACTGTAAAAGTCACAGAAAACTGATGAGCTTTTTCCTGTCACCAGAGAACTGTCAAAGTCACAGAAAACTGATGAGCTTTTTCCAGTCACCAGAGAACTGTAAAAGTCACAGAAAACTGATGAGCTTTTTCCTGTCACCAGAGAACTGTAAAAGTCACAGAAAACTGATGAGCTTTTTCCAGTCCCAGAGAACTGTAAAAGTCACAGAAAACTGATGAGCTTTTTCCTGTCACCAGAGAACTGTCAAAGTCACAGAAAACTGATGAGCTTTTTCCTGTCACCAGAGAACTGTCAAAGTCACAGAAAACTGATGAGCTTTTTCCTGTCACCAGAGAACTGTAAAAGTCACAGAAAACTGATGAGCTTTTTCCAGTGACCAGAGAACTGTAAAAGTCACAGAAAACTGATGAGCTTTTTCCAGTCACCAGAGAACTGTAAAAGTCACAGAAAAACTGTTCAGCTTTTTGTGCCATTTTCAATTACTGTAAGATTTTAAGTCGGGGGGGGAAAGTCAGTTGGACTCGGGCACTCTGATTCATACATGGACTGGAAGGGAAGAGACATGCTGCCAGTGTGAGATGGTGCTGCTGAATGTTGAACTACTGACAGGCTTCATACTCTTCAGCCGATGGCCTGCTGTGACCTCGGGCAAAGCCTCATTTCACGACCAGACCAGTGGTTTGCTGCATCATCCAGTTAGCTGGAGACAAAAGCAAACGTTTAAAAGCACTCCCTTTCCTCTACACCTATTCCTTCACCTGTCAGACAAATAGCAAACGTTAAAAGCACCCCATTTCCTCTACACCTATTCCTTCACCTGTCAGACAAATAGCAAACGTTAAAAGCACCCCATTTCCTCTACACCTATTCCTTCACCTGTCAGACAAATAGCAAACGTTAAAAGCACCCCATTTCCTCTACACCTATTCCTTCACCTGTCAGACAAACAGCAAACGTTAAAAGCACTCCATTTCTTTTTCTTTTTTTTTTATTTTGCTGTCCCAACTTCTGCGCCACCTCAGAGGCAGTGCACCCACGCCGCTCATTCTGACACCCCGTCCACAGTCACAGCCCGGTCGGTCCCGCCGCAGCCCCGGCACCAGCAATCCACAGGGAGCAGGCAATGTCAAGTCGTCAAGAGGCAACCCATCGGAGGAGACACTGTACTGCTGCCGAGTCACTTCGGTGGTGTTCAGTGGCGCCTGTTGTGATCTAACATACGCAGGACACCACCTACTAAGCCCCCTACTGACGACAATAATTGCTTACGGCAAATGAAACAAACTGCGGCGTTACTGAAACAAGACAAAAACGCAGAAGAGCACACAAAACAAAGTGTGAAGTAACGACGATTTAATGCACGACACAAAACAGGACAAGAAATTTTCGGCAAAATGCCTTCCTCAGCGACAAAAAAATACAGACATAAACATGCACAATACTCCCCTTGTGAAGCTTAGTCGCGGAGCCGGCGTGAATGAGCTCTCCCTCCGGAGGGCGCCACCACGTCCGTCCAACGACAGCCCCCATGGACCTGCCGATACCAGTGACCCCGACGGAACCAAACCAAGGCCACAGACGTGGAGAGGACATCGAAATTGAGGTCACCATGAGAGCAGGGCATGAAGGGCCACAGAATTTGAGATTTTTTTAAAATGCTGATCAATGAGAATGAGGATGATTAAGATGATGCTACGGATTTCCATTTCGGTCTGAGACTACATGACAGGGCTGTACTCTACGCTTCCTTTCATAATATATCCCGGCGTCAACCAGGCCCGAGAGATACAGGCACCTGCAGTGTTTGTCGAGAAATTTGAGCAACACTCTCAGAAACGCATCCATTAAGTGGATGAAACTCAACTGTGTGGTCCCAGTCTTCCCAACTGAGTCCGCAGCAACTCAACTCTGGGTAGGAGCCGGTCGGGGCAGAAAAACCCACATGACTTCTGATGGGATTCGAACCCACGACCTCCCAGCCGGGGTCCGCGACGCTAACCACTTCGCCACAGCGGCTGGTAGCACTCCCTTTCCCCTACACCTATTCCTTCACCTGTCAGACAAATGACGGGGAGTCCTAACAGTTGTTTGTGTTGAGTGCAGGTTTGGTGTCCACTTCCTAATGTCTTTGATTTCGCTGTAGTTAGAGCAGCAGGTTTGTAACATCGGTACTGAGATGTGCTTTATTTTTTCAAGAAGGGAAATGTTCTTGATCTATAAGCAGGTGTTGGCCCCAATCTCACCTGCATGCTGTTGGTAACAGTTCAACATTGCGAATTAAAGAGAAGAGATCGACAATAATCGTTAAAAAGGTGAAGTGATTGACAAACGACTACATGAGAGGTTGAGTTCTGCAGCAAGGGTTTGTGAACCAAGTGTTGAATAAATCTGACTTATGAGACCTCTGTGCATCTGTGTGCGTGTTGGTGTGGTGTGTGTGTGTATGTTTGGTGTAGTGTTTGTGTTGGTGGGGTGAGGTGTGCGCGTGTGTATGTGTTGGTGTGGTGATGTTTGTGTGTGTGTGCGTATATGTATGTAGAATGGTATGTTATTATGTTCTAAATTTATGGGATGGCATTACGCTCAGTGTGGGATGCTATTATGCTCTAAATGTATGGGATAGTATAATGCTCTAAACGTATGGGAGGGTATTAAATTGATGGGATGATGTTTTGCTCCAAATTTATGGGATGGTATTGCATTCGGAATTTATGGGATGGTAATTCTCTCTAAATTTATGGAATAGTGTTATGCTGTAAATTTATGAGATGATACTATGCTCTGAATTTATGGATGGTATTACACTCCGCATGTATGAGATGGTATTACGCACCAATTTATGGGATGCTATTACGCTCTTAAGTTTATAGGATGATATTACGTTTTTAATGTATGGGATAGCATTTCGCTCTAAAGTATGGATGGTATTATGCTCTAAATCATGGGATGGTATTACGCTCTAAATGTATGGCATGTTATTACACTCTAAATGTATGGCATGTTATCACACTCTAATGTATGGCATGTTATTACACTCTAAATGTATGGAATGGTATTACACTCAATGAATGGGATGGTATTACGCTCTATGTTTATGGGATGGTATTATGATCAAAATGTATGGGATGGTACAGCAATCTAAATGTCTAGGATAGTGTTTACTGAGTGGTGGTGGGTTCCTTTTTTTTTGGGGGGGGGGGGGGGGGGGGGTTGAGCTGAAAAACCTCGCTCCATGGCCGCGTTTGTCTTCTTCACCATTGTTGCACTGGACATGCCGCTTTTCAAGGTGTACTTCTCCTTCACACTCCCGTCTGACTATGTACAGTCTGAGAACATGCAAGGGCATCTGTTCATTTCAGGGTTCAGTTCTAGCAATGTTTCAAGCAGGTCAGTCTTGACCAACTTAAAAGATCCTGTCATTGCCAAATGATTCCAAGCAGTCACAGTAGGAAAATTCACTCCACTTCTACTGCTGCAAAACGACCTCAAAGCCCTCCCAAACATGTCCAACCAAGTGATGACTGACACTCCAAATTATTCCACGTTCCAAATAAAATCTGCCCCACTGGAAGGAAGTCCTCACAAACAAGTTCAACATAGTGATGACTGAGACAGCAACAAAGGTCTTGGGAATAAGCCAGTGAGTATCCAACCAACGAATCACAGCCAATATCTTGGAGATGACGGCACAAGGAGGTTAAAACCATGCAAGCAGACTGAGGATAGGCGATGGGGAAGGAGATACAGCACTTTAAAAAAAAGGAGCAACAAGGAAATGAAGAATACATTGGAAAGCTGAATCAAACATTGCGAACATTGAGAAAAAAACAAAAACAAACAAAAACACCTAGATGACAAACTCGAAGAATGCTTTTCAAACTGTAAAAGACATAAATCAAAACAAAAGCAAAGTCAGGACCGTTCTGGACAAAGATGACAACTGTCTCACCCAGGACAAACTGTAAAAGACTAAATCAAACAAAAGCAAAGTCAGGGCCGTTCAGGACAAAGATGACAACTGTCTCACCCGGACAAACTGTAAAAGACTAAATCAAACAAAAGCAAAGTCAGGCCGTTCAGGACAAGATGACAACTGTCTCACCCAGGACAAACTGTAAAAGACTAAATCAAACAAAAGCAAAGTCAGGACCGTTCAGGACAAAGATGACAACTGTCTCACCCAGGACAAACTGTAAAAGACTAAATCAAACAAAAGCAAAGTCAGGACCGTTCAGGACAAAGATGACAACTGTCTCACCAGGACAAACTGTAAAAGACTAAATCAAACAAAAGCAAAGTCAGGACCGTTCAGGACAAAGATGACAACTGTCTCACCCAGGACAACTGTAAAAGACTAAATCAAACAAAAGCAAAGTCAGGACCGTTCAGGACAAAGATGACAACTGTCTCACCCAGGACAAACTGTAAAAGACTAAATCAAACAAAAGCAAAGTCAGGACCGTTCAGGACAAGATGACAACTGTCTCACCCAGGACAAACTGTAAAAGACTAAATCAAACAAAAGCAAAGTCAGGACCGTTCAGGACAAAGATGACAACTGTCTCACCCAGGACAAACTGTAAAAGACTAAATCAAACAAAAGCAAAGTCAGGACCGTTCAGGACAAAGATGACAACTGTCTCACCCAGGACAAACTGTAAAAGACTAAATCAAACAAAGCAAAGTCAGGACCGTTCAGGACAAAGATGACAACTGTCTCACCAGGACAAACTGTAAAAGACTAAATCAAACAAAAGCAAAGTCAGGACCGTTCAGGACAAAGATGACAACTGTCTCACCCAGGACAAACTGTAAAAGACTAAATCAAACAAAAGCAAAGTCAGGACCGTTCAGGACAAAGATGACAACTGTCTCACCCAGGACAAACTGTAAAAGACTAAATCAAACAAAAGCAAGTCAGGACCGTTCAGGACAAAGATGACAACTGTCTCACCCAGGACAAACTGTAAAAGACTAAATCAAACAAAAGCAAAGTCAGGACCGTTCAGGACAAAGATGAAACTGTCTCACCCAGGACAAACTGTAAAAGACTAAATCAAACAAAAGCAAAGTCAGGACCGTTCAGGACAAAGATGACAACTGTCTCACCCAGGACAAACTGTAAAAGACTAAATCAAACAAAAGCAAAGTCAAGGCCGTTCAGGACAAAGATGACAACTGTCTCACCAGGACGAGCACATCATGAAAAGGGATGGACTGAATGTCGGTCTGAAGTCCGCTTCAAACTGAGCAAAGGAGGTCCAAGTGTTTCTAAAGCACATGGTTCACCAAGTGTTTCTAAAGCACATGATTCACCAAGTGTTTCTAAAGCACATGATTCACCAAGAGTTTCTAAAGCACATGATTCACCAAGTGTTTCTAAAGCACATGATTCACCAAGTGTTTCTAAAGCACATGATTCACCAAGTGTTTCTAAAGCACACGATTCACCAAGTATTTCTAAAGCACACGATTCACCAAGTATTTCTAAAGCACATGATTCACCAAGTGTCTCTAAAGCACATGATTTATCAAAGGAGGTCCAAGTGTTTATAAAGCATATGATTCACCAAGTGTATATAAAGCACACGATTCACCAAGTGTTTCTAAAGCACATGATTCATCAAGTGTTTCTAAAGCACATGATTCATCAGGTGTTTCTAAAGCACGTGATTAATCAAGTGTTTCTAAAGCACATGATTCATCAAGTGTTTGTAAAGCACATGATTCATCAAGTGTTTGTAAAGCACATGATTCATCAAGTGTTTGTAAAGCACATGATTTATCAAGTGTTTCTAAAGCACATGATTCATCAAGTGTTTCTAAAGCACATGATTCATCAAGTGTTTCTGAAGCATATGATTCACCAAGTGTTTCTAAAGCACATGATTCATCAAGTGTTTCTAAAGCACATGATTCATCAAGTGGATCCATCGAGACGGGGATCTATCGAGATGGGGATCTATCGAGTGCCCCCCTTTCTAAAGCACACGATTCACCAAGTGTTTCTAAAGCACATAATTCACCAAGTGTTTCTAAAGCACATGATTCACCAAGAGTTTCTAAAGCACATGATTCCTCAAGTGTTTCTAAAGCACATGATTCACCAAGAGTTTCTAAAGCACATGATTCATCAAGTGTTTCTAAAGCACATGATTACCGGGTGTTTCTAAAGCACATGATTCATCAAGTGTTTCTAAAGCACATGATTCATCAAGAGTTTCTAAAGCATATGATTCATCAAGAGTTTCTAAAGCACATGATTCACCAAGTGTTTCTAAAGCACATGATTCACCAAGAGTTTCTAAAGCACATGATTCACCAAGAGTTTCTAAAGCATATGATTCATCAAGTGTTTCTAAAGCACATGGTTCACCGAGTGTTTCTAAAGCACATGATTCATCAAGTGTTTCTAAAGCATATGATTCATCAAGTGTTTCTAAAGCACATGATTCATCAAGTGTTTCTAAAGCACATGATTCCTCAAGTGTTTCTAAAGCACATGATTCATCAAGTGTTTGTAAAGCACATGATTCATCAAGTGTTTCTAAAGTATATGATTCATCAAGTGTTTATAAAGCACATGATTCACCAAGTGTTTATAAAGTATACGATTCATCAAGTGTTTATAAAGCACATGATTCATCAAGTGTTTCTAAAGCACATGATTTATCAAAGGAGGTCCAAGTGTCTCTAAAGCACACGATTCACAAAGTGTTTCTAAAGCACATGATTCATTAAATGAGGATGCATTTCCTATACTACTCCATGAAAAAGTCGTAGCTGCATTAAAATTGTTGAAATGTGAGAGGGCTGCGGGAGGTACCTAACTCTTGAAACATGGTGGGGATGCAGTAATTGACACATTAAGTGCCATCTGCAACCAACTTTGGCCAATTGGGGAGTGGCCCACGCCATGGACTCAGTCCCCTGTCAACGCCCTGCCCATGAGGGGAAATCTGCAACTGACAAAACAAGGGTATAGTCAGTTCAGTGACGGAGAAGAGGATGGGGTCAGTGGAAAGAGAAATACAGGATCTTTAACCTGCGATCCCAACTTTACAAAAAGCCTCAACACCAGAAGTGTGTGTGTGTGTGTGTGTGTGTGTGAAACTATCAAGGAACACATCCACATAAAGATCTACTGACATTAGTCAGGAAAAGAAAACAACATTAGTATATTTCAAAGTGAGGTGACTACATGCAGAAACTGAAACAAATTTTAAATTAAAGACAATTTGTAGTCAATCCACCAGACAACAGGAACAAACAACAGAGGTGTATCTTGCCTGGAGAAGACCGAAGAGGTTGCAACGCGTCATGTTTTGTCTTGTGATTTGTTTGTCCATGTTACCTGGCAGATTAACTTCATTACAAAAAGACGTTAATATGGCCCAGTAACAGGTCCAGTGACCTCGCTAACTTTGAAAACAACCCTCCAGAAAACTGTTGAGGGAAGAAAATGGACGGGAAGACAGAAACTGGTGATGGAGTGACAACATTGCACAGTGCACAGGGAGAAGTAGTAGAGGCGAGAAGCAAGCTGCCCGTGATATGGGATCTGTGTACACTGCCACACCAGCGTTCCTCGGGAGTAAATGTTCATTTGTGATTACAGATTTCTGAATTTATCTAAATTTGTTATCAGCCTGTTGTTAATGAACTTGAACTTAAACATTTAGGTGTTTGAGGCCTTAAGAGGCCTGTCCACCGTTCTAATATGTAACATCTGCATCAAAAACTCCGCATGCGTAGAAGGAAGAGAGTCACAGACTGAGACTATCTAGGTCGATAAACATTCTGGATTGTAATTTGGCAGTTCCTTCCAATGGGTGTCTAATCGTGATTTGAAGATGTTGACTGTAGGGGCCGTTACTACAGAGTCAGGAAAACCATTCCAAAAATCAATCACTCGAAGAGAGAAATAATTTCCCTGATGTTCAGTCTGTGATTATTATTCTTATTATCATTATCATTTATTGATTTATTTATTTTTGTCTGCTGTTTTTGGGATGTGCCATCAAAATATAGTTTAAATGTTGACAGAATGTGCATGTGTCAGATCGTGATAGTTTAAATGTTGACAGAATGTGCATGTGTCAGATCGTGATAGTTTAAATGTTGACAGAATGTGCATGTGTCAGATCGTGATAGTTTAAATGTTGACAGAATGTGCATGTGTCAGATCGTGATAGTTTAAATGTTGACAGAATGTGCATGTGTCGGATCGTGATAGTTTAAATGTTGACAGAATGTGCATGTGTCGGATCGTGATAGTTTAAATGTTGATAGAATGTGCATGTGTCAGATCGTGATAGTTTAAATGTTGATAGAATGTGCATGTGTCAGATCGTGATAGTAGCCGAGACTGCATCTTCTTTCTTCTTCTTTCTTTGAGTGTCCACCTTCATCGAGTTGAAGATTCTGACACTTTTGTGTGTATGACCGTTTTTTTTTTTTGGTTTAATTTTTTTTTTAAATATCCCGCCATTAAGGCAGCCATTCTCCAACTTCGGGGAAGGTGCATGCTATGTGTAACGTGTCATCCATACCAACGGCCAAACTGGCCTTCTCTTCCGAAAGTTGTTTCTTTTTGTTGATTTTTTTTTTTAAATATTATTATTATTTTCTTTACGGGCCCTTTTTTCGTTTGTTCAGTGTGCCTGATGTCTTCATGTGTGGTTGGTGACTTGGTTCTCCATCGGCATCGGTTTTGGGTTAAAGCACTGAATTGTTCCCGTCATCATCACTGATGATCATCCTAAAATTTGCAGTGCTGCTGTGGATAGGGGTAGCCTGTAGGCCTATCTGTTTACTCTCTCTCTCTCTCTCTCTCTCTCTCTCTCTCTCTCTCTCTCTCTCTCTCTCTCTCTCTCTCTCTCTCTCTCAGAGAGAGAGAGAGACAAGACAAGACAAGACAAAATTCTTTATTTACGAGGATAATAGATAAGCACTGATGTGCTTTTTTACATCCAGTCCTCGCCCTGTGTAGGGTCAACAATATAAAATAAAAGGCAACAAAGGAAGCATGCAAAAGTGACTAGAACTACAATACAATAGGGGATTTAAAAAAAAGAAAAAAAAAAAGAGAGAGACGTAGGAGCGAAGGGAGTGCGGGGTAAGCCTGCAGAGAGAGAGAGAGAGAGAGAGAGAGAGAGAGAGGAGAGAGAGAGAGAGAGAGAGAGAGAGAGAGGGGGGGGGGAGAGAGAGAGAGAGAGGGGGGAGGGAGGGAGGGAGAGAGAGAGAGAGAGAGAGAGAGAGAGAGAGGGTGGGGGAGAAAGAGGCTAGAGTGGGTGCGATAAGAGAGCATGTTTAGAACAATCTGACAATCAAAAAATTTTCAAAGAGATACAAAACAATTAATTTTGAAACACCGGGGGAGGGGGGGGGGGGAGAAATAAAGCACAAATGGAGGTGGGAAATGCATAATGATAGCCCAGTCGCCACGGGTAGGAAGTGATATCATATGGATAAAAAATCAAGTCATTCCAGCAGAGCCGTGAGAGAGAGAGAGAGAGAGAGAGAGAGAGAGAGAGAGAGAGAGAGAGAGAGAGAGAGAGAGAGAGAGAGAGAGAGAGAGAGAGAAAGTCACATAAGAACACAAGCATTTCGACAGAATGACAAGAGGGCAGGAGGTAGTAGGAAACACACACGCACACACACACACACACACACACACACACACACACACACACACACACACACACACACACACACACACACACACACACACACACACACGTACTCATATAAGACATACTTACTAAACAAAATAACATACATGTGCATTTCAAATACAAAAACACTTTCTAAATAGTCAGGTACATACATAAGGCAAAGAGGGTGGTGGTGATTGGTGGTGGATTTATGGCGGAGTATGTAAGTACTGGCACATAAGATGGTTGAAATAATGGTGTTTGAAGGTTGATATGCATTGGCGCTGTTTGGTTGATTCAGGGAGCGAGTTCCATTGACAGGAACCTGAATATGTTAAACTGGATTTGAATAAGTCAATTCTAGGAACAGGGACATGAAGTTTGGGTAGAGTCCTTGAGGAATTTATTGAGAATCTGTGAACTAATGTTGAGGGTGCCTTCCCAGACACAATCTTGTGCATTATGATCCCTTTGTTGTATTCTAATCTCAGACTTAATGGGAGAACTTGAATCTTTTTATAGTCCGAGTCCAGAAGACTACTGCTTTTTAGGAGGACTAATTTGAGTGCTCGCTTGTGCAGGCTTAACAATGGTTTGAGAGTGTTAGCGCTAGCACAGAACCCATAGAGTAGATCCATAGTCTATGTATAATTGAATATGAGACTGGAAAAAGAGCTTGCGTGAATGCAGGTCGAGGAAGCGTTTGATTTTGGAGAGTTGATAAACTTTCTGTGAAACTTTTTTGCATAGTGAGGTTATGTGAGCTTGCCAACTCATATTGTTATCAATTGTTATTCCTAGCACTTTGAGGCATGTAACCTGTTCAACGGGGTTCATTTTTAAGATGTACAGGAGGAAACTTAAGAGTGAGATTTTGTCTTTTTTGCCTGGTTGTGATAAGCATGGATTTAGTTTTTTGAGGGTGAAGCGACATGTGATTTAGTTCAGTCCATTTCACGAGATCATTCGCACTTTCTTGTAAAGTTTGTGCAAGAACAGTAACATCAGAATGATTTGTGTGGATTGTTGTGTCATCAGCAAAAGTTCACAGGTGGATGTGATATGTAGAGGGAGATCATTGATGTAAATTGTGAATAATAAGGGACCCAAGATAGAGCCTTGTGGGACGCCATAGGAAAGTGTTTGAAATGAAGAGAAGGTTGTATTAATTTTCACACATTGTTGCCTATTTGTGAGATATGAGTGAAAAAGCGTAAGAGTTCCTGTGGATAAGCCATATAATTTTAATTTTCTAAGAAGAAGGTTGTGGTCTATCACATCAAATGCTTTTTTGAAATCAATAAATAGGACACCACAATATTTGTTGTTGTTAATGCTGTTTAGCCAGTCATCAACGAGGTTGATAAGTGCTGTGTGGCATGAATGGTTTGTCGGAACCCGGACTGTCTTGGATGAAGCAAGTGGTATGTATTAAGGTGGTGTAATGTGTGTTTGTTTATGTGTTTTTCCAAAGGTTTGGAAAGAGTGGAAATGATTGAGATTGGTCTGTAGTTTGTAGGATCTGAGCTGTCACCTGCTTTGTAGATAGGAATGACTTTTGCTTTTTTGAAACTATTGGGAAAATGATTTTTGTCGATACACAGATTGAAGACGTATGTCAACGTATCTGTAATTGCAGGAGCTGATAGTTTGAGAATTTTGCCGTCTAGGCCATCCACCCCGCAGGTACTTGACTGTTTTAGGTGTGTTGGGTAGTGATAGACTTCTAATACTGTTATTGGTGGAATATAAAGTTCAGACGTGATGTTTTTATCATGGCAATATTGTTTCAGTTTTTGAAGGTCGTTTGATCTTGAAGAATCAGCCGTGACAACTTTATTGGCTATAGTGCAAAAGTGGGTGTTCAGTTGTTCGACAGAGATGTCTTTAATTATAGTTGATTTTGAAGAAGATTGATTGTTTGTAAGCTCGTTAATAGCTCTCCATACCAATTTTGGGTTCTGATTTGATGAAATTAGTTCTCGATAGTATTTGGTTTTTTTCTCTGCGCTTCTGTGAATTTATTGCATTTCTCAGTATTCTAGATTCCTCTTCATAGCCATGTTGTTTAAGCAGATCTCTAAGATAACCTGCCTCCTGTAACTCTTTAGTGTACCATGCCGGTTTGGGATTATGTCGTACTCTAATAGTTTTTAGAGGGGCGTGTTTATCATATATTTCTGTAAATGTTCTGATCCAAAATTCCACAGCAACATCTGGATCAGTTATGTTGTAAACGGATGAGAGATTTGAGCTAAGCAAGTCATGTAGAAAATCTTGGTTGTTAAAGTTTGTAAAGCAACGGTAGGTTATTGTCTTGTGTCCCGTTTTGGGAATTTTTACTCCTTTTTTGGACCATGTGACACACACTGGGTAATGATCACTACAGTTTAGAACAGGGACACAGGCTTCTGCTATGTGGTTTTATCTGAAACATAAACATAATAGAGAGAGAGAGAGAGAGACTGCGCACGTGTGCGCGTGCTTGTGTGTTGCAAGTGCAGGCATGGAAAAATTAATAATCGTCCTTTCTCTATTTTCAAAAATTTTCGTTTGTTTCATTAAAATTCATTCTTTGTATGCTTAGTTTATGAAGATAAAAAGGTGATTAGCTTTGTTTTTAGTATTTTTCAGTAAATGGATATCGGAAGTTTCGCGTCAGAGATCTCGGACGTTCAAGAAGTAGGCTACAGTGTTTGTGTGACGAGATTTTCAGGACGAATGAATACTCGAACCGAGTCGGAAGTCAGCAAGTCTGCAAAGCGGCCAGTCAAGTCATTTTAAAGTGAAACAAGAACTAGGAATGGATCCGGAGGTGCGCAGAAATCGCATTCTTTGAATTCATTGCATGTTTGTATTGATGCTGTACAAATAGGCGAGTTTGCTTGAGAAGTGTTCACTGACGTTGAGGTAAACAAGCAGACGAACTTCGGCAGTACGACGCGTAGGCCCTAAGATGACGGGTCTCTTTAGCATTTTGTTAGTTCGGGAGCTACGTCGTGCTGAAGGTGGTTGTTAGTTCGGGAGCTACGTCGTGCTGAAGGTGGTTGTTAGTTCGGGAGCTACGTCGTGCTGAAGGTTTAAGTGACCGATCAGTGCTAGGGGCTCCAGTGCATAGGAGACAGATTTGCCTTAGCATTGCGGCTTTGGATGGTACAACTGCTACTAGACCTGGAGGATACACAGAGACTGACACTAGTGACAGTGACACTAGACAGAGTGGGACTAGGAAGGATAGGATTAGGAGCAAGTGGTTGAGATTGTTCTTCTGGAGGCTTGGTAAGAATTGGGTGTGTGTGTGTGTTTTGTGGGGGGGGGGGGGGGGGGGGGGGGGGGGGGGGGGGGGGGCGGGGAGGGGGGGGGGGCTGTTCAAGGTTTAAATCCAAGAATCAGTTTATAACTTTACAGTTTAAAACTATGACCTAAATCACATACCTATTGCACCAATAACCTCCATCCCACCCATAAGCCACTCCCACCCCTTCCCCCTGAGATAACAGGGTTGCAGGCTCAATTTCTGGCTGGAATAAACAACAGCACACAAATTTTCTGTTGAAGTGAAAAAAAGTCTAGGTTTTCATACAAGAAAGTTCTAACACCAGTGCACAAATTCTGGTCGCCACAAACTATTCCTTGACTTCAAACGACAAGCTGTCTTCATAAGTTTCAGAAGTGGTAATTCCAAATTATGGTCAACAAAAATTGTTGCAGCCTCCAGTTTCTTGAATTAAGTTTCAGGTCAAAGAAGAGCTTTACATGTTATCAGTGTTTCAGGTCAAAGAAGAGCTTTACATGTTATCAGTCTGTTTCAGGTCAAAGAAGAGCTTTGCATGTGATCAGTCTGTTTCATGTCAAAGAAGAGCTTTACATGCTATCAGTCTGTTTCAGGTCAAAGAAGAGCTTTACATGCTATCAGTCTGTTTCAGATCAAAGAAGTTAGAAGAGCTTTACATGCAATCAGTCTGCTTCACTTTCAGGTCAAAGAAGAGCTTTACATGCAATCAGTCTGCTTCACTTTCAGATCAAAGAAGAGCTTTACATGCAATCAGTCTGCTTCCCTTTCAGGTCAAAGAAGAGCTTTACATGCAATCAGTCTGCTTCACTTTCGGGTCAAAGAAGAGCTTTACATGTTATCAGTCTGCTTCACTTTCAGGTCAAAGAAGAGCTTTACATGTTATCAGTCTGTTTCAGGTCAAAGAAGAGCTTTACATGTTATCAGTCTGCTTCACTTTCATTTCAAAGAAGAGCTTTACATGCAGTCAGTCTGCTTCACTTTCAGGTCAAAGAAGAGCTTTACATGTTATCAGTCTGTTAAAGGTCAAAGAAGAGCTTTACATGTTATCAGTCTGCTTCACTTTCAGGTCAGAGAGGAGCTTTACATGCTATCACTGTATCAGTCTGTTTCAGGTCAAAGAAGAGCTTTACATGCAATAAGTCTGCTTCACTTTCAGGTCAAAGAAGAGCTTTACATGCAATAAGTCTGCTTCACTTTCAGGTCAAAGAAGAGCTTTACATGCAATAAGTCTGCTTCACTTTCAGGTCAAAGAAGAGCTTTACATGTTATCAGTCTGCTTCACTTTCAGGTCAAAGAAGAGCTTTACATGCTATCAGTCTGCTTCACTTTCAGGTCAAAGAAGAGCTAAGTTACATGCTACCAGTCTGTTTCAGGTCAAAGAAGAGCTAAGTTACATGCTATCAGTCTGTTTCAGGTCAAAGGTGGGCTTTACATATTATCAGTCTGTTTCAGGTCAAAGGTGGGCTTTACATATTATCAGTCTGTTTCAGGTCAAAGAAGAGCTAAGTTACATGCTATCAGTCTGCTTCAGGTCAAAGAAGCGGCCATGAAGGACAAGTTGGACCGCTACCTGGTGGAAGCCTTCAAGATGGGGACTGTGCGTGGTTTCCAGCATTTCTACATGTACCTGCGGGGCAAGGAAGAGATGACTGTCACTGTGTACCACGAACCACAGGTTGGCAAAGGCTAAAGAATAGCTCATCTTGGTATTTGTGTACATGGGTTTTTGATTTGTAAAGGTTTGTCTAGGTCACACAAGACAATATTAGAATTAGATGTGCAGTTTTTGAGGAATGATAAGAGGTTTGGGTACATACTTGTTTTTGTACAATTGCTGGAGATTCAGGTCTGAAATTTAAATTTACTCCCTTACTCAGGAAGAATGTTTTATCTCGTATTAAGGGGACGTTGGTTTCTGAAATCAGTGAGGTGAGCTGCTAGCTGCTGCGCTTTTGGTGTAGCATTCTGTGTCTTTGTTGATGGTGGTACGCTGTTACCTTTTGTGACAAAATACCATGCTGAAAAAAAATAAGAAAAAGAAAATTAGAGAGAAAAAGATTGATGGACTTGGTGGTGGCATAAATGGAACCAAGTCAGTGTAGAGCTGTAAAGATTTCATTTGTCAAAAAAAACCCTCATCTTTAGACAGTAGACTTCTTTGTCAAAGAAATGACCAGTGTCAGGGAGGAGAGGGAGAAAAACTCATCTTTAGACAGTAGACTTCTTTGTCAAAGAAATGACCAGTGTCAGGGAGGAGAGGGAGAAAAACTCATCTTTAGACAGTAGACTCTTTGTCAAAGAAATGACCAATGTCAGGGAGGAGAGGAAGAAAAACTCATCTTTAGACAGTAGACTTCTTTGTCAAAGAAATGACCAATGTCAGGGAGGAGAGGGAGAAAAACTCATCTTTAGACAGTAGACTTCTTTGTCAAAGAAATGACCAGTGTCAGGGAGGAGAGGGAGAAAAACTCATCTTTAGACAGTAGACTTCTTTGTCAAAGAAATGACCAATGTCAGGGAGGAGAGGGAGAAAAACTCATCTTTAGACAGTAGACTTCTTTGTCAAAGAAATGACCAATGTCAGGGAGGAGAGGGAGAAAAACTCATCTTTAGACAGTAGACTTCTTTGTCAAAGAAATGACCAATGTCAGGGAGGAGAGGGAGAAAAAACTCATCTTTAGACAGTAGACTTCTTTGTCAAAGAAATGACCAGTGTCAGGGAGGAGAGGGAGAAAAACTCATCTTTAGACAGTAGACTTCTTTGTCAAAGAAATGACCAGTGTCAGGGAGGAGAGGGAGAAAAACTCATCTTTAGACAGTAGACTTCTTTGTCAAAGAAATGACCAATGTCAGGGAGGAGAGGGAGAAAAACTCATCTTTAGACAGTAGACTTCTTTGTCAAAGAAATGACCAGTGTCAGGGAGGAGAGGAGAGAAAAACTCATCTTTAGACAGTAGACTTCTTTGTCAAAGAAATGACCAGTGTCAGGGAGGAGAGGGAGAAAAACTCATCTTTAGACAGTAGACTTCTTTGTCAAAGAAATGACCAATGTCAGGGAGGAGAGGGAGAAAAACTCATCTTTAGACAGTAGACTTCTTTGTCAAAGAAATGACCAGTGTCAGGGAGGAGAGGGAGAAAAACTCATCTTTAGACAGTAGACTTCTTTGTCAAAGAAATGACCAGTGTCAGGGAGGAGAGGAAGAAAAACGAGTAGTAAAGCATCAAAGAAGATGGTGATTTTGGTACCTGATTGATTGGTTCATTGTTCAGCCTTATTCATTTTTTTTGTTTATTTTGCTGATCATAGTAAGTCAAACCTATGTGATAACTAAGGAGATGTCTGTGTTGGTCGTCTGCCATCATGTTTTGTGCGAAGCGAAGTGTACCTATGTGATAACTAAGGCGATGTCGGTGTTGGTCGTCTGCCATGTTTTGTGCAAAGCGAAGTGTGACTGAAAGTGAAGTAAGTCTGACTTGTCACGTCACATACAAGTGCTACACTTACCTTTGGACTGCTGCTCTTAGAATATCAGAATGCTACAATTTCTGTATAGGAGGTGATAGCAGCTCTGTGTTTACATAGCTTTTCGGTTGCCTGCCCTTGCTCACACAGAACATGTATAGCATGGTATAGACTCGCTCTTGTGTTTAAGTTGAAAAGCAAACATTAAAGTAATTCATTATCTTGGTTTAACAATGATGACACAATATTTTCCAGGCAGCTAATAGGACTGCTGTGTTCTTGAAAGGAAGATATTCTTTAGGTGTAACTATGAAGCTGTGATTTGTGGGACAAAAGCTGTGGAGAAAATGCCCGAAAGTGGATGAAACAGAAAAATTGAATGGTAACTTAAAGCTTTATTGTGTGGACCTGTGGGTTAATGTCAAGTACAAACTTCTAATGATACTGTGTGTGTGTGTCTGTGTCTGTGTTTGTGTGTGTGTGTGTGTTGGTTTTGAATGCATGTTGAATGAAAACTGTCCTGCAGATATCCTCCCGTCGTTGCAGCATCCTACATAATCCTGTGACTGAAATCTCTGCAGGAGAAAGCCTGACTTCATCTCATCTGCCTTACGACAAGTAGGTGTGCCCTGGGTTTCTTTCTTGTGTCATCTCCATGCTGACTGTGTAGGTGTGCCCTAGGTATATTTCTTGTGTCATCACCATGCTGTCTGTGTAGGTGTGCCCTAGGTGTATTTCTTGTGTCATCTCCATGCTGTCTGTGTAGGTGTGCCCTGGGTTTCTTTCCTGTGTCATCTCCATGCTGTCTGTGTAGGTGTGCCCTGGGTTTCTTTCCTGTGTCATCTTCATGCTGTCTGTGTAGGTGTGCCTGGGTTTCTTTCCTGCTATCATCTCCATGCTGTCTGGGTAGGTGTGCCCTGGGTTTCTTTCCTGCTGTCATCTCCATGTTCTGTGTGTAGTTGTGCCCTGGGTTTCTTTCCTGCTATCATCTCCATGCTGTGTGTGTAGGTGTGCCCTGGGTTTCTTTCCTGCTATCATCTCCATGCTGTGTGTGTAGGTGTGCCCTAGGTGTATTTCCTGTGTCATCTCCATGCTGTCTGTGTAGGTGTGCCCTAGGTGTATTTCTTGTGTCATCTCCATGCTGTGTGTGTAGGTGTGCCCTAGGTGTATTTCCTGTGTCATCTCCATGCTGTCTGTGTAGGTGTGCCCTAGGTGTATTTCCTGTGTCATCTCCATGCTGTCTGTGTAGGTGTGCCCTAGGTGTATTTCCTGTGTCATCGCCATGCTGTCTGTGTAGGTGTGCCCTGGGTTTCTTTCCTGCTATCATCTCCATGCTGTCTGTGTAGGTGTGCTGTAGGTGTATTTCCTGTGTCATCTCCATGCTGTCTGTGTAGGTGTGCCTGGGTTTCTTTCCTGCTATCATCTCCATGCTGTCTGTGTAGGTGTGCCCTAGGTGTATTTCTTGTGTCATCTCCATGCTGTGTGTGTAGGTGTGCCTAGGTGTATTTCCTGTGTCATCTCCATGCTGTCTGTGTAGGTGTGCCCTAGGTGTATTTCCTGTGTCATCTCCATGCTGTCTGTGTAGGTGTGCCCTAGGTGTATTTCCTGTGTCATCGCCATGCTGTCTGTGTAGGTGTGCCCTGGGTTTCTTTCCTGCTATCATCTCCATGCTGTCTGTGTAGGTGTGCTGTAGGTGTATTTCCTGTGTCATCTCCATGCTGTCTGTGTAGGTGTGCCCTGGGTTTCTTTCCTGCTATCATCTCCATGCTGTCTGTGTAGGTGTGCCCTAGGTGTATTTCCTGTATCATCTCCATGCTGTCTGTGTAGGTGTGCCGTGGGTTTCTTTCCTGCTGTCATCTCCATGCTGTCTATGTAGGTGTGCCCTAGGTGTATTTCCTGTATCATCTCCATGCTGTCTGTGTAGGTGTGCCGTGGGTTTCTTTCCTGCTGTCATCTCCATGCTGTCTGTGTAGGTGTGCCCTAGGTGTATTTCCTGTATCATCTCCATGCTGTCTGTGTAGGTGTGCCGTGGGTTTCTTTCCTGCTGTCATCTCCATGCTGTCTGTGTAGGTGTGCCCTGGGTTTCTTTCCTGTGTCATCTCCATGCTGTCTGTGTAGGTGTGCCCTAGGTGTATTTCCTGCCGTCATCTCCATGCTGTCTGTGTAGGTGTGCCCTGGGTTTCTTTCCTGTGTCATCTCCATGCTGTCTGTGTAGGTGTGCCCTGTTTTTCTTTCCTGTGTCATCTCCATGCTGTCTGTGTAGGTGTGCCCTGGGTTTCTTTCCTGTGTCATCTCCATACTGTCTGCGTGGTATTGCTCCATGCTGCTCAGATCAGCTGACCCTTACATAGCCACACCCTGGTCATCCTCCTCCAGCCTGAGCACAGACAGGTCACGGTTAGGGAGCAGTCGCTGTCAGGTCGTCCAGAGGCAACCCACAAGAGGAGATGGTGCCCTGCTGTGGGGTCATGGGTGTTCAGCAGTGCCTGTTTGATCAGGAGCGGTCACTGTCAACCACTATAGGAGATGGTGCCCTGCTGTGGGGTCATTGGGTGGTGTTCAGCAGTGCCTGTTTGATCAGGGAGCAGTCACTGTCAACCACTGTAGGAGATGGTGCCCTGCTGTGGGGTCATTGGGTGGTGTTCAGCAGTGCCTGTTTGATCAGTCAGGGAGCAGTCACTGTCAACCACTGTAGGAGATGGTGCCCTGCTGTGGGGTCATGGGTGTTCATGCAGTGCCTGTTTAATCAGGGAGCAGTCACTGTCAACCACTGTAGGAGATGGTGCCATGCTGTGGGGTCATTGGGTGGTGTTCAGCAGTGCCTGTTTGATCAGTCAGGAAGCAGTCACTGTCAACCACTATAGGAGATGGTGCCCTGCTGTGGGGTCATGGGTGTTCAGGAGTGCCTGTTTAATCAGGGAGCAGTCACTGTCAACCACTGTAGGAGATGGTGCCATGCTGTGGGGTCATTGGGTGGTGTTCAGCAGTGCCTGTTTGATCAGTCGGGGAGCAGTCACTGTCAACCACTGTAGGAGATGGTGCCCTGCTGTGGGGTCATTGGGTGGTGGTCAGCAGTGCCTGTTTGATCAGGGAGCAGTCACTGTCAACCACTGTAGGAGATGGTGCCCTGCTGTGGGGTCATGGGTGGTGTTCAGCAGTGCCTATTTGATCAGGGCGCAGTCACTGTCAACCACTGTAGGAGATGGTGCCCTGCTGTGGGGTCATGGGTGTTCAGCAGTGCCTGTTTGATCAGGGAGCAGTCACTGTCAACCACTATAGGAGATGGTGCCCTGCTGTGGGTCATGGGTGTTCAGCAGTGCCTGTTTAATCAGGGAGCAGTCACTGTCAACCACTGTAGGAGATGGTGCCATGCTGTGGGGTCATGGGTGTTCAGCAGTGCCTGTTTGATCAGGGCGCAGTCACTGTCAACCACTGTAGGAGATGGTGCCATGCTGTGGGGTCATGGGTGTTCAGCAATGCCTGTTTGATCAGGGAGCAGTCACTGTCAACCACTATAGGAGATGGTGCCATGCTGTGGGGTCATGGGTGTTCAGCAGTGCCTGTTTAATCAGGGAGCAGTCACTGTCAACCACTGTAGGAGATGGTGCCCTGCTGTGGGGTCATGGGTGTTCAGCAGTGCCTGTTTGATCAGTCAGGGAGCAGTCACTGTCAACCACTGTAGGAGATGGTGCCCTGCTGTGGGGTCATTGGGTGGTGTTCAGCAGTGCCTGTTTAATCAGGGAGCAGTCACTGTCAACCACTGTAGGAGATGGTGTCCCTGCTGTGGGGTCATGGGTGTTCAGCAGTGCCTGTTTAATCAGGGAGCAGTCACTGTCAACCACTATAGGAGATGGTGCCCTGCTGTGGGGTCATTGGGTGGTGTTCAGCAGTGCCTGCTTTATCGACATGTGTGCAAGTCTTGTTGAATAGTGTTATGTTTTGGAAAGAATTTTTTTCCCTTCTGATTCTGAAAGAGAACATGCTTACAGAAACCAAGCTTTACTGTCCATGTGTATCTGATTTGATACCTCATATAAATGCTTGTGGGATGCACCTCCCCCAGCCACACCTGTAGTCTGAAGGTAGTCGTGTTCCCACGTAGAACTCTGTTTTTCACAAAAGGTTGGCAGTAAAGCTCTGCTTTGTGCTTGACCATCAGTAGTTCTAGTTAGCAGTGACGCTGCATCACATGAAGGGTGCTTGGGCTTTGGCACTGTGGTCATTGGTATCTTGTGAATGGTACAGATCATTAGCATCAGACTGCCTGTTGTGTCGAGTCTGACGTTTGATCTGGACTGCAGTGTTTGTTAATACATTCATTCGGCGCATGTGGTATGCAGGATAATAAGAATCCAGAGTTTAATCACACTGATCTGAAACTTGCTGTGTTTCAAGTGTAGATTGTTGTGCACAGGGTGAGTTGCTGATGGGGTCGATAAAACAAAAATGAATGTGGCTGTGCACAGGGTTGTTGATTTGAATGGTGATGGAGGCATATTGCGAAGAAGGTATGGAAGACCGGGGGGGGGGGGGGGGGGGGATTCTAATGCTTGAAAAGTATTACATCTCTAACAAGTGCTAGTCACTGCCTTGCCAGTACGATGCATGTATGCCTGTCACTGTGCAGTCAGACAGTTTCGTCCTGTGTGCAGGCAGGCCTTGGTGCTATCTCAGGGCACACAGATGAAGCTGAGCGGCCTGAAGGACAAAGGGGTGGGCCTGCCACCCGCTTCACCCAGTGACAACGAACAGCAGTCTGTCAATGTGAGTCAGCAGGTCGGAAACATGCTGTGAGTGTAGGACAGGTCGGGAACAGTGTTGTTAATGTGAGTATGACAGTCTGCAGACCACTCAGTCTTGCTGCTACAGTGTGACTATGACAGTCTGCAGACTGCTCAGTCTTGCTGCTACAATGTAAGTATGGCAGTCTGCCAACCGCTCAGTCTTGCTGCTACAATGTGAGTAGGACAGTCTGCAGACCACTCAGTCTTGCTGCTACAATGTGACTATGACAGTCTGCAGACTGCTCAGTCTTGCTGCTACAATGTAAGTATGGCAGTCTGCCGACCGCTCAGTCTTGCTGCTACAATGTGAAGTCTGCCAACCACTCAGTATTGCTGCTACAATGTGAGTAGGACAGTCTGCAGACCGCGCAGTCTTGCTGCTACAATGTGAGTATGACGGTCTGCAGACCGCTCAGTCTTGCTGCTACAATGTGAGTATGGCAGTCTGCCGACCGCTCAGTCTTGCTGCTACAATGTGAAGTCTGCCAACCGCTCAGTATTGCTGCTACAATGTGAGTAGGACAGTCTGCAGACCGCTCAGTGTTGCTGCTACAATGTGAAGTCTGCAGACCGCTCAGTCTTGCTGCTACAATGTGAGTATGGCAGTCTGCAGACCGCTCAGTGTTGCTGCTACAATGTGAAGTCTGCCAACCGCTCAGTATTGCTGCTACAATGTGAGTAGGACAGTCTGCAGACCACTCAGTGTTGCTGCTACAATGTGAGTAGGACAGTCTGCCGACCGCTCAGTCTTGCTGCTACAATGTAAGTATGACAGTCTGCAGACCGCTCGGTGTTGCTGCTACAATGTGAGTAGGACAGTCTGCGGGACCGCTCGGTGTTGCTGCTACAATGTGAGTATGGCAGTCTGCCGACCGCTCAGTCTTGCTGCTACAATGTGAAGTCTGCCAACCACTCAGTATTGCTGCTACAATGTGAGTAGGACAGTCTGCAGACCGCTCAGTGTTGCTGCTACAATGTGAGTATGACGGTCTGCAGACCGCTCAGTCTTGCTGCTACAATGTGAGTATGGCAGTCTGCCGACCGCTCAGTCTTGCTGCTACAATGTGAAGTCTGCCAACCGCTCAGTATTGCTGCTACAATGTGAGTAAGACAGTCTGCAGACCGCTCAGTGTTGCTGCTACAACGTGAGTAGGACAGTCTGCCGACCGCTCAGTCTTGCTGCTACAATGTGAGTAGGACAGTCTGCAGACCGCTCAGTGTTGCTGCTACAATGTGAAGTCTGCCGACCGCTCAGTATTGCTGCTACAATGTGAGTAGGACAGTCTGCAGACCGCTCAGTCTTGCTGCTACAATGTGAGTATGACGGTCTGCAGACCGCTCAGTCTTGCTGCTACAATGTGAGTATGGCAGTCTGCCGACCGCTCAGTCTTGCTGCTACAATGTGAAGTCTGCCAACTGCTCAGTATTGCTGCTACAATGTGAGTAGGACAGTCTGCAGACCGCTCAGTGTTGCTGCTACAATGTGAGTAGGACAGTCTGCCGACCGCTCAGTCTTGCTGCTACAATGTGAGTAGGACAGTCTGCCGACCGCTCAGTCTTGCTGCTACAATGTGAAGTCTGCCGACCGCTCGGTATTACTGCTACAATGTGAGTAGGACAGTCTGCAGACCGCTCAGTGTTGCTGCTACAATGTGAGTAGGACAATCTGCAGACCGCTCGGTATTGCTGCTACAATGTGAGTAGGACAGTCTGCAGACCGCTCAGTGTTGCTGCTACAATGTGAGTAGGACAGTCTGCAGACCGCTCAGTCTTGCTGCTACAATGTGAGTAGGACAGTCTGCAGACCGCTCAGTGTTGCTGCTACAATGTGAGTAGGACAGTCTGCAGACCGCTCAGTCTTTGTTGCTACAATGTGAGTAGGACAGTCTGCAGACCGGTCAGTCTTGCTGCTACAATGTGAGTAGGACAGTCTGCAGACCGCTCAGTCTTGCTGCTACAATGTGAGTAGGACAGTCTGCAGACCGCTCAGTCTTGCTGCTACAATGTGAGTAGGACAGTCTGCAGACCGCTCAGTCTTGTTGCTACTTGGGGAACCATCACTGTGTGTCCAGCAATGGTAGTTTTTTTTTTCTTAAACTGAAAAAGTAGGTTACTTATGTCTTGTTTTCACCGGTAATGAAGGCTGATGAAGCATGTACATTCATGCACACCACATCTATAACATGCACATGCACTTACATGCATATACATGCACAAAACACACATGCACATGCATGCGTGCGCGCACACACACACACACACACACACACACACACACACACACACACACACACACACACACACACACACACATCACAGTTACACAGAATTGGGTTGGAAATATTCAGTTCGGCCATTTTCCCCACTGTAATGATAAAAGGAGTGCATGTGATTATGTTTGAAATTCATGTATAAGGATCTCTAAGATGAGTATGTTGAACCTCATGAAGTGATACAGTGATGACAGTTAACATGCACTGAATAAAATTTGATTAAGTTTAAATCAGAGCTGCATGCAGACAAAGTATTACATTTGTCTGTGACTGCACATGCGCGCACACACACACATACACACACACTCAGAGAGAAAACACACCCTTTTTTTTTTTCATCAGTAACTGCAGGTATCTCGTACACGCACAGGCACGCACACATACAAACACACACACACACACACACACATACACTCTCATTCTTAAACTTCATTGATTGGAGCGAGTTGGGGGGGGGGGGGGGGGGGGGGGGGGGGTTGTGTGGGAGGAGATAGAAAGGGGAGGAATGGATAGAAGAAAGAAGGCTGTATCCTGCACAGGCCTCCAACCACGGTGTTCCTGATAGCGGGCTACTCTCGGGGACTCTGCCCTACGTGTGGGTGCGGTCCAATCACCATGGGGGCTAATGAAAATGTCCGGGGCAGGAGACGGCGAGAAAGATCACCCTCTGCGTCTCAAATCCACCAGCAAGTGGAAAAATGAAGGTAATGATTGACAGCTGTCAAATGTCTTGTCTCATTTTTAATTGAATGATGTTCCAGTATTGATAACATCCACTTCTTTTTCCCCACAGTCTGATGTTGCAGTATTAATTTTGCTGATAACTGTATTATTTAGGGGTTTGTCTTTATCTTTCGCATTTCTGACCTTGGTGAGTTATTGGCAACCAGGCTAATCTAACAGGTTTTTTTTTTCAGCATGAAGAATTGCAAGTCGGTTCCAATAAAATAATTGTTTGATCTCCATTCAGTTGAGAGCTGCGGGTTTGGTGTAGTGTTGACTTGGGGAACCCTGCCTGTGAGGGAGTCATCTGTGGTGCACACCTCCCCCCCTCCCCCTCCCCCCTTTTCTGTCTTTCTCTCATGCATGTACACGCACACACACACACAACACACACACACACACACACACACACACACACACACACACACACAGAGGAAAAAAAGAGAGAGAGAAAAAATTGGCTTTTTTCCACAATGTTAAAATTTGGAAAACAACAAGGGCTGGTTTTTACGGGGGGACCCTGGCCGTTTCATTGAGGCCGTATCATTGCAAATTATTTTGTGCTCATTAAAAATTTGTTTGGGGGAAAGTTTATGTGTGTATACATTTTTGTAATTTCCAATGCTTAAAAATATTTTCTCTTTACTTCGTTCCGATAGTCGGGAAAGAAATGTCGCCCCTGGCTTCGGGAACAAAGCATTTGTTGTTGTCTGTGAGTGAATGATCACAGGCCTGGCCACTCTGGAACCACAAAGAAATTGTTTTGTAAATAAAACAAAAATACCCAGCGGCCCCGGGCCCACTCTGGAACACACATGCATTTGTTGTTGTGAACGAAAATAGCAGGCCGTGGCCCACTCTGGAACACACAAACATTTGTTGTGTCTGTGAGCTGTGATCGCGGCCCCTGGCCATCTGGAAAAAGCATTTGTTGGTCTGTGAAGAGTGCCAACATTAAAAATTTTCGCCATGTGTGACAGACCTCAAAAACCCAGCAGTGCTTTTTTGGAGGCAGTTGTGGACAGTCGGCTTTTGGAAATTGTAAAATGGACTATCTCTTTTCCCACAAATAACATGCTAAAGGGAAAAGTAAAGCTTTTTTTTATCACTTAAAACCTTTTGATTTGGGAAAAAATCTAAATAATCGCTGTTTTGGGCCATTTGTTCGTATCCGGATATTTTGGGCCTTCGGGGGCCTAGTCACAGTGTTGTGGTTTTGCCTTTTTTTAATGGGACATTAGAACATGCTCCCCGTAAAAAAAGATTTCAGTCATTTTAAAAAGAAAAAAAAACCTGGTTCAAAAAAGTAGTAAAGACGTAGTCCTTCAGCAAAGCATACTAGTAAAAAAAAAAATTTAGTACGGGAAATTTGGGTTGAAAAACCACGATGGGGGAAAATTTTCAATTTTCTACAGAAATAAACAATCGTTGGGATATGCAAACCAAATTGGCATTAAGTCAGACTTGGAAAATTCCGAACGGGGAAAAAGGTGAGTTGACGTCTTGTGCCCCACCTGAATGAAAAATGGACTTTTGGAAGAGGTGTCATAAAGAGAAAGATGAAGGAGGGGGGGCCCGGTGAAGCAGCCAACGGCCCTGTTGGAAGGTGACAGCCGGGGCCCAGCAGTTCAAACTGTGGGCAACAACATGCTGAGCAAAAGGAGAAAGTGGAACGTCGGGTTTTAACATTCCTGAGGCGAAGTCTGGGGTGGGAGACGGGAGCAGCGTGTGCCGGGAGGATTGGGGTCTTACAGCCCAAGTGGGGTGCCAGTGAAGGACAGGCATAGAGGTGCACCCCGTGTGGGGCCCGGTCCCCCCCCACACCCCCCCAGATCTTATCGTTCGTTTTTTCTCGCAAAAAAAAAGATGGTGATTCCCAGCAAAAAGAAATAAAGGGGGAACAAGGACAAAATAGCGATTAGTGAAGATCTACCCCCTTAATTAAAAGCTTTTGAAAAGGCCAAAAGTTTTCGCAATGATGACGCTTGGGCCTAAAATGGAAAATCTTCCCAAATAAAGGGGCAGGGGGGAAAAACGATCAGAGGGATAAACGATCTGGCCGGGCCCTTCTGCAGGGTAAATTTTTTTGGGGGAAGAAGCAAAGAGTAAGACTGTACTGTTTTTTTGGGTTTTAGAAAACCCTTTTTTTAAATTACTATTGAATGGTAAGGGAAGTATATAATATAATGTTCCATCGTTCATAAATGAAATGTAATTTTGTATGCATGCAAAAAATCTCACCCCCCTGGTGCTTCCCTGGGGCCTGTTCCCCCCCTCCCCCCCCATTCATCACCCCCTTTCCCATTAAAACCCCGCATACGAAAAATAATTCATTTACTTTGCCCACAGTTTAGGATGAAAATCGAAAATAACGGTTAGACAGCACTGGATGTCCATCTTTGTTTATATCTTTCCCATAAATCACTAGTTTTATAGTGAAAATACCTTTTAAAGATCGCTTTATGCACCTGTGGCAGATCTGCAGGGGGGGTTCGCTTATCTTTGATTATTTTTTGTGATGTGAAAATTTTGGCAGATTTTTCAAAATACACTTGGGTGGGGGGTAATTATTTAATTTAAAGGTTTTTTGTAGGAAATCCCTTGCGGGGGTTTAGTAATTTTTGTATTGTGTCATGTGGTCCCACTGCAATATAAATTTTGTCAACTAAAAATTCTTGCTGACCCAGCACTAACTGATTAAATGAGACTTTGAGAAAAAATGAATTATTGAACATGAAAAGAAGGTTGTTCCCACTCAATCAGACACTTTTTTCCAAAGTAATAATGTAGTGTGTCTTTAACACCTGGAAGTTGGGGTCTAAAGATTTTGGTGTTGATTTTTGTTCCATGGTCCCAGCACCATATTTTCCCCCCAAAGGGGGGTGGTGGTGGTGGTTGGTGGCTGTGCTGTGTGCTGTGCGAAGAACAGCAAATTATGCTGATTTAAAATTCCCAAGGGTTTTTGGGGAGAACGGTTTGGGTTTTGCGTTGTTGGTGGCCACCCCCCCCCCCCCCCCCCCCCCCCCCCCCCCCCCCCCCCCCCCCCCCCCCCCCCCCCCCCCCCCCCCCCCCCCCCCCCCCCCCCTTGTAATTCAATGTGAATATTTGCGGCAAACCCCTCCTAAACTAAATGGTTTTTAAAAGATGAATTTGTTGTTATCTCTAAAAGAATACTTGTAAGCTCATTAAATGATAAATGCATGCGGAGGTGTGTGGTGTGTGTGTGGTTTTTTTTTTTTTTTTTTTAAATTTTTTTTTTAAAATTTATTTTTTTTTTATTATGTTTATTGTTATTTTTTTATTAATTATTTTATTATTTTAGTGGCGTTTTGGGGTTTTTAAACATGTGTGTGTGAGTGTGTGTGTTGTGGGTGTTTTTGTTGTTGTTGTTGTTTTTGTTTTTAATGTTGTGTGGTGTTAAAATAAATCATGGACCCCAAGGTTTTGTAAAAATTTTAAAAAACGAGATTTAAAATGTCTTTTAGGATGATACTTGTTGATTATACCACTTTTTTTTGTCCAAGGGGTGTGGAAGTGTGTTTTTTGAAATGTTTGTGGTGTGAATAAGTAACAAAAATATGTGCCCGGGGGTGTTTAAACCTAAATTGTTTTTTAGAATTTTCATTCAAGAGAATACCCCATGTATGATGTAATATACTGTGCGGGCTTACTCGGGGGGGGAATGTTTGTGGTACATATTTTTTTCTGCCCAAAGGTGTTTGTGTGTGGTGTGTGTGGTGTGTGGGGGTGTGTGTTTTTTTTCCTGTGTGATGCTAAATAAACAAAAATCATGTTAGTTACCCAAGGTTTTGTGAGAACTTGAATTGTGTTTTAAATGTTTTTAAAGAATTTTGCTGTTATATCTCCATATAAACATAAAAGTTTTTTAATGATGAATGTTTGCGGCTACTCTAAATAATTTTCTCAGGTTTTGCAAAATTTAGAGTAAACTTAAAGGAAAGACAAATGTCAATACTGAAACATCCCCTCCCCCCCACTCTTTCAGCTTTGTTTTTTTCCCCTTTGGAAAAACCCCCCTTTTTCCCCTTGTTGTTTGTTTTGGGACAAGGGCAAAAAAGGGGGGGGTGATTTCCAATTGGGAAAATGGAAAGGGAATCTACACCCCCCCTTCCCCACCCCCCTTTTTAAACGTGCGTGTTTGTGTGTGTGTGTGGTGTGTGGTTTTTTTTTTTTTTTTTTTTTTTTTTTTTTTGGAAGCCCTTTTTCCCCCTTGCATATTTTGACAAGGCAGAAACCCTGGGGGGATTTTCATTTGGTAAAAGGGAAGCCCCCCTTCCCCCCCCCCCCCTCCTCTCCCCTTCTCTCTCTTTTTCTCTCTTTTTCTTTTTCCGAAAAAGTCTCATCAGCCCGGGAAAAATACAATCAATGATAGAAAATTTGTTTATTAATTTTATTAAAAACAAACGAAAACCATGTTTTTTTGACAAACTGTATGATTTGCAAATATTGAAAAAACAAGAATGCCAGCCTTAGTTTGTTAAACCATTGATATTGGTGTTTGTTATTTAGCTTAATTTTTTTATAATTTCTACTTTTGGTTCAAATTTTGGAACTGCCAAAAGTATGTCATTGCATGTAACTCCCGGTTTTTTAATTTTGGGGATATTTTTTCCTTGTGGGAGGGAGGGGGTTAATTTTTTCGGTGATATGGTTCGGGTTGTTTGTTGTGTGGGATTTTCCCTCCCTTGGGGGTTATTTTCAGTGATGATTTTAATTGTGTGTGTTGGGTGGTGTGTTTGTTGCGTGGTTGCGTGGTGTTTTAAATTTAGCCATAATTATATCAATTGGTTACGGTCTTTAGGGTTTGCGGGAGGGGTTAGTTGTTTTGGAAGCCCACGTCGGAGCATATCTAGGTTTATGGCAATTGTTTTATAGGATGTGTTTTTTGTTTGTTTTTTTTTGGTTTTTGTTTTCTCTTCCAGTTGTGTGGATGAGTTATTTAGTGGTGGAGTTGTAATCGGAAAATTTCTGTAACGGGTAGGGGGTGTGAAAAAAAGTGGTTTTTTTAACGTGGAGACGCCAAATTGGGCCTTCGTGATGGGGGCTAAAACAATAAAAAATTTTAATTTATTTTATAATTTATCAATTAACTTTTTTTAATAATTTTTTTATTTATTTATTTACTTCCCCCTAAGGGGAAGGTGATAGAATTGGCCAATTGCATTTGATTATATAAGATAAAAATCCGGGAAGAGCTTGTTTTGAAAATTATAACTTGGTGAAACATACTAAGGCTGTGGGGGGGGGTCACGGTTGGGGGGGGGGGGGGGGGGGGAGTTGCCCCGGGGCGGGTCTCCTGAGCGGGTTGCTTGTTTGAAAACTGAAGACCCCTTGCATTTAAATTTACCCCTAATTATGCTCAATTAAATGCGGTTTCATGGTGGATGCGGGAGGTTTTTCGTTGTTTGGAGCCCACGTAGGAGCTATCTCAGGCATATTGTTTCAGTGGTTTTTTTTTTTTTTTTTTTTTTTTTTTTTTTTTTTTTTCTTTCCCCAGCTTGTTGTGGATGAGTTATTTGATGGGTGGAATTTGAAATCGGGAATTTCTTAACGAGGTCAGGAGGGTGAGCAACAATATTGGTTTTCTTTAAGTGGAGACCCCCTTTTAATAGGCCCTTCGTGACGGCTGGGCTATAAACAATAAAAAATTTATTTATTTTATAATTCTATCAATTAATTTTTCCCAATATTTTTTTTTTATTTATTTTTTACCCCCCCTAGGGGAAAAGGGCTGATGAACTTGGCCATTGAGTTGTTTTAAGAAAAAAGAACATCCTGAGAGAGCTTGCTTGCAATTATAACTTGGTGAAACATGTAAAAGGGGCATGTGGGTGGGGACAGGGTTGGGGTGGGGGGGGGGGGGGGGGGGTTGCCCCGGGGTGGTCACCTGAGGGGGTTGCATTGTTTGAAAACAAAAAGATTCCCTTGAAATCATGTTGTATGCATATATTGTGTATGCATCATGTATGTATATATTTTTATATATAAAAATTTGTATGTGTTATTATGTTTTGTCTCTTCTGTTCCATAAGCGCCTTTTTATTGAGAGCACTGCCAGGCAACAGTCTCACCCGTCATCTTTTTCACGTTTTGTTTGTTGTATTGTTGGTTGCTGTTTGTTTGTCTGTTTGAGGATTTTTCTTTCGAAAAAATGGTGATTTTTTTTTGTGCTTTTTTTTACTGTGAAGCTTTTAAATTTATGGGGTCAATGCTTATTGTTGCGTTTTTTCAAACTCCCTATTGAAAGTCGGGGAGTTGTATTATGTGTACTTAAAAAACTCAAATCAATATCAATAGGATAGCTCGGTATCAATCATATCAGAAATTTGTAAGGCTAATAAAGCAGAAAAAAAGAGATGTTTTTTTTTTTTTGAAAAGAAAAAGACATCTATTATTTTCTGAAAGATCCCCATTTTGAGGAAAAAAAAAGGAACGATGCTTCTCTTGAAGGGGTTCCCAAGGGTTTTCTCAACCATGTTCAAAGTGGGTGTTCAATACTTTTTAATAAAAATTTTAAATTTTAAATTAAAAAAGTTTCCCAAAAGATTTTGGGGGGGGGAATAGGTAAGGGCACTTGTAGGATTAACTAAAAACTTTCTACTTTAAAATTTATGGCCAAACAAAGATGACCCTGAATTTTATAGCGACTTGAAAATAAAATAAAAGATTTAAAAGTCCCTAACGTTATAATTGGGGGAGATTTCAATTTGTCCTTGATCCTACAAGAATTATTCGAATTAAAAAGTTAAAAACCCCAAAACAAAAGAAAGGTAATGAATGTTAAAATTAGATTAAATGAAATGGGGGACTTTTAAAAAAGCTGTAAGGGACCGTGGGAAGGAATAACCCCTTCAAAGCTAGACTTATTTTTTTATTTTTTGACCAAGTAGTTTTCCCTTTTTTGATGACAAGATATTGAGTGTGGTAAGAAAGATCCTCAATGATTTTACGAGATTGAAAATTTGAGAAACAGTTAAGCAGCACCTTTTGGAAATTCAATTCTATTGTTTAAAAAAATAAAAGCTTACTTAGACGAAATTTAAAAAAAATTAAAAATGTTAAAAAGGGGAAAATGCTTTACTCCATACGCAAGGAACTCGAGGGTATTCCCCTCCGAATTACAGCTTCAATTCCCGATGATTATTCCTAGATTTTTTCAATGAAAAATTAAACCAGTACAATTTGTATGTACCATGAAGAAAAAAAAAAGAATGAAGAAGAGTTTAAAAATACAGAAAGATCTACAACAGCTTGAGAGAAAAGAAAGGGAAAAATCAAAAGGGGTTAGAATTATAGGGAAAAAAAAAAAGGTTGAAAGTTATAGGGAAAAAAGAAAAAGAAGGAGTAATGTTAAAATCAAGGGCTAGGTGGGTAGCTGAGGCGAAAAGGTTTTTAGTTTTTTCTGTAATCTGGAAAAAAAGACATTGTAATAAAAATGGGCCAAAAATTAATGATAAGAGTGGCAATGTACTTGCAATAGAATGTATCATAAAAGAATTCAGGTTTTTATGAACACTTGTATAAAAATAAAAATTTGAAAAAATGTCAAATCAAGACCTTGTTTAAAACCCCATGCTTAATCCCCCTGAAGCAAATGATTAGAGGTTTAATTACCCTAGAAGAAAAGTCTTGCATTAAAAAAACATGAAGAATAACCAAAAATCCTGGGGCAGAGGGTTCCAGCTGAATTTTTTTTAAAAGTTTTTGGGGCAAAATTGGCCCTTTGCTTTTGGGGGGGTTTTGTGGGGTTTCCCGAAAAGGGAAATTACTTGTGTTCAGAAAAGGGTAATAAATGTAACCAAAGGGGGAAAAAACCAAGAAATTTTAAAAAAATTGGAGGCCAATTTTCATTTTTAAAAAAGTTGTTTAAAGATTTGGGTCTCCTGTACTAAAACCCTTTAAAAAAAGTGTTACCAAAAAATTAAAAAGAAGATCAATGGTTTCATTAAAAAGGGATAAAGGAGAATTTAAGGTTATTTTGATATTTTTGCCCCTTTGATGAAAAAAAAACTCCCCGGGTTTTGTTAAAAAATTTATTTTGAAAAAAATTTGACTCACTTGACTGGAGTTTATGTTTAAAGTGCAAAAACCTTTTGGGTTCCAAGAAGACTATGCAAGGATTGAAAATTTTTTAAAAAAACTCACATTTCCTTATTGTTAACGGCCCAAGTTTCTGAATGGTTAATGTTTAAAGTGGGTAGACGGGCACCCCCCTTTCCCCTTATTTTTTTTTTATCTGTTAAATATTGGGTTAATGTTCGTAAAAATAAAGATATAGGTGGAAAAAGTATAATAACATGAACATAAATCTTCAGTAGCAATGATACAGAGTTTTATTTAAAAGGTGACAAAAAGTCATTCAAACGTATAAAGGAAATAATTTCTTTTGGGGCAAAAACAGGTTTCAATGAACTATGAAAAAACAAGTGCAATTTGGTGGGGAAATTATAAAAACTCCTCAGTTCGTAATGAAACATTTAGATATAGAGTGGAACCCCCCAAAATTTAGATTTTAGGAATAGGTTTACAAATGATTTAAAAATTGTGCGAGATGAACTATGCAATAAATTAGCGACGTAAATCCTTATTCAGGATCTGGGTTTAAAAAAAAAATAACCCCTGGGGGGTACTTTTGAAAAATTTTTCTGTCAAAGCAACTTTTTTGTGGGTTCGTTGCCCAACCCCCCTGACAAATTTTTTCGTCCCACAGAAATTTTTGCTATAGATTTGTATGGAAAAAAAACACGATAAAAAAAGTGAAAAAAAGCCCAAAAGTGTTAAAAGTGGTTTGGGTTTTGGAATTCCAGAATTTAAACTTTTGCTTCCCCATTAAAAATTTACTTGGCTACAAAAATCATGAGAACAGATATAAGGGAAGATACGTAAGTTCAAATACCCATTCCTATGCAACTGACAAATACGGACCAGAAATCGTGTCAAAATTTCCGAATCAAAAAAAGCTTCTGGGGCGATGTTTTTTTTTGCATAAAATTTTTGTTTTACAATCGAACTAAGAATCGGGGGAATCCCTTTCAGAACCAATATTTTATAATGTGAATCAAAATAGGGAAAAAAAAAAATAATTTGGAGGCAAGGCGTGGTTTATAAAAAGGGGTTTTGCAAGGAATTTTATGTTGGAAGATGGAATTTCTGCGGTATGAAAGGGTTTAAAATAAATATAAAATAAATGTTAATTTTTTGAAATTTGTTGGATGTTTTAAACGAATAAAGAGAAATGGTAACACAGGATAAGGGTAAATGATGATAACTACTTAAAAATTTTTAATGCTTTAAAAAACGCATCGCATTAAAGGGGTTTAAAGTGTACTATGAATTTTTATTCAAGAATACTCGACCAAAATGTTCAAAAGGGGCGAAAAAAATAAACACTGAAATGATTGGAAAAAAGTCTTCCTTTTGTCCATAAATACAGAGAAAATAAAATGGGCCCCCTGAAGATTTTACATAGGTGTTTTGGAAAAAATGTGTTTTTAAAAGAATGGGGGGTGTAAAGAAAGACAAAAGTGATTTTTGTGATCGTAGAGGACGCATTTGCACATATGTTTTGGGGTGTGATTTGTCCAAAAGGTTTTGGCAGACTTCACCAAATTTTTTGAAAGAAAATTTCCCAAAAGTGTAAAACTTAGGATAACTGCACCATGGGGTATTCTTGGCTTTGAAAAAAATTAATATTGAAATCGTTTTTTTTATATTAGATTTTTGGGAAACAATATCCTTTTCCAATGTAAAATGAAAAAAAATCCCCAGTCTTCGGTTTTTTTTAACAAAAAAGCCACAGATATAAAAAATGAAGGTACATAGCACGTAAAAAAATTTTTGTCAAAGAGTTTTTTTTGAAAAAGGCTCCCCTATAAAACCTTGCTTACTATTTCAGACTAGAGGACCTAGAGTTTAACAGCTTCCATGATAATGTAAGAGAAGTGGAAAAATCCAAGTAACTGTATAGGAACAATATCGGGCCTTTTACCTCCCGTGTGTATACTGTGGTGTGTGGTGTGTGTTGTGTGTGTGGTTCTCACTGTAGTAATGTGGCAGCCATTGTAACATGTTTTCTAGTTTTTAAAATATGTTGTATGTATGTGTATAAATGTGTATATAGTAATTATATTATATATAATATATAAATATATGTGTAATTTGGGTGTAGCTGTATTGTTGAAAGGTTTAGCTCTATAATGTTGAAAGAATTGTTTCTTTTTCTTTTCCTGTTTCTGTTGTCATTTTCACTAAAATTAAATTTGCCTTAAAGGGTCCCCATAAATTTCATAATTGACTGGTGCTGTGTTTTTTATTGCTTTTTCATTTTATTTTCCCTTTAAAATGTTTTTATTTAAAAAAATATTATTTTTATCATTTTTTATTTTTTTTATTATCTTTTATTGTTTGTCAGTGTTTATGTAAAAAAAAAAAAAAACTTTAATAAAAAAATTTTAAAAAAAAAAAAAAAAAAATTTTTTTGGAGGTAGTATTTGTATACAGTTTCTAATTTCCCTGTTTCAAAATATTTTGCTCTCTTACTTCAGTTCCCATAGTTTTGAATAATGTTTAGACGTGGACTCTGGACAAACTTTGTTGTGTCTGTGAGCTGAATGATCAGAGGGCCCTGGCCATCTGGAAACACAAAGCAAATTTTTGTGTCAAGAATAAATATCGCAGGCAGGGGCCCCTCTGGAAAACACAAAGCATTTTTTGTCGTGAAATGAAATTTTCAGCAGGCCGTGGGCCCCTCTGGAACCCAAAGCATTTTTGTGTCGTGAGTGAATGATCAGCGCCTGCCACTCGGGAAAAAAGCATTTGTTGTGTCTGTGAACTGAAATACAGCAGGCCCTGGCCACTTGGAACACAAAAGTTTGTTTTGTCTGTGAATGATGATCAGCAGGCCCTGGCCACCCGGGAAAAAAGCATTTGTTTTTTCTGTGACTGAATGATAGAGGCTGTGGCCCCTTGGAACCCAAAAACATTTGTTTGGGCGTGAACTGAATGATCAGCAGGCCGTGGCACTTGGAAACACAAAAAATTTGTTGTGTCTGTGTTTAATGATCAGCAGGCCGAGGCTACTCTGAACACACAAAGCATTTGTTGTGTCGGGGCGAATGATCAGCAGGCCGTGGGCCACTTGGGAAAAAAGATTTGTTGTGTTGTGAAGAATGAAAGGGAGGCCTGGGCATCTGGAAAAAGCTTTGTTGTGTTGTTTTAACTAAAGATCAGAGGCCCTTTTCCC
Source organism: Conus ventricosus (assembly GCA_018398815.1). Lineage (NCBI taxonomy): Eukaryota > Metazoa > Mollusca > Gastropoda > Neogastropoda > Conidae > Conus > Conus ventricosus. The sequence continues at coordinate 11,442,104 of CM031613.1, forward strand.
TTTGGGGGCACCAAAGCGTTGTTGTGTCGTGAGTGAATGTCAGCAGGCCGTGGCCCCTCTGGAACCACAAAGCAGTTTTTTTTGTGAACTGAAGACGCAGGCCTTGGCCCTCGGAACCACAAAGATTTTTTTGTGTCTGTGAATGAATGATCAGCAGGCGTGGCCCTGGAACAAACAAAGATTTTTTGGTCTGTGGCTGAATGATCAGCAGGCTTTGGCCCGTGGAACAAAGCTTTTTTTTGTGTCTGTGAACTGATTGCAAAGGGCCCTTGCCCCTCTGGGAACACACAAAACATTTTTGTGTGTTTTATGAACTGAATGATCACAGGCCGTGGCCTGGGAAAAAACAAAGCATTTGTTGTGTCTGTGAGTGAATGATCAGGGAGGCGTGCCAGTTGGGAAAAAACAAAACATTTGTTTGTTGTGGGTGAATGTCAGCAGGGGCCCTGCCCACCTGGAACAAAGATTGTTGTGTTGGAGTGAATGTCACAGGCCATGGGCCCCTTGGAACAAACAAAGCATTTGTTGTGTCTGTGAGTGAATGATCACGGCTGGGCCATTGGAAAAAACAAAGCATTTTTGTGTCTGTGAGTGAATGCAGCAGGGCCCTGGCCCTCTGGAACAAACAAAGCATTTGTTTGTCTGTAGCTGAATACGAGGCCCTGGCCCCTCTGGAAAAAACAAAGCTTTGTTGTGTCTGTGAGCTGAAAATAGAGGCCCTGGCCCCTGGAACAAACAAAAGATTTTTTTGGTCTGTGGCGAATATCACAGGCCCTGGCCACTCTGGGAAAAAACAAAGCATTTGTTTTGTCTGTGAGGATGTCGCAGGCCCTGGCCCCTCTGGAACAAACAAAATTGTTGTGTCTGTGACGAATGTCAGCAGGCCCTGGCCATCTGGAACAAAAAGCATTTTTTTGGTCTGTGAGCTGAATGATCGCAGGCCCTGGCCCCCTGGAACAACGCTTTTTTTGTGTCCAGCTTGCTTCCCAAATGTAACACACTTTAGTATTCAAACAAGGATGAAAAAAAAACTGCGATGCAAAGAAAACGATTTTTAAATTTTCCCTTTTATTTTTTTATAAAAAATTCCGTTGATACCCCACTTAAATTAAAATCCCGAGAAGCTCAGCATGCTGGGTAAGTACATGATCCTTGAGGAGATTTTTTCAGCAGTGTCCGCATGAAACTCGTCCTTTTCTAGAAAAAAATTTCAGATGCTTTCATGGCCAGTTTTGGGTCAAAAAAAAAATAAAATAAAAAAAAAAAAAATAAAAAATAAAAAATAAAAAAAAAAAAAAAAAATAAAAAAAAAAATTTTAAAAAAAAAAAAAAAATCACAAAAAAAACAAAAAAATTTTTAAAAAAAAAAAAATTTAAAAAAAAAAAAAAAAAAAAAAATAAGAAAAAAAAAACTACATTGTTGATTGGAGGAGAAAATTTTAAGAAAGGGCTCTGGGTTAAAAATGGGGGAAAAACTAATGAAAGAGCGATCTTTTTTAAGGATGGAGCCCCTTGGGTTAAAAAAATAGGGGAAAATCATAAAACACTTTGGTCTTCTTTAGGGGTTGTAGCCCCTGGGGTTGAAAATAGGGAAAACACAAGAAAAAGGCTTTTGTCTTCTTAAGGATTTGCCTGGGTTAGAAAAAAAGGGGGGGAAAATACGAAAAACGGCTTTGATCCCTTTGGTTTGTAACTTGGGGTTTGAAAATGGGAAAACCCCCAGAAAAAGAGCTTTGATCTTAAGGATTGTAGCCTCTGGGTTAGAAAATAGGGAAAACTACATGAAAAACGAGCTTTGATCTTAAGGATTGTAGCCTCTGGGTTAGAAAATAGGGAAAACTACATGAAAAACGAGCTTTGATCTACTTAAGGATTGTAGCCTCTGGGTTAGAAAATGGGGAAAACTACATGAAAAACGAGCTTTGATCTACTTAAGAATTGTAGCCTCTGGGTTAGAAAATGGGGAAAACTACATGAAAAAAGAGCTTTGATTGACTGGTCTCAGGTGGATGAAGAAAGAAAGCAGCAACATTGTCGACAGATCGTTGGGGGAAGGGAGGATGTGTGTGTGTGTGTGTGTGTGTGTGTGTGTGTGTGTGTGTGTCTGTCTGACTGTGTGTGTGTGTGTGTGTGTGTGTGAGAAACAGCTTTGGAGTTTGTGGTTGAAAAGGTGAAAGGAAGTGGATGTATTATACTGAGGAAATGAGTGGTCAGGCATATTGATGCTAGTTCCATGAAATACTTTTCTTTGTCATGCTCAAAATTCTAGTGATCTAAGGTTTTTTTTATTGAAAATATACATTTGATGGTTTGTATCAATGAGACAATATGGTGTTTTGGCTGGTTTATATTTGAATGTAAGGAAAAGATAAACGTGTGAGAATTGAAATACATATGATGTGTGTCAAGTATTTCAACTCTGGACTGGCTCTGTGTGTGTGTGTGTGTGTGTGTGTGTGTGTGTGGTGACAGATGTGCACATCTGGCAGATCATAGCAGAGCTGGTGAAGCTGTGCATGTACCCCGCCCCACGGAATCCCTTTGCTGTGGACATGCAGCACTTCCTTTCCCTGTCGGCACACCAGCAGGTGCTGGCCACCGCGGCCATGGTGTCGTGCCTGCAGAAGATTGTGATGACCGCAGCCGATGAAAAGTCCTACCTGGAAAAAGGTGAGTCCTGGTCACCGCGGCCATGGTGTCATGCCTGCAGAAGATTGTGATGACCGCAGCCGATGAAAAGTCCTACCTGGAAAAAGGTGAGTCCTGGTCACCGCGGCCATGGTATCGTGCCTGCAGAAGGTTGTGATGACCGCAGCCGATGAAAAGTCCAACCTGGAAAAAGGTGAGTCCTGGTCACAGAGCTGACGTCCAGACAGCAGGAAAGTGAAACCCAAGTGTCACACCCACTACACTTCTGCAAATATTTAGCAACTGAGCTCAAGAAAGGTGGCTCTCTTTACTCTAAAGTAAGAGGTGCTGCTGTTGAGATGGATTGATGGAACGGTTGTTAAAAAGAAAAAGGTCAGTGGGTATGGTAAGATGGGAGAAAAAAAAGCTGCTAGATGTTTGTATGATTGATATGATGCCCTTGATTTTGGCTTTTTTGTCATTGATGAATTTTTTTTTCCTTTTTGACCTCTTCATATTGGTGCTGTTCAATACAAACATGTTGCTTGTAGAAAAAAGGAATCCCAGAACTTTCTGAATTCTTCCTATAGAAACAAGGGGACTGCTCAGCGAACTCATTGATAATTCTTATGCATAAATGTTTGTCTCTGATGCATAAAATTTCTGTCTGACGCACTGGAATTCAGTCCAGTGCGTCACTAGAATGTACCAGAATTTACCACGACGCAAAGATTTTCTCCTGTACACATTGCAACTCGAGCAGTGCATCACAGCAAAGCACTTTAGTTCGACCCCCTCGATCATAGTTGATAAAAATGTAACTTTCATGGACATTTTAGAATGTTCTGAATTGATGAACAGCTTCTGCTTTAGAACTCTTCTCTGCTGAAAACCAACTAGAGTCATAAAATTAGACAACTCAAGTCTATGATTGAACCACAAGATCATGTGATTTGGCCAAGCACGAACAGCATAGGAAAACTGTAATTCGGCTTTTCAGACTCAAAATCGACGGTTCGTCTGTGGCTTGCATGTGACCATCCAGTGAGACGGAACAAACGTCAGGCAGTCTGTGTAACACGACCGGTTCAGATAATCAAAATGGCTCCGTTGTGGACATAGGAATGTGTAGCCCACAGTACAAGAGTGGCCATCCTACATACTTCGTGAAAGGGTCCATGAATATTCATCACTTGCCTCATGTTTGTCACCAGGCTGCCAGTGATCATTGCAAGGCAACTGGAATATGGTCAAGTGATAAACTGTTTCCGTATTGATGGAACTGGCTCACGTTGTGTAAATTATGTAATAAAAATCACAAAGAACATCCCACATATCAAATTTCACTGTTGGAATCCTAATGGTGGAGGTATTCACCCTTTTTCACTCTAGGTTAACACTTCACTAACATTGGAACACGAATCTGAATAAAGAATAAACAGTAAACAAGTGGGGTAACTTTTGCTCCCATAAGAAAACCTAACACAGAGTAACTTTTATTCAAGACTGGCACAGCCTTTTATACTTGCATAAAGTCAGACAAATACAAAGACGAACAATCTAATAGTGGGGGAAAAAACAAGCGCAGGCCAACAACTCAACTGTCTTCATAGTAGACTTAGCAAAATTTGGACTTAAGGAGGGGGGGTGGGGGGGGGGGGGGGGGGGGGGGGGGGGAGTTGAAGATGAAGAAACTGGGAACATGAAAATAAGAAAATATATTACAGATATGAAAACTCTTCACTAGCTGCATATTGGATTCTTTTTTGCACCCTTGGTGGTGAGAACACCACGGTATTATGGACTGTGGTGTGTCTCTATTTGACGCCGGGAGCGCAGACACAACCAGCCGTGCCTCCCTGATGAGTTCCGATCCAGCGGACGAAAGGCCTTGGAGCAGGTAATACAAATGCCTTCAAAGGGGATTGCGATGGTTCCCTTATGCAGCTGGTGAAGAGTTTTCATAACTGTAATATATTTTCTTAATTTCATGTTCCCAGTTTCTCCATCTTCAACTCCCCCCTCCCCCTCCCCTCCTTAAGTCCAAATGTTGCTAAGTCTGCTATGAAGACAGTTGAGTTGTTGGCCTGCGCTTGTTTTTTCCCCCACTATTAGATTGTTCGTCTTTGTATTTGTCTGACTTTATTCAAGTTTAAAAGGCCGTCTTGAATAAAAGTTACTCTGTGTTAGGTTTTCTTATGGGAGCAAAAGTTACCCCACTTGTTCACTGTTTATTGTTTACTGTTCCCTGCCTCATTTCATTTCCAATTAAATAAAGAATGTTAAGCATAATCTGGAGAGTTTTTATCAACTTTGTTGATAGCGCCTCATCCATTTCTTTCTCTGCGATTTCATGTGTGTGTGCCTGTCAGAACGTGCTCATGTGTATGTGTGTGTGTGTGAGTTTGTGTGTATGGTTTTCAGTGTATTTACAAGCAGTTATAAAGTGGGACCCCTGAATATTTTTGTGACCCACTGAAAATTTGGAAACGAGTTTTCACACAGAGTCTGACCCCTGATTTTTTTTTTGAAAATATCACCGGAAGTGTCTAGGATCATGGCTGTACACTGGCTTCTGTCCTCCGTGGTGACTGTGTGGTGATCCATTGTCCTGCTTGTCGATTGTGAATCTGATGTAACCCCAGGTAACCATGGTTGTGATTCTTAAGATTGTGTTGATACTGAGTTGGGTCGGTATTTGAGCTCAGATATGTCGGACTTTGTTGTGGTTCCCCCTGTATCAGTTCAGTGTTTGTGCCCATGTCAGCTCAGTGTTTGTGCCCCATGTCAGTTCAGTGTTTGTGCCCCATGTCAGGTCAGTGTTTGTGCCCCATGTCAGGTCAGTGTTTGTGCCCCATGTCAGGTCAGTGTTTGTGCCCCATGTCGGTTCAGTGTTTGTGCCCCATGTCGGTTCAGTGTTTGTGCCCAATGTCGGTTCAGTGTTTGTGCCCCATGTCGGTTCAGTGTTTGTGCCCCATGTCAACTCAGTGTTTGTGCCCCATGTCGGTTCAGTGTTTGTGCCCCATGTCAACTCAGTGTTTGTGCCCCATGTCGGTTCAGTGTTTGTGGCCCATGTCGGTTCAGTGTTTGTGCTCACTGTGATTTCAGTTCTGGAAGACCTGCTTCAGGTGTCGCGTGTTCACTACTCCGCCCTGTTGTCCCTGGTGAAGAGTCAGCAGCTGCCTGTCTACCAGCAGAAGACGGAGGAGAAGGGCCCTGAGGGCAGCGGCGGCAAGCGCAGGGCCTACTCCGTGAGTCGGGACCGCTACCCAGTGGGGACCAGCAGCGGCAGCAGTGGAGTCAGTCCCCAGGCATGACAGTGCAGAGCACCCAGGGGGTGTACACACAGCAGGGGTCCACACGGCAGAGTTTCCCTGGGTACGGCTTCACCCTGCTCCCAGTCTGTTCTAGGTAGGGAGGTGTGACCGACCTACCCTGGGTACGGCTTCACCCCTGCTCCCAGTCTGTTCTAGGTAAGGAGGTGTGACCGACCTACCCTGGGTACGGCTTCACCCTGCTCCCAGTCTGTTCTAGGTAAGGAGGTGTGACCAACCTTTCCTGACAGTCTTGCTCTGTTGGAAGGTGTGTCACGTTGTGGTGATTGTGGTGTGGTGCGGCTTCACCCCTGCTCCCAGTCTGTTCTAGGTAGGGAGGTGTGACCGACCTACCCTGGGTGTGGCTTCACCCCTGCTCCCAGTCTGTTCTAGGTAGGGGTGTGTGACCGACCTACCCTGGGTGTGGCTTCACCCCTGCTCCCAGTCTGTTCTAGGTAGGGAGGTGTGACCAACCTTTCCTGACAGTCTTGCTCTGTTGGAAGGTGTGTCACGTTGTGGTGATTGTGGTGTGGTACGGCTTCACCCTGCTCCCAGTCTGTTCTAGGTAGGGAGGTGTGACCGACCTACCCTGGGTGTGGCTTCACCCCTGCTCCCAGTCTGTTCTAGGTAGGGGTGTGTGACCGACCTTTCCTGACAGTCTTGTTCTGTTGGAAGGTGTGTCACCTTGTGGTGATTGTGGTGTGGACTCCTGCAGTGGGCTGGGTCCTGAACAGTGTGAAGTGATGTGAATGATGAACAGTGGACAGAAACTGCTGTGTGTTTGTAGATAGCTGCTCTGTGACGGAGAAGAGTCCTGGCTAAGTCTTGGTGGTGCTATATTCTCACCCATGTGTCCAGTCATTTGTCGGCAAACAATGCAGAACCCAGAGCACCTCCTTCAATGAACAGTCTTGGTGGGAAGATGGACATACTGCATTCTATTGAGGATCTGGTGAACTGAGATTTTTTTTCTTTTTGCTTTCTTTCATATTGAAAGACCGAGCATATTTCAATCTTCTTGTAAATTTTTCCAGAAATAGTGGACCAATGAAAAGTTCTTTTATGGTTTGAGTGTTACATGCCGTTCAGTCTGATTTTTTTACCATCATATTGTAAACTTGTTTACACTGAAGGTTTCAGGCAATTGTAACAGTTTCAACCAATACTTAATGCCTTTCATATAAGACTATATGTAAGGGATATCTACAAATATTACCATATAGCTGTGTACCTTTTCTACCTGTGTATTATATAATTCCCAAACCTCAGCACCATAAGTAAGAAGCAACTCAATTTGTGAGTCAAACATTTTACAGAACACTTTGCAATCTGAACAATCCAACTCTCTTAATGTCGGAAGTACACCCTTTTCCCCTTTACGGCATGTTTCGTTCCATGCTAGATTAAGACTTAATTTGATGGTAAAGAGTAGTCCTAAATATTTATGGCAATTTACAACCTTCAAGGTTGCTTTGGTCAGTAATAAGATCGGTGAACAGTTTCAGTTTCATCAAGGAGGCGTCACTGCGTGCGGACTAGTCCATGTACGCTACACCACATCCGCTAAGTTTTGAGACCACACTACGCATGATTTGAAGCTGATGGATAAATGAATTAACAACAAAGATGAGACAATTGAAGGAGGTCTCATGGCTACGACTCGGCGGATGTCTGACCTACACATTAGCCCAACGCGCTGGTCAGACCTTGAGTGCCTACTTACCATTTTTTTTTCCTTTTTGTTGCGTGTGTGTGGGTGTACACGTGTGTGTATGATGTGTGGGCATGGGCCCATGTGTGTGTGTGGGCGTGTGTGTGTGCGCGTGTTTGTGTGTGCGTGTATGTGTGTGCGCTCAGGCATGTGTGCGCGTTTGTGTGTGAGTGTGGGTGTGTGCCTGCCTGCATGTATGTGCGCGTGTGCATATGTGTGTGTGTGTAATTTGTGGGTTTGTGTGAGCACACCTATCTGCATATAGGCTATATGTGTACATATTTGTGTATGTGTGTGTCTTTGTATGTGGGTGTGTGTGCATGTGCACGTGTGTGTGCATTTGTGCGCTTATGTGTCTGCATGTGTGTGCGTGCGTGTGCCGGTGTGGACGTGCAGATGCACACATGTGTATATGTGTGTGGGTAAATACGAGCGAACGCACACTGTTTCAATGAAGATATACTATTTACACAGACTTCCAGTAAAATGCACAGTTGAAAGTTTACGCTGAAATGTTTTTCATTAGAATGAATGAATGAATGAATCTTTTAGTTAATGTGTTTTCACCCACAGTATGTGATGCTACATCAAGAAAATAATAATAAAAAGAACATGTGTTTTCACCACAGTATGTGATGCTACATCAAGAAAATAATGATAATAAAAAGAACATGTTTTCACCACAGTATGTGATGCTACATCAAGAAAATAATGATATTAAAAAGAAAAAAGAAAAGCAAAGGAAATGCAATGAAAATGTAAGAGACACGCACACACTCGCACACACACACTCACACACACTTGTTTTTTATTACAGGTAAAATAAAGTTGTTTTTTTTCTTTGCCATTCACAAGTATTTTTCACTTTATCCTAATTTGGGATGCTGCACTGACGTACACATTCTGCTGCAATATAGTTTGCATGTGTGAGTGTGTACGCACGTGTGAGTGTGTACACATGTGTGAGTGTGTACAACATGCTTTTTTCTTTTTCCCATTTCCATTAAAGAAGAAGAAATCAAAACCCTTGTGGGCCTGTGTATGAAATGCATGTGATGTTCAGTTTTCCTTCCTTTCTTCTGTCTTTACCTTGGAAACCTACCCTTTTTTTCTTCCCTGTCACAATTCAGTACATGCCAATTTTATAGACCAAACCTGAAAGAGTTTTTACCATGTTCCAGGGGTGGCTGTAAAGAAGAAACAATCTTGTGCCGTTTGCACACAGGCCACCCCTTTTACATCCATTCTTATCTTTTAAAAGGTGAAGAAGCTCCATGGTGCATTCCATGTCATGTTCACACTGATCTGAAACCCGAAACAAGCTTGTATCAAAGACCTCTGGCAAGAGGAATGGAACTGGCAGACGGATAACAAACTATTTAAAATCCGTCCAAACCTTAAAGAGTTTTTACCATGCTTCAGAGGCGGCCGTAAAGACGAAACAGTCTTGTGCTGTTTGCATACAGGCCACTGGTTTTACACCCATTCTTATCATTTAAAAGGTGAATATGCTTTGTGGTGCATTCCATGTCATGTTCCACTCACAGTGAAACATATTCTTTTAGAGTGTTGGGACTTGCACCATGTGAGACATAAACACTTTACGGCAGACTCCATGAAAACTTTGTTCAGAGATGTCCCACCTGACGTGATCTTTGAATTTCTGAAAGAGATTAACATTTAAAATTTTTCATCTGATCTAAGATTTTACGGAAGAAAGATTTTTAACGAAATTTCTGGTGCGTTTTTAGGTGTACTTTAAAAAGATGCGTGAAAGGTGCTTTTGTTTTTGGTTTTGTTTTTCTTTTTTTGAGATGACATGTGAGTTGATTTTAACGTGGTGACAGCCCTGACATTGCCCTTTGCGGTCAGCTGGGCTAAAAGCAACATTACCTTACCTCCATGCCATGTACCACTCACAGTGAAACATTCTTTTAGAGTGTTGGAACTTGCATGATGTGAGACATAAACACCTTACAGCAGACTTCATGAAAACCTTGTTCAGAGATGTCCCACTTGATGTGATCTTTGAATTTCTGAAGATCAACATTTTTCATCTGATCTAAGATTTTATGTAAGAAAGATTTTAATGAAATTTTCGATGTGTCTTTAGAAGGTGTATTGTAAAGGGTTGTGTAAATGAGGTTTTTCATTAAATTTTTTTTTTAAAAAGTGACTTCTGGTTGACTTCAACGCAGTGTCAGCCCTGATATGGCCCTTTATGATCTGAGCTATAAGTAACATTGTCTTACCTGGTAATTGATATGCAGTTTAAACTTTGTAGTTATTTGTAAGAAGAAATGTTTGATGCAAAATGAATTAGTCTGAAGTTAAGATATTAACTGTATTTAACAGACAAGTGTGAAAAAGTATGGTTTTCCAGTGACCAGACAGACATACATAATTTTAACTGTATTTAACTGACAAGTGTGAAGACTTATGATTTTTCAGTGACCAGACGTACATATATTTTCATACTAGAGTTCTCTTCATTGATTTTGCCAGGGGAGATGAATTCCATTTGCTTCATCAAAGGGAAACAAATGTAAAGGATAATGGTATCACATGGAGTACAATAAGAAGTGTTGAGAAGTCTGATTGCTTTTTACAACAATATTGCAAACTATGAGTAAAGACAAAAGTGCAAATCCATGTTCATCTTTCTTGCTTTCTTTTTCACATAATGTCATGTCATGGTCATATTAAATGCCTGGTTACCCATCTTTCACTGGAGCAAGACAATCCAGAGTGGCGGGAATTTCTTTGCAAATTTATGTTAGCAACGAGAATCCATCTCCCTTGAATTTGCAATAAGGAGACTAAGTCTCCTGCCTATGAAAAGAGAGAAATGCTTGGAAAGTCGTTTCCATCTCGGTCTGACATGCTCTTTCAATCATCTAAAAAAAAACGTGAAATGCAACAACGCATTACAAGTGACTGACTTGCATCCTTAACAGCCTTCTGTTCATGAAACACGCATACAAATCACTGACTTGCATAAATTAACAGCCATTCTGTTCATCATGAAACACGCATACAAATCATGACTTGCATCATTAACAGCCTTTCTGTTCATCATGAAACACCATACAAATGACTGACTTGCATCTTTAACAGCCATTCTGTTCATGAAATATTCGCCATGACACAAAAACTTGAACATTCTGACACGCTAGA
>CM031613.1:11460433-11477933 GCA_018398815.1 Conus ventricosus
GTTATGATTCGGTTAAACGTCACCTCAAACGTGACAGCTATGATTCGGTTATACGTCACCTCAAACGTGACAGTTATGATTCGGTTAAACGTCACCTCAAACGTGACAGTTATGATTCGTTTATACGTCACCTCAAACGTGACAGTTATGATTCGTTTATACGTCACCTCAAACGTGACAGCTATGATTCGTTTATATGTCACCACAAACATGACAGTTATGATTCGGTTATACGTCACCTCAAACGTGACAGTTATGATTCGTTTATACGTCACCTCAAACGTGACAGTTATGATTCGTTTGTACGTCACCTCAAACGTGACAGTTATGATTCGTTTATACGTCACCTCAAACGTGACAGTTATGATTCGTTTATACGTCACCTCAAACGTGAAACTTATGATTCGTTTATACGTCACCTCAAACGTGACAGTTATGATTCGTTTATACGTCACCTCAAACGTGACAGTTATGATTCGTTTATAACGTCACCCCAAACGTGACAGTTATGATTCGTTTATACGTCCCCCTCAAATGTGACAGTTATGATTGGGTTTATACTCCCCTCAAATGTGACAGTTATGATTCGGTTTAAACGTCACCTCAAACGTGACAGTTATGATTCGTTTATACGTCACCTCAAACGTGACAGTTATGATTCGTTTATACGTCACCTCAAACATAACAGTTATGATTCGTTTTTACGTCACCTCAAACATGACAGTTATGAATCGTTGTTACGTCACCTTAAACTTAACAGTTATGATAATTATACGTCACCTCAAACGTGATCACCTCAAACGTTTAATTAGTTCATCAGCTTCCCTGAGGTGCCTCTTGCCAAATAATAATCCTATCGAGACCATGTGACGACCGATTAAAAAAAAAATAAATAAAAAAAAAAGAAGGAAAAACAAACGTTCGTCAACTCTACATGTGTGCGATCCAGCGCAGACATCAAGGTGACTGGGGGCCCGGAATGGCTCAGTTGGTAGAGCGTCCGACTCGTGATAACCTTGCTGATCCTGGGGTTGCGGTTCGAATCTCTGCCGGGCTGTTTAAGTACAGTGAGATTTTTTCTTTCGGAGTCAACATTGCTCTAACTCCACCCCCCCCCCCCCCCCCCCCCCCCCCCAAAGAAAAAAAAAAAAAGAGAGAGAGAGAGAGAAGAGAGAGAGAGAGAGAGAGAGAGAAAAGAAAATCCTTCGAATGAGACTACAAACGGAGGTTCCGTGTGTATACGCATGCATAACATCTTGCTCACACGTAAAATCCCGTCACCAACTTTCATGAGAGAAGGCCAGATTGGCCGTTCATGTGGATGACACGTTACACATATAGCATGCACCCTGCGTGAAAAATCGAAATAATGATGGAAGAACATAGAGTGAATGTATTGACTGATTGACATGGCAAACGATTGAATGAAACGCCGACAGGCAGTTCTGAAGTCTGCTCTACCCAAGCAGGCAGCTCGTCGTGCAATCCAGACTGCAGATTTTAAGGCGCTGAGAGCTTGGTCTCTAGCCAAGGACAGGCACTCTATAAGTAGGCTACTCTCAGTAAGAATAATGATGATAATGAAAACAAAGTAATGATAGTAGTAATAATGATTGTCTCGCAAAATTTTTAAGTAATGTCAATTTCGCTGCTGCTGCCGCTTTTAGAAGTGCTGCGAGATTACAGACGCATTGCATGCTCACACGTACGTACCTGCCTACCTACCTTCCAACAAACCTACCTTCCTCGCAGCCAACATTCAGTAAGGTTCATTCAAAAGCTGAGAATGTTGCGATGTTTAGGAGGGGGGGGGGGGGAGGGGGGGGGGGGGGGGGGGGGGGGAGGGGTGGTGAGTCGCTGCCTAGGAAATCATACAATGTTAAATACTTGAATGTTTGAGCATTAATTTTGATTAAACGTTTTGATTATTTGTTCCCGTTTCCAACAAGCAAACGGCCATGGTGTTCTTTTCAGCCGTGTTTTTGCTTCTTTTTTTTTTTCGGCATTGCAACCTCGATTTCACTATACTGTAACTTCAAGCCAATCTCAATGACGTAAACGATATCGCACGGAGCATGTGCTTTTTAGGATGAAGGCGGGGAAAAAAAAAGAATTAAATAATTAACATTACTGTCCTCCTCCTCCTCCTCCGCTCCTCATTATGAGTACTAGTGTCATCATTGTCATCATTATTATCGTTAACTGACATGAAAGGCACACGCATAACAACAAAGGCACCCTGAAGTAATTCAGGGAAGTAATTGACAGCAAGAGGCACTCAGAATCGCTTCAGGGGAAATAAGATAGCAGCGAAGAAGCAAAAATAGAGACTAAATTGTTCCCCTTGGAACATTTCCCTCTCTCTCTCTCTCTCTCTCTCTCTCTCTCCTCTCTCTCTCTCTCTCTCTCTCTGCGCTCATGTATGTGTGTGCGCGCGCGTGTGTGGTTATTGTTAAAAAAAGTACAATGTTTACTCCAGTCTCTTCAAATAAACGTGGATTCATTCTCATTTTGTGCACAATTCTTTGATTTCATTAAGAATGTGTACCTCACTTTAAAGAAACTAATGGCAACATGACTTCAATCTTTGCTTGTATAAAAACTTGTACAAACACACAGTTTATCAATGAAGATTTTAGATAGTATAACGAGCCATGTCACGGAGGGTCAGGGCTCCTTCAGATTTCGCAGGTGATTTTTTTTGTGTTGTTTGTTTGGTTGGTTTTTCTTTCTGACTTTTTCGTTTTTTTTTTTTTCTTCTTTCTTTTTTTGTTGTTGCTTTCGCTCGAAAGAAACGTGGTTTGTCAAACACGAAAATCATGATTTGTTAATACGTCCAATCATGTCAGCATTTTCCCCAAAATGAAATCAAGATATGAACGCTTGTACGTGCATCAGAGAACTTATGTACTGACGTAGTAATGTGCTGTGTGTCTTTTACATCATTGAGTAACTCACTTCATACAACTGTTACATCACTGAGTAACTCACTTGATACAACTGTTACATCACTGAGTAACTCACTTGATACAACTGTTACATCATTGAGTAACTCACATGATACAACTGTTACATCATTGAGTAACTCACTTGATACAACTGTTACATCATTGAGTAACTCACATGATACAACTGTTACATCACTGAGTAACTCACTTGATACAACTGTTACATCATTGAGTAACTCACATGATACAACTGTTACATCACTGAGTAACTCACTTGATACAACTGTTACATCACTGAGTAACTCACTTGATACAACTGTTACATCATTGAGTAACTCACTTGATACAACTGTTACATCACTGAATAACTCACTTGATACAACTGTTACATCATTGAGTAACTCACATGATACAACTGTTACATCATTGAGTAACTCACATGATACAACTGTTACATCATTGAGTAACTCACTTGATACAACTGTTACATCATTGAGTAACTCACTTGATACAACTGTTACATCATTGAGTAACTCACTTGATACAACTGTTGCATCATTGAGTAACTCACTTGATACAACTGTTACATCACTGAGTAACTCACATGATACAACTGTTACATCATTGAGTAACTCACTTGATACAACTGTTACATCACTGAGTAACTCACATGATACAACTGTTACATCATTGAGTAAGTCACTTGATACAACTGTTGCATCATTGAGTAACTCACTTGACACAACTGTTACATCATTGAGTAACTCACATGATACAACTGTTACATCATTGAGTAACTCACTTGATACAACTGTTACATCACTGAGTAACTCACTTGATACAACTGTTACATCATTGAGTAACTCACATGATATATCTGTTAACAAGAGAAGAGAAAAGTATAGACACACTGATCACACATCCATTACTTTAAATGATGACCCATTCAGTGGAGACAACGTTACAGTACATGGACCTCAAAATGTGTTAAAATGACAATTCTCCATTTGTATGCCATTTTGAACAGTGCACGGACACACTATTCGCCCTACGACTTTAGAATCAACACACCTCAAAAGCTTCACAGTTAACGAATGCTATCCCGTACCAAATCAAGGGACGACTTTAAAAAAACGCTCACTGAGTTTGCCGTTCGAACGAAATTCAAAACACCAATATGAGGTAATGATTTTTTTAAATCATCATTCTTTAGCGTTGATAAACATCAAATTTGAAGAAAACACAAACTTAAGTAAAAAGAAAAAAAAAAAAAAAAGAGAAAGATACTGACACACAAAATGTCGAATGAATAAAATTATGAGTATGCACACGAAAAGATATATTTTTGGTAAATCATAGTTGAAGAAGATTTACAAACAAACAAAAAGGGAAGGGAGAAATTCAAAAGTAAGAGCAAAAGATATTGGAAAAAAGAAAAGAAAAAACAAGCGAGTGCCAGCAAGTGTACAATTTTCCGGCAAATGCATGCACAATCTGTGCGTAGGCGATAAATATATACGTGGAGTTGTCTGTATTAAAGTTTCTTTTTGGATGGACATGTTTGGTTCAAAATATTCAGATAACTTGTACATCTGGTCATCAGTTTGAGATCATAAGACCACCCTTTTTATCAGCGTGTTGTACGCTTATTTTAGCAGTATATTCAACTTTTTCTACCGCTTTATCAGGAAAGTGGAAACAGGGAATGCGTTTGCTGAATTTTGCGCATAGAAGGAAGTAGCCTATTTTTTCTTTGTTTGTTTGTTTGTTGTTGTTACTTGATAGTACGATGTTTGAAGAGTTTATCCCATGAATACTTATTTAGAGATATACACACAAGGTCTTCAACACGATATCCAGTTTGCTATTAGAGATATACATCCAAGGTCTGCAACACGATATCCAGTTTTGCTATTTAGAGATATACACCCAACGTCATCAACAATATCCAGTTTGCTTATCCAATGTGATAAGGGATCAGTTCTTTTATATCAGTTTCAGTGCTTTTATCATAAAAGATATTTCAGTTAAAAGGATCAGGACGACAACTGAGTTTGACTTCAGATTTCCGATGTGTTTTTTAAGAGTGTATTTTAATGAGGTGTGTGTGTGTGTGTGTGTGTGTGTGGTGTGTGTGTGTGTGTGTGTGTGTGTGTGAGCGCGCGCGACTTGCGAGTTGACTTAATCGCGGCGGCAGCCCTGACATGGCCCTTTGCGGTCGGCTGGCTACAATCGACATTATCTCTCTTATTCTAACTTCAAGGGAAACGAAGCAGAACTCAGGGACACTGGAACACAAGCTAAAACACAAAGAAACACACAAAACATTGTTTAAAGCAACGCAGGCTAAACACAAAGAAACATACAAAACAATGTGTAAAGTAACGCATGCTAAATCACAATTAAACACACAAAACAATGTGTGAAGTACCACAGGCAAAAACACAAAGAAACATACAAAACAATGTGTAAAATAATACAGGCTTAAACACAAAGAAACACACAAAACATTGTGTAAAGTAACGTAGGCTAAAACACAAAGAAACACACAAAACAATGTGTAGAGCAACGCAGGCTTAAACACAAAGAAACACACAAAACAATGTGAAAAGTAACGCAGGCTTAAACACAAAGAAACACACAAAACAATGTGTAAAACACAAAGGAACACACAAAGCAATGTGTAAAGTAACGCAGGCTTAAACACAAAGAAACACACAAAACAATGTGTAAAGCAACGCAGGCTAAAACACAAAGAAACACACAAAACAATGTGTAAAGTAACGCAGGCTAAAACACAAAGAAACACACAAAGCAACGTGTAAAGTAACGCAGGCTAAAACACAAAGAAACATACAAAACAATGTGTAACGTAACGCAGGCTAAAACACAAAGAAACACACAAAGCAATGTGTAAAGTAACGCAGGCTAAAACACAAAGGAACACACAAAACAATGTGTAAAACACAAAGAAACACACAAAACAATGTGTAAAACACAAAGAACACACAAAACAATTGTAAAGTAACGCAGGCTAAAACACAGAGAAACACACAAAACAAGTGTAAAGTAACGCAGGCTTTATGTCAATATGATACAGACAGGTACATTTCGACCAACGATACAAACGGTTAAAAAAATCTTCTACAAAACAGCGCCACCCTGTTTGCGGTCGGCGTGGAATCACAGCGTACGAAAAGTGGAGGAGAAGCAAGGGCATTCAAACACGGAGAGCATGGACAGGGAGCGGGGTAAGGGGGTAGGATGGGGGGGGGAAGGGGAAGGGGCGGGGGGGGGGGGGGGGGGAGAATGAGAGGAAAGGACCTGGATGGGTGCGCGCGCGCGCGCGCGGGTGTGTGTGTGTGGTGTGTGTGTGTGTGTGTGTGTGGTGTGTGTGTGTGTGTGTGTGTGGTCTTGGTAGCGTGTATTGCCTGTTTTTGTAAAATTCGTTATCTGTATTCCTCACATCAGTTTTCATATCACCGTTAATCTTGGATAAGAACTGTAGTGACCCAAAATGGTTCAGTAAAGTTGTGTGATGTGGTGTGGTGTGTGTATGTGTTGCACGCACGTACGAACGCACGCACGCACGCACGCATGCACTCACACACACACAAAACACACACACACACACACACACACACACACACACACACACACACACACACACGTCTCACTTCTTACGCTTTTCCCCCTTTCCCCATATTTTCCTCTTATTCCCTCCGTCTCTGTTCCGCGCTCCCCCCTCCTCCCCTCCTCCCCTCCCCCCACCTCCCCTCCTTCCCCTTTTCCCCACCTCCTGCTCTCTATGTTTTGAATGGTGCTCACTTTTCATTCCTTTGTCATACGTCGTTGTTCTCCACGCTGACTGCCATCAGGGGAACATCATGGTGACTGCCATCAGGGGAACATCATGGTGACTGCCATCAGGGGAACATCATGGTGACTGCCATCAGGGGAACATCGTGCTGACTGCCATCAGGGAACATCATCATGGTGACTGCCATCAAGGGAACATCCTGGTGACTGCCATCAGGGGAACATCCTGGTGACTGCCATCAGGGGAACATTATGGTGACTGCCATCAGGGAACATCATGGTGACTGCCATCAGGGGAACATCATCATGCTGACTGCCATCAGGGGAACATCCTGGTGACTGCCATCAGGGGAACATCATCCTGGTGACTGCCACCAGGGAACATCATCCTGGTGACTGCCATCATGGGAACATCATGCTGACTGCCATCAGGGGAACATCATCCTGGTGACTGCCATCGGGGGAACATCATGCTGACTGCCATCGGGGGAACATCATCCTGGTGACTGCCATCAGGGAACATCCTGGTGACTGCCATCAGGGGAACATCATGGTGACTGCCATCAGGGGAAAATCATCCTGGTGACTGCCATCAGGGGAACATCATGCTGACTGCCATCAGGGGAACATCATCCTGGTGACTGCCATCAGGGAACATCCTGGTTACTGCCATCAGGGGAACATCATCATGCTGACTGCCATCAGGGAACATCCTGGTGACTGCCATCAGGGGAACATCATGCTGACTGCCATCAGGGGAACATCCTGGTGACTGCCATCAGGGGAACATCATGCTGACTGCCATCAGGGGAACATCATCATGCTGACTGCCATCGGGGGAACATCCTGGTGACTGCCATCAGGGGAACATCATGCTGACTGCCATCAGGGAACATCATCCTGGTGACTGCCATCAGGGAACATCATGGTGACTGCCATCGGGGGAACATCCTGGTGACTGCCATCAGGGGAACATCATCATGCTGACTGCCATCAGGGAACATCCTGGTGACTGCCATCAGGGAACATCATCATGGTGACTGCCATCAGGGAACATCCTGGTGACTGCCATCAGGGAACATCATGGTGACTGCCATCAGGGGAACATCATCATGCTGACTGCCATCAGGGGAACATTATGGTGACTGCCATCAGGGAACATCCTGGTGACTGCCATCAGGGAACATCATAGTGACTGCCATCAGGGGAACATCATGGTTACTGCCATCAGGGAACATCATCATGGTGACTGCCATCAGGGGAACATCATGGTGACTGCCATCAGGGGAACATCATAGTGACTGCCATCAGGGAACATCATGCTGACTGCCATCAGGGGAACATCCTGGTGACTGCCATCAGGGAACATCATCATGGTGACTGCCATCGGGGGAACATCATGTGACTGCCATCAGGGGAACATCATAGTGACTGCCATCAGGGAACATCATGCTGACTGCCATCAGGGGAACATCATGGTGACTGCCATCAGGGAACATCATAGTGACTACCATCAGGGAACATCATAGTGACTGCCATCAGGGAACATCCTGGTGACTGCCATCAGGGAACATCCTGGTGACTGCCATCAGGGGAACATCATGGTGACTGCCATCAGGGGAACATCATAGTGACTGCCATCGGGGGAACATCATAGTGACTGCCATCAGGGAAAACATCATGGTGACTGCCATCAGGGAACATCATGGTGACTGCCATCAGGGAACATCCTGGTGACTGCCATCAGGGGAACATCATCATGCTGACTGCCATCAGGGGAACATCCTGGTGACTGCCATCAGGGGAACATCATGGTGACTGCCATCAGGGAACATCCTGGTGACTGCCATCAGGGAACATCATCATGCTGACTGCCATCAGGGGAACATCATCATGGTGACTGCCATCAGGGGAACATCATGGTGACTGCCATCAGGGGAACATCCTGGTGACTGCCATCAGGGAACATCATGGTGACTGCCATCAGGGAACATCATCATGGTGACTGCCATCAGGGGAACATCCTGGTGACTGCCATCAGGGAACATCCTGGTGACTGCCATCAGGGGAACATCATTATTGTCACTGCCATCAGGGGAACATCCTGGTGACTCCCATCAGGGAACATCATGGTGACTGCCATCAGGGGAACATCATAGTGACTGCCATCAGGGGAACATCCTGGTGACTGCCATCAGGGGAACATCCTGGTGACTGCCATCAGGGGAACATCATCATTGTGACTGCCATCAGGGGAACATCATGGTGACTGCCATCAGGGGAACATCCTGGTGACTGCCATCAGGGGAACATTCTTTCACTTTTTTTTTCTCACTATTGTAACGTGTGAAGACGTTACGGGTCGATAATGGACTTGTCTGTTTTGTAGCGGACATAAAATCTGCATAACTCTACACGCTTGACACGTTTTAAATTTGGGTATTTTAGCCTGATTTTGACGTTAGAAAAAAAAAGAAAGAAATAAGTATGTCCAAAATATGTCGTTCCAAATAGAATGGTCACAGGTTGTCGGTGACAGAACACATTCTGTCTCTCCAGTTCCTTCAGAGATAGTTCTGTGTTCTATTACCATCCCTAGTTACGGCTTCAGAGTGAACGGTCGTTTTTCTTTCGTTCTTTTTTTTCCTCTTTTCTTGTTCTCTCTCTCTCTCTCTTCTCTCTCTCTCTCTCTCCTCTCTCTCTTCTCTCTCTCTCCTCTCCCCTCTCTCTCATCTCTCTCTCCTCTCTCCTCTCTCTTTCTCTTCTCTCTTCTTTCCTTCCCCCCCGTCTCTCTCTCTCTCTCTCTCTCTCTCTCTCTCCTCTCTCTCTCTCTCTCTCTCTCCCCTTTTCCCACCCCGTCCTCTCTCTCTCTCTCTCCTCAAATCCAGGTAAACCCAAGTGGTAATGCAGTGTATATTTGAGTGGAGATTTTCTTAATAATTCTTTCCTTTTACTCTTTGCAATGGTTTCCTTTGATGTCCTGTCTTGTTATCGACTCTGAACCAAATCCTAGGATTTAACTGACTGGGGGAAAAAACCCACGAAAAGCCACGCGGCAATCCACTGTAAGAGAATGTTGGATGGAAAGGGAGGCCGAGCATCGGACAAAAACTACAATCCATTCTTAAATATGGAAGAAACACAAATATAATGCTCGACGAACATCCGACTACCAGAACTCGACTATGAGGCAGTGACTGTTTGATCTGCTCCCCAAGCCCCCCCCCCCCCCTCCCTCCCCCCCCGCCCCGCCCATATTCCATGTGACTTCAAAACAGTGCCTTGGACATTGTTTTTGGTGGGTTAGGGAGCAAGAACTAGACCTAGGGATATGCCTCCTTTGATAATTAAAAAGAAAAAAAAAACGGCGACTTTTTAGAAATTTGCAGTTCTTTTGCCAATTAGCGTTGTGTCTTTTTTTTTCTTTTACGAACGCACACTAAAGAATAACTTGACCTTTTAGATTTAGTCAATGGCATTCAGCTTCTGGTACTGGGCAAGAAAAGAAGCGAACTATATTTCAAAAATTATGGTCCGTTTCAGATTTCAGTCTGGCCTTGAATTTTTTTTTTGTAAACTAGCTCTTCCCCTCCCCCTCCACGTCACCTCCTTCTCCCAGCCATCCCTCCCCCGCCCCTCCCCGACAGAGACACACACAAACATCCCCCCACCCCTCCCCGACAGAGACACACATAAAATCCCCCCCCCCCCCGCCCCTCCCCGACAGAGACACACACAAACATCCCCCCGCCCCTCCCCGACAGAGACACACACAAACATCCCGCCACCCCTCCTCGACAGAGACACACACAAACATCCCGCCACCCCTCCCCGACAGAGACACACACAAACATCCCCCCGCCCCTCCCCGACAGACACACACATAAAATCCCCCCCCCCCCCTGCCCCTCCCCGACAAAGACACACACAAACATCCCCCCGCCCCTCCCCGACAGAGACACACACAAACATCCCCCCGCCCCTCCCCGACAGAGACACACACACACATCCCGCCACCCCTCCCCGACAGAGACACACACAAACATCCCGCCACCCCTCCCCGACAGAGACACACACAAACATCCCCCCGCCCCTCCCCGACAGAGACACACACAAACATCCCGCCACCCCTCCCCGACAGAGACACACACAAACATCCCGCCGCCCCTCCCCGACAGAGACACACACAAACATCCCGCCACCCCTCCCCGACAGAGACACACACAAACATCCCGCCACCCCTCCCCGACAGAGACACACACAAACATCCCCCGCCCCTCCCCGACAGAGACACACACAAACATCCCGCCACCCCTCCCCGACAGAGACACACACAAACATCCCGCCGCCCCTCCCCGACAGACACACACACAAACATCCCGCCGCCGTTCCACAGAGAACGTATGTAGGTTTATTTGTTTTCCATAGACAGTGTGGGCAGTTTTCCATAGACAGTGTGGGCAGTTTTCCATAGACAGTGTGGACAGTTTTCCATAGACAGTGTGGACAGTTTTCCAAATCAGGTGTGTCTCCTGCACTGTCATGTAACTTCGTAAAGCACGATGAGAATGAGTGACTGGGAAGGGCTTATGATGAGTGACTGGGCAGGGCATGGAATGAGTGACTGGGCAGGGCATGGAATGAGTGATTGGGCAGGGCATGGAATGAGTGATTGGGCAGGGCATGGAATGAGTGACTGGGCAGGGCATGGAATGAGTGATTGGGCAGGGCATGGAATGAGTGACTGGGCAGGACATGGAATGAGTGACTGGGCAGGGCATGGAATGAGTGACTGGGTAGGGCATGGAATGAGTGATTGGGCAGGGCATGGGATGAGTGATTGGGCAGGGCATGGAATGAGTGACTTGGCAGGGCATGGGATGAATGACTGGGCAGGGCATGGGATGAGTGACTGGGCAGGGCATGGAATGAGTGATTGGGCAGGGTATGGAATGAGAGATTGTTTAGGGCATGGAATGATTGATTGGGCAGGGCATGAAATGAGTGACTGGGTAAGGCATAGAATGAGTGATTGGGCAGGGCATGGAATGAGTGATTGGGCAGGGCATGGGATGAGTGACTTGGGTAAGGCATGGAATGAGTGATTGGGCAGGGCATGGAATGGGTGACTGGCCAGGGCATAGAATGAGTGATTGGGCAGGGCATGGAATGAGTGACTGGTAGGGCATGGAATGAGTGATTGGGCAGGGCATAGAATGAGTGATTGGGCAGGGCATGGAATGAGTGACTGGGCAGGGCATGGAATGAGGGATTGGGCAGGACATGGAATGAGTGATTGGGCAGGGCATGGGATGAGTGACTGGGCAGGGCATGGAATGAGTGACTGAGCAGGGCATGGAATGAGTGATTGGGTAGGGCATGGAATGAGTGATTGGGCAGGGCATGGAATGAGTGATTGGGCAGGGATGGGATGAGTGACTGGGCAGGGCATGGAATGAATAATTGGGCAGAGCATGGAATGAGGGATTGGGCAGGGCATGGAATTAGGGATTGTGCAGGGCATGGAATGAGTGATTGGGCAGGGCAAGGAATGAGTGATTGGGCAGGGCTTATGATGAGCGATTGGGCAGGGCATGGAATGAGTGATTGGACAGAGTATGGAATGAGTGATTGGGCAGGGCATGGAATGAGGATTGGGCAGGGCATGGAATGAGTGACTGGACAGGGCATGGAATGAGTGATTGGGCAGGGCATGGGATGAGTGACTGGGCAGGGCATGGAATGATTGATTGAACAGGGCATGGAATAGGGTTTGTGCAGGGCATGGAATGAGTGACTGGGCAGGGCATGGGATGAGTGACTGGGCAGGGCATGGGATGAGTGACTGGGCAGGGCATGGAATGAGTGACTGGGCAGGGCTTATGATGAGTGACTGGGCAGGGTATGGAATGAGTGACTGGGCAGGGCATGGAATGAGTGATTGGGCAGGGCATGGGATGAGTGACTGGGCAGGGCTTAAGATGAGTGACTGGGCATTGCATGGAATGAGTGATGGGCAGGGCATGGAATGAGGGATTGGGCAGGGCATGGAATGAGTGATTGGACAGGGCATGGAATGAGTGACTGGGCAAGGCATGGATTGAGTGATTGGGCAGAGCATGGAATGAGTGACTGGGCAGGGCATGGAATGAGGGATTGGGCAGGCATAGAATGAGTGACTGGGCAGGGCATGGAATGAGTGATTGGGCAGGGCATGGAATGAGTGATTGGGCAGGGCATGGAATGAGTGAGTGGGCAGGGCATGGAATGAGTGATTGGACAGGGCATGGAATGAGTGATGGGCAGGGCATGGAATGAGTGATTGGGTAGGGCATGGAATGAGTGACTGGGCAAGGCATCGAAATGCCATATACGTAATTATTTATGGCATTTGAGTTGCTATGATCTCCCTGTCTTTCTGGAATCTTTAATGGAATTATGATGCCAGTAGAACATCTTTATAAATATCTAGGTATATACTTTTCTCCTCGTTGAAGCTTTAACTTTGCCTGTAAAAATCTTGCATGCAGGGCCAAAAGTGCCTTATTGTGTATTATGAAGAAATTATGTCTGCTGAAAAGAAATTCTCCGAAATTATTCTTAAAGTTTATTTGATGTTCAAATTCAACCTATGATACAATATGGAGCTGACTTGTGGGGACTGGACGCTGCTGCTATCCATGGTGAAAAGCTTCATTTACTTGGCTTGAAGAAGTTTCTCGGAGTTTCACCACGGACACCTAATGATTTTGTCTATGGCGAAACAAATCGACACCCTATATATTTACTGTCTGTAGTCAAATGTATCCAATACTAGTTAAAAGTAACTCAAATGGATGCTGAAAGACTACCTTACAGGGCATACAGAATGTTGTTAGAATTGGATTGTAGAGATAAGAAAACTTGGGTATCGAACGTTCGAAACAAATTGTATGAATATGGATTTGGAGTCGTTCGGCCTAGTCAAGGTGTCAGAGATGTGAAAGCCTTTATACACGTAATTCGTGAAAGACTGATTGACTGTAGATGGCGAGACGGGGGTATTCACATAAAAATAGTTATATGTTTTATTTTTATAGAATGATAAATGGTTTACATAGTGTGCCTAGCTACATGTCAATGGTTATTAACAGAGAATGGAAGCGTGTGATGGTAAAATTTCGTTTTGGTATTTCTGACATCTCTGTTCATCGTTCTCGCTACAGGCAAGGAATTGTTATTTTCTTTGTCCATTATGTGGTGCGTCAAGAGAAGATGAATTTCATGTTGTACTCATTTGCCAAGAACTTAGTGATCTCAGAGAACAATTTATTCCACAGAAATATTTCAAGCAACCTTACTCGTTTAAACTTGTTATGTTGATGTTGTCAACAAATGAGAACATTTTTGAGCTGCTAATGTTATATTTGAACAAAACATTCAAGAGAAGAAATCTGTATTTAACATAGGCAATAATTCTTCAGACTACAATTATATTTTCCATGTACACCCCCCCTTCTAAGGAGCTATGGCCTTTACGAATAAAATAAAATGTCTTTGTCTCTTCTTTCTCTCTCCCATTCTCCCTCTCCTTTTCCTTTTTCTTTTTCATATTGTTTTGTTTTTCATTTTTTCCCCCCACTTGCTTTTTGTTTGTTCGTTAGTTTGTTTTCTTCCTTCTTTTTCTGCTGCTGGCTGTCACGCAAGAGGTGGTGCCAGACAGTGTGGCCGCGGTGACCCCCGGTGTCGTGAGAATGTGTCAGTGGCTGTCGGGGGGCTGTGCATGACGGATGGCTGCAGCACACGGCTGTTCCCTGACGCACCCAGCTCACCCGTCGTGCAGGATTGCCTCCCCTACCCCGTATCACTCATCCGCCCTCCTTATCCAAACACACACGAGTAGAGGCTGCGCGCGCACACACACACACGCACGCACGCACAACGCACGCACACAGACACACACACACACACATGCAGCCATACACGCGTGCACACGCGCGCGTACACACACAGACACACAGACACAGACACACACACACACACACACACACACACACACACACACACACACACACACACACACACACATACATAGGCGCGCACCCATCCCCCCCCCCCCCCCACACACATACATAACCACACACACACACGCATACATGCACGCACGCACACACATACATACATACATAACCTCACACACACACACGTCACACACACACACACACACACACACACACACACACACACACACACACACACACACACACACACACACACACCTGCGTGAGAGCTCTTTAGTTATCCGTGCTGTCACCAGTGTCGAAATCAGTACGCACGGGTCTGTTGTGGGACATGGGTGCAGGAGTGGGGGAGGGGGTGTGTTCTTGTGCTTGGTTATTGATCATACCACGAACATTCCTTCTTCTTCCCCCACACCCCCCTCTACTGTCCTCTTACTGCTCCCCCCCCCCCCTCCCCCATCGATTTGTGTTTTGTTTTTGAATGAGCGTTGAACGAGATGATGCGAGAGGTTGGCATTGATGGAAAGAATTTCTAAATGCACTTGTTCAATCTTCTATTCTGGCCGTAGCAGCGGCGAACGTGCGCGGAAAGGGAGCTGAGTGTGTGTGTGTGTGTGGTGTGTGTGTGTGTGTGTGAGAGAGATAGTGTGAGGGGCTGGGGCAGGCCTGGCTTTCGGCAAGCACCATTTGAACAGCTCAACAAACTGATGAGAAATGGATGAGGGATGGGACAGGGGGTAACTGGGGGGACTTGGGAAGCTGCAAGGGAAGGTGTGGTGGTGATGGTGTGTGTGTGTGTGTGGGGAGGGGGGGGGGACAGCTTCTTACTGTTTCCAATCCGCCGAATCTTCGATGCTAAGGAGATAGATGAGCTAGACAAAATGTCTATATGGGTTAGAAAAGTAAGCTTTTCTATTTTTTTTTTTTTTTTTTGTTATTTCTTTTTTTTTAAAATATCAGCTCCATCCTCTCTCTCCACCACCGAACACCGTACACAGTTAAATGCCTTTAGACTGGTCTAGCAAATTTCACACCGATACGGGAGTGGGTGTTGGGTGGGTGTTGAGTCTCTTTACTGATCTCTCTGCCAGCGCGTGATGTTAAATTGTTCGTGGAGTCGCCAAGTGGCTGGTGGAAATGGCGAGCCGCTGCTGCAAGTTGGCGTGACACGCCAGTCGCGTCAACTTTTAATTTGAACCTTTTTCAGCTGGCGGGTTGGGACGGAAGGAGTGGGGAGGGAACGGGACAGGCGAAGGGGGATGGGGTGGGGTGGGTGTGGTGGACTTAGAGCGCTTTTCCAATGATCTCCACCTTTAATATTGTTATTATCATTATGGTTACTGATATTGCTCTTATTCCTCGACGAGATTTGCAATATGTAGCTTTATTGAACTATCATACTGTACACACACATTTATTCATTCATTTCTCACGCAGCTGTGGTTCTTTTGCCCCCCCCCCCCCCTCCCCTACCCCAAAACGGCAGATACCAGCAAGCCTTTCAATCTGCACTTTGCAATAAATTATGCTAATGAACCCAAATCCCTCCCCTCTCTTACAACCTAATCTCCTGCCGTCGCTGGCGTAACTTGCATAATGAACGCGAGCCGAATTTCCTGCCGGCGAAATCATAATCAGATCTGTCGTCTGCTTTACAAGCGAGGGAACAGAACGCCGAACGCCTGTCAAAAGACTCCTGTCGGTTGGCTGAAAACCGCGCTGTCTTGGTTCACCGAGTGCAGAAAGATCGAAAGCTCTGATTGGATTGTCGGGAGGCGCAAGCGAAGAGAATGCCAGGAGCGGCCCGTTCTCCGTTCAAAGCCGGGAAGCCAATACAGTACTCCCCCCCCCCCCCCCCCCCCCCACTCCCTCTTTTTTTCACCCTGTCTCCATTTTTTTTTTCGCTTTAAAAGTGTGTGTGTGTGTGTGTGTGTGTGTGTGTGTGTGTGTGTGTGTGTGTTCATTCCTCTCCTCTCCTCTCTCTCTCCTCCTCTCTCTCCTCCTCTCTCTCTCTCCATCTCTCTTCTCTCTCTCACTCTCTCTCTCTCCTCTCTCTCTCTAACGTTAGTCCCTGAAGGAAAAGGCCAGATGGTAAAAGCATCTTCTTGCTTATTTGTTACCATTGGCTATAAAGATTATCAATAATTCAGTCTCTCTCTCTCTCTCCTCTCTCTCTCTGATGTCGTTCGACTGTTCGTTCGTTCGACTGTTCGTTCGTGTTTAGTTTGTTTTCACAACGAAACTCGCTGTGAAACTGAAATGCAAAATGAATGACACACACGTAATCAATGCAATGACTGGTGATTCACACAGGCGACTGTGCAATGCACACGAATGGAGCAAAGACTTCCCGAGTAGTTTTTTCAGGTCAGGTTTTCAGCTGTGGAGGTATAATTTACATGTTCATTATCATTTATTCTTGTTACTTTTTGTTGTTGTAAATGCTGTTTTCTGTGTGTCTTCTTGTAATCTTTATCAAACGCAATCACTTTATCCCGATTCCCGCTAAAAAAAATCCACAGAGAGCCATACGTATCATACCGCCGTGAGGCAACTCACTGGAGGAGGCACTGCACTGCTGCCGAGTCATTGCGGTGATATAGAGCAATGTCGGAAGACGGTACCTTTATAGTGTTGCTAGGAAAGTTAGCATCTGACCTCTATATCTGTTGGTAGTACTTCACATCTATACCCTATGTCTGATAGTATTACCACACATCTGTTGTTACTATA
>CM031613.1:11485433-11490433 GCA_018398815.1 Conus ventricosus
TTTATTCCTGTACACAAAGCATGGGTCCCTGGAGGTCCGCGAGGTCTGCAGGCGACGTAGGGCGGAGTTTAACAGCCAGATGTCCGAAAGGAAATGCTGTCTAAGTATGATTAGCTCCATTATTGCTCGACCTCGTCCCAACCCACACCCTCATCCCCCGGCCTTCCCCGCGGTATTATAAATGGTAATGGCCGCTCGTTGGTGGGGAGCACTGTGGGCATTGGTGTCTCCAAGTGGATTGGGGTTAAACCACTCCACTCTGTGCAGAGCTGGCCACTCTGACTGTTGACACTTCGTGATTTCCTTTGTATCCTTCACTGGATCCTCAAGCATAGGCCCAAAGATTCCCCTAACATTCATACTGTTTCAATAATGGAATTAATTTGTCAGCAACTTATTTCCTTACCACACTTTCTTTTTGCTTTACTTTTCTGCTCTTCGCTGCCAGCTTTTGGGTGCTGTTGGATTCCGCTCTTGAACCCTTGGTGACGAGAATACCACAGATTGGTAGACTGTGGTGTATCTCCGGCTGATGCCAGGGGAGCAGAGATAGTCAGCCGTGGCTCTCTGACGAGTCCCATCAAGCAAGGCCTCAAAGCAGGCGATATGAATGGTTCTGCCTTCAAAATGGGTTACGATGGTCCCGTGTGCAGCAGGCGATATGAATGGTTCTGCCTTCAAAATGGGTTACGATGGTCCCAGTGCACTGCGAGTGCAGGATTTTATATTTAGAATATATTTCCCTGAGTCTTCGTTCTCATTTTTTCCCTTGTTTCCTCCATTTAAAAAAAATATTTGCCAAGTGATTAATGTCATGATGGAGAAATGGTCAGCCTAATCTTTGCCAAGTCATTAATGTAATGACGGAGAAAGGGTCAGCCTGCACTTGTTTTCCCCCACGTCTAAATTGTTTAGCAATTTTTGTTACAGCAGTAATGGGTGGAGATGGCAGTTGAGAAATGTTACCGCTAATGCTGTTTATGATGATGATGATGATTCCATTGCATGTGCTTTGGGGGCTGGCTCCGCTGAAGCTGCTGGTATTGTTGTGGTCAACATTGTTCAGACCGTTGTGGTTTCTTTTGCAAATGCTGCTGTTACTCGCTTTAACAAAAGGTGATGGTCACATAGGTCAAGAGAACTAGAGATTGTCCGTGTCTGCGGAAGAGGACAGCATGCTGGGGGGATGAGCAGCCCCTCTGCCGCCGCTTTAACCGTCACTGACCTCAAGGTATCTAACCCAGTCACACCTGCAGTGACCCACGCGCAGGTTGGAACTCACGACCGTCAACTCCGCAGACAAACGCTCTGACCACTTGACCTCGACAGAAGAAGGCCTCAAGTACATATGCTGTGGTTATAACGTCTTTGATACTGCTGCTGCTGTTGTTGATGCTGTTGTCGTTGCTGCTACTACTACTACTACTACTACTACTTCTACTACTACTACTGCTGCTGCTGCTGGTAGCTGTCATTGCTGTTTTTGCTGCAGTTAGTAACGTCATCTACACATAGGACACAAAGCACGGTGTGTGCTGTCTTTCTTTCAGGTGCTCAAGGTCATCTACACATAGGACACAAAGCACGGTGTTTGTGTCTTTCAGGTGCTCAATGTCATCTACACAGAGGACACAAAGCACGGTGTGTGGTGTCTTTCAGGTCATAGGACACAAAGCACGGTGTGTGTGTCTGTCAGGTCATAGGACACAAAGCACGGTGTGTGTGTCTGTCAGGTCATAGGACACAAAGCACGGTGTGTGGTGTCTGTCAGGTGATAGGACACAAAGCACGGTGTGTGGTGTCTGTCTGTCAGGTCATAGGACACAAAGCACGGTGTGTGTGTCTGTCAAGTCATAGGACACAAGGCACGGTGTGTGGTGTCTGTCAGGTCATAGGACACAAAGCACGGTGTGTAGTGTGTGTCTGTCAGGTCATAGGACATAAAGCACGGTGTGTAGTGTCTGTCTGTCAGGTCATAGGACACAAAGCACGGTGTGTAGTGTCTGTCTGTCAGGTCATAGGACACAAAGCACGGTGTGTAGTGTCTGTCTGTCAGGTCATAGGACACAAAGCACGGTGTGTAGTGTCTGTCTGTCAGGTCATAGGACACAAAGCACGGTGTGTAGTGTCTGTCTGTCAGGTCATAGGACACAAAGCACGGTGTGTAGTGTCTGTCTGTCAGGTGCTCATTTTGCAGACGCTGGCACTAACGATTGGAACAGCTCTACCAAGGCTGGAATACTCTGTGTGTGTGTGTGTGTGGTGTGTGTGTGTGTGTGTGTGTGTGTGTGTGTGTGTGTGTGTGTGTGTGCGTGCGCGTGCGAGCGCAAACTCGCGTGCTTACTTTAAAGTAGGTGTGTTGTGTCGTATGCGTGTGAGTGTGCGCCCTTTAAAGTAGGTGTGTGTGCTGGCGTGTTGGCGCACAGTGGCGAATTTTCTTTCTCTTTTGGCAACATACCACTCTGATACCAACGATATGACCCACACGCATACCACTCTGATACCAACGATATGACCCACACGCAAGATTGTCGCCAAAGCATTCTTGCAGAAACCGGCGCCGAACCTTTGATAAGAAAATGCGTGTGGCACTTTAGCTTCACAATTGTTTGTTGTTTTAAACCCGCGGGCATTCACTCGATGGAAGAGAGAGAGAGAGAGAGAGAGAGAGAGAGAGAGAGAGAGAGAGAGAGAGAGAGAGAGAGAGAGAATAGTAATAGTTCATTGTGGAGATGGTGCTTGAGGCTGGTGTAGCCCACACACACACACTCACTCACACACACACACACATACATTAAACAAACGCGCGCGCATGCACACACACACACACACACACACACACACACACACACACACACACACACACACACACACACACACACACACACACATAGAGAAGAGAGAGAGAGAGAGAGAGAGAGAGAGAGAGAGAGAGAGAGAGAGAGAGAGAGAGAGATTTGTTGATTGAGTGGTTACATTACCGTGGCTGGGTTACAGATAAGCAAAATTCCGGGCAAAGAAAAGTGATTATGAAGAGCACAGACGGACGGACAGACAGACAGACAGACAGACAGACAGACAGAGGATGGCGATGAAAAGGATGGGAGAGAGAGAGAGAGAGAGAGAGAGAGAGAGAGAGAGAGAGAGAGGTGCACGCTGTTAACTGGACGTTAGAAGAGAGAGATGGGGGTGGGGGGGGGTGGGGGGGGGGGTGGGGGTGGGGCGATGAATGCCCAGTCTCCTCAGACGCCAATCTCTCAGCCACTTCCTGCACCAATGACAGCTAATGCTGCAGTGACGCAACACGCCACAGTGTCTGTATTGAGACAGGCACTTACCGTTACTGTTCCATATTTTGATCTCCCTTGCATCCTTAAATGGATCCTCAAGCATAGGCTCAAAGATTGTCCCCCCACATTTTGTACTGTTTGGATAATGTTTTAGTTTTTCAGCAACTTTTTACCTCTCCACACATTCGGTTTATTTTATTCTACTACCTTTCGCTGGCTGCTTTGGGGTGCTGTTGGATTCTTCTTTGAACCCTCGGTGGTGAGAACACCACAGAATTACGGACTGTGGTGTGTCTCTATTTGACGCCAAGAGAACAGACACAATTTGTCCTTAAGGGCCTCAGGCCAATAGGACGTTAATCTCACCATCAAAGCAGACACAATCAGCTGTCTTTTTGATGAGTTCTGATCCAGCGGACGGAAGGCCTAGGAGCAGGCGATACATATAGATCTGCCTTCGGGAGGGATTGCAATGGTTCCCTCATGCAGCTAGAGAAGGGTTGTCATTTTTATAATATACATATTTTTTCAATTTTTTGTACTTTAATTTCAAATCTTTGCCAAGTCATTACTATAATGATGAAAGAATTGTTAACCTACACTTGTTTTACCCCCACTACTTAATTGTTAAGTACTTACCGGCGATCCTGTCCTTGTCAGTACAACACGACACAGTGTCTGTATTGAGACAAGCACTTACCGGCGATCCTATCCTTGTCTTTACAACACGACACAGTGTCTGTATTGAGACAAGCACTTACCGGCGATCCTATCCTTGTCTTTACAACACGACACAGTGTCTGTATTGAGACAAGCACTTACCGGCGATCCTACCTTGTCTTCACAACACGACACAGTGTCTGTATTGAGACAAGCACTTACCGGCGATCCTGTCCTTGTCACTACAACACGACACAGTGTCTGTATTGAGACAAGCACTTACTGGCGATCCTATCCTTGTCTTTACAACACGACACAGTGTCTGTATTGAGACAAGCACTTACCGGCGATCCTATCCTTGTCTTTACAACACGACACAGTGTTTGTATTGAGACAAGCACTTACCGGCGATCCTATCCTTGACAGTACACACAGTGTCTGTATTGAGACAAGCACTTACCGGCGATCCTCTTCTTGTCACTTGCACGGCGCTCCCGAAGGCTGACTGCGGTTGCCTAAAATGACAACCAGTTGAAACACACACACACACACACACACACACACACACACACATCAACAACAATACCCGATAAAAACACCATCGTCATATAAAAAAAAAGATTGCTCATATACAAAGCCCAGTCGTTCTTACATCGGTGAGCGCTTTTTTTTTTGTTTCTTTGTCACTTTATTCCTTCCGTGTGTGTTCAGCACAGTGGGCAGTGCATCAAGCTCTCATTCAGGCGGTTCCGAGTTCGATCCTTGAGGAGGGGTCCATTGTGATGTGCTAACGTTCTGATAGGAGGAGCGCAGTGTTGGACAGACTCCCTCCCCCCATCTTTCTCTACATTCCCTCCCTCCCCCTCTTTCTCTTTCACTCGGTTCTAAGGTTGAGATTTACGTCCAACTGGCCGGAGACCCTGAAGGACAAGGTCCACTCACAGACCGAAGTCTGTACTTGACGTGGCAGTTGTGGTGGTTGGCAGTGTACTTGACGTGGCAGTTGTGGTGGTTGGCAGTGTACTTGACGTGGTAGTTGTGGTGGTTGGC
>CM031613.1:11497933-11500433 GCA_018398815.1 Conus ventricosus
AAAAGCACAGAGACATAAAGCAGAATGCACAGAGACATAATGCAGAATGCATAGAGACATAATGCAGAGACATAATGCAGAATGCACAGAGACATAATGCAGAATGCACAGAGACATATAAAGAGCACAGAGACATAATGCAGAATGCACAGAGACATATAAAGAGCACAGAGCCAAAATGCAGAGAGCACAGAGACATAATGCAGAGACGGCCAGAAAGAAATGGATTAATCAGAACACAGCTGTTTTGTTTCCCCTTTCCTGGGTACAAGCAGTTCAGTTTAATTCATGTCGCTTATAGCACAGCTAACCGAAAGGGCCATATCAGGGCTGTCACTTGTTGAAGTCAACTGTCTATGTACATTATAAACACACACACACACACACCACACACACACACACACACACACACACACACACACACACACACACACACACACACACACACACACACACAGCTCATTAGAATATGAGAAGAAAAAAAAAACACGCTGAAATTAATTTTAAAGATTTTTCTCCATAAGATCTCAGATCAGCTGAATTATGTTCATCTCTTTCACGAATGAAAAAGTCACGTCAGGTGGGACATCTCTGACATCATGCAAGTCCCAACAATCGCTAAGGAAATGTTTTATAGTATCACATGCAAAGCTCCATGGAGCTTCAGCGCTTTCAACAGCTAAGAGTAGATGTAACAGGAGTGGCCTGCGTGCAAACAGCCAAGAGTAGATGTAACAGGGGTGGCCTGTGTGCAAACAGCTAAGAGTAGATGTAACAGGAGTGGCCTGTGTGCAAACAGCCAAGAGTAGATGTAACAGGGGTGGCCTGTGTGGAAACAGATAAGAGTAGATGTAACAGGAGTGACCTGTGTGCAAAGCGATAAGAGTAGATGTAACAGGGGTGGCCTGTGTGCAAAGAGATAAGAGTAGATGTAACAGGGGGGGGGGGGGGGGGGGGGGGGGGGGGGGGGGGGGGGGGCTGTGTGCAAACAGCTAAGAGTAGATGTAACAGGAGTGGCCTGTGTGCAAACAGATAAGAGTAGATGTAACAGGGGGGGGGGGGGGGGGGGGGGGGGCTGTGTGCAAACGGCTTAAAAACTGTTTCTTCTTTACGGCCACCGATGGCACATCGTAAAAACTCTAAAAATTGGATGGATCTCAAAGAGTTTCATATCCGTCCGTGTGGTGCAGTCCTGTTGTCCTAAGTCTTTGACAGAAGCCCGAGCTGTGAGTTCCAGATTAGTGCGAGGGACAGACAATCTGCTCAATCAGTGCGAGGGACAGACAATCTGCTCAATCAGTGTGAGCGACAGACAATCTGCTCAATCAGTGTGAGGGACAGACAATCTACTCAATCAGTGTGAGGGACAGACAGTCTGCTCAACTCTCTATTTGTAGCTTTCTTGGCAAGTGGATCAACCACCTCATTGTCTTAATTGTCGACCTGAACGTGAACTCAAGCAAAACGAAATATGTTGTTATGTTGTAACTATGAGATTTCAGAGAGATGAACTGTTCAAACGATGTCAGAAGCTTAAGATGCTTAAAGTTACGTCAGCCATGGGATCGAAAGCATAGAGCCAGAGACAATGAGGAAGTCATAATGTCGTGATTCAGAAACCGCTGGAATGCCAGGATCAGGTGGTTATGAGCTGAAACTCTTTTGTTGAAAAAAAGATTCTTCACCGCAAGATGAAAAAACACACTTTTTTCCCCCGAAGCTTAGGCAGTGTAGACGTGCGACCAAGTTGTTCAATATCTAGGAGAAGGGATGCCGTTTCTGTTTCTGAACAAAGAAGGGATGCCACCAGCCGCCGTGGCGAAGTGGTTAGCGTCGCGGACTCCCGGCTGGGAGGTCGTGGGTTCGAATCCCATCAGAAGTCATGTGGGTTTTTCTGCCCCGACCGGCTCCTACCCAGAGTTGAGTTGCTGCGGACTCAGTTGGGAAGACTGGGACCACACAGTTGAGTTTCATCCACTTAATGGATGCGTTTCTGAGAGTGTTGCTCAAATTTCCTGACCAACACTGCAGGTGCCTGTATCTCTCGGGCCTGGTTGACGCCGGGATATATTATGAAAGGAAGCGTAGAGTACAGCCCTGTCAAGTAGTCTCAGACCGAAATGGAAATCCGTAGCATCATCTTAATCATCCTCATTCTCATCAATCAGCATTAAAAAAAAAAAGTCTCAAATTCTGTGGCCCTTCATGCCCTGCTCTCATGGTGACCTCAATTTCGATGTCCTCTCCACGTCTGTGGCCTTGGTTTGGTTCAGTCGGGGTCGCCGGTATCGGCGAGTCCATGGGGGCTGTCGTTGGACGGACGTGGTGGCGCCCTCCGGAGGGAGAGCTCACTCACGCCGGCTCCGCGACTAAGCAATTATTGTCGTCAATAGGGGGCTTAGAAGGTGGTGTCCTGCGTATGTTAGATCAGAACAGGCGCCACTGAACACCACCGAAGTGACTCGGCAGCAGTGCAGTGTCTCCTCCGGTGGGTTGCCTC
>CM031613.1:11512933-11535433 GCA_018398815.1 Conus ventricosus
TCATGTCTCTGTCTACCCCCAGCAGTCCATTCAGTAACAACCTGACACTGTCATGTCTCTGTCTACCCCCAGCAGTCCATTCAGTAACAACCTTACACTGTCATGTCTCTGTCTGTCTACTCCCAGCAGTCCTTTCAGTAACAACCTGACACTGTCATGTCTCTGTCTGTCTACCCCAGCAGTCCATTCAGTAACAACCTGACACTGTCATGTCTCTGTCTGTCTACCCCCCGCAGTCCATTCAGTAACAACCTGACACTGTCATGTCTCTGTCTGTCTACCCCCAGCAGTCCATTCAGTAACAACCTGACACTGCCATGTCTCTGTTTACCCCCAGCAGTCCATTCAGTAACAACCTGACACTGTCATGTCTCTGTCTGTCTATCCCCAGCAGTCCTTTCAGTAACAACCTGACACGGCATGTCTCTGTCCTGTCTACCCCCAGCAGTCCATTCAGTAACAACCTGACACTGTCATGTCTCTGTCTGTCTACCCCCAGCAGTCCTTTCAGTAACAACCTGACACTGTCATGTCTCTGTCTGTCTACCCCCAGCAGTCCATTCAGTAACAACCTGACACTGTCATGTCTCTGTCTGTCTACCCCCAGCAGTCCATTCAGTAACAACCTGACACTGTCATGTCTCTGTCTGTCTACCCCCAGCAGTCCATCCAGTAACAACCTGACACTGTCATGTCTCTGTCTACATCCAGCAGTCCATTCAGTAACAACCGGACACTGTCATGTCTCGTCTACTTCCAGCAGTCTATTCAGTAATACCCTGACACTGTCATGTCTCTGTCTGTCACCCCCAGCAGTCCATTCAGTAATACCTGACACTGTCATGTCTCTGTCTACTCCCAGCAGTCCATTCAGTAACAACCTGACACTGTCATGTCTCTGTCTATCTACCCCCAGCAGTCCATTCAGTAACAACCTGACACTGTCATGTCTCTGTCTGTCTACCCCCAGCAGTCCATTCAGTAACAACCTGACACTGTCATTTCTCTGTCTACTCCAGCAGTCCATTCAGTAACAACCTGACACTGTCATGTCTCTGTCTGTCTACCCCCAGCAGTCCATCAGTAACAACCTGACACTGTCATGTCTCTGTCTACCCCCAGCAGTCCATTCAGTAACAACCTGACACTGTCATGTCTCTGTCTACCCCCAGCAGTCCATTCAGTAACAACCTGACACTGTCATGTCTCTGTCTACTCCCAGCAGTCCAATCAGTAACAACCTGACACTGTCATGTCTCTGTCTGTCTACCCCCAGCAGTCCATTCAGTAACAACCTGACACTGTCATGTCTCTGTCTACTCCCAGCAGTCCATTCAGTAACAACCTGACACTGTCATGTCTCTGTCTGTCTACCCCCAGCAGTGCATTCAGTAATACCCTGACACTGTCATGTCTCTGTCTGTCTACCCCCAGCAGTCCATTCAGTAACAACCTGACACTGTCATGTCTCTGTCTACTCCCAGCAGTCCATTCAGTAACAACCTGACACTGTCATGTCTCTGTCTGTCTACCCCCAGCAGTCCTTTCAGTAACACCTGACACTGTCATGTCTCTGTCTGTCTACCCCCAGCAATCCATTCAGTAACAACCTGACACTGTCATTTCTCTGTCTTCTCCCAGCAGTCGAATCAGTAACAACCTGACACTGTCATGTCTCTGTCTGTCTACCCCCACAGTCCTTTCAGTAACAACCTGACACTGTCATGTCTCTGTCTGTCTACCCCCAGCAGTCCTTTCAGTAACAACCTGACACTGTCATGTCTCTGTCTGTCTACCCCCAGCAGTCCATTCAGTAACAACCTGACACTGTCATGTCTCTGTCTACTCCCAGCAGTCCATTCATAACAACCTGACACTGTTATGTCTCTGTCTGTCTACCCCCAGCAGTCCATTCAGTAACAACCTGACACTGTCATGTCTCTGTCTACTCCCAGCAGTCCATTCAGTGACAACCTGACACTGTCATGTCTCTGTCTACTCCCAGCAGTCCATTCAGTAACAACCTGACACTGTCATGTCTCTGTCTACCCCCAGCAGTCCATTCAGTAACAACCTTACACTGTCATATCTCTGTCTGTCTACCCCCAGCAGTCCTTTCAGTATCAACCTGACGCTGTCATGTCTCTGTCTGTCTACCCCCAGCAGTCCATTCAGTAACAACCTGACACTGTCATGTCTCTGTCTACATCCAGCAGTCCATTCAGTAACAACCGGACACTGTCATGTCTCTGTCTACTTCCAGCAGTCCATTCAGTAATACCCTGACACTGTCAGTCTCTGTCTGTCTACCCCCAGCAGTCCATTCAGTAATACCCTGACACTGTCATGTCTCTGTCTACTCCCAGCAGTCCATTCAGTAACAACCTGACACTGTCATGTCTCTGTCTATCTACCCCCAGCAGTCCATTCTGTAACAACCTGACACTGTCATGTCTCTGTCTGTCTACCCCCAGCAGTCCATTCAGTGACAACCTGACACTGTCATTTCTCTGTCTACTCCCAGCAGTCCATTCAGTAACAACCTGACACTGTCATGTCTCTGTCTGTCTACCCCCAGCAGTCCATTCAGTAACAACCTGACACTGTCATGTCTCTGTCCTACCCCCAGCAGTCCATTCAGTAACAACCTGACACTGTCATGTCTCTGTCTACCCCAGCAGTCCATTCAGTAACAACCTACACTGTCATGTCTCTGTCTGTCTACCCCCAGCAGTCCTTTCAGTAACAACCTGACACTGACATGTCTCTGTCTGTCTACCCCCAGCAGTCCATTCAGTAACAACCTGACACTGTCATGTCTCTGTCTGTCTACCCCCAGCAGTCCATTCAGTAACAACCTGACACTGTCATGTCTCTGTCTGTCTACCCCCAGCAGTCCATTCAGTAACAACCTGACACTGCCATGTCCTCTGTTTACCCCCAGCAGTCCATTCAGTAACAACCTGACACTGTCATGTCTCTGTCTGTCTATCCCCAGCAGTCCTTTCAGTAACAACCTGACACTGGCATGTCTCTGTCTGTCTACCCCCAGCAGTCCATTCAGTAACAACCTGACACTGTCATGTCTCTGTCTGTCTACCCCCAGCAGTCCTTTCAGTAACAACCTGACACTGTCATGTCTCTGTCTGTCTAACCCCCAGCAGTCCATTCAGTAGCAACCTGACACTGTCATGTCTCTGTCTGTCTACCCCCAGCAGTCATTCAGTAACAACCTGACACTGTCATGTCTCTGTCTGTCTACCCCCAGCAGTCCATTCAGTAACAACCTGACACTGTCATGTCTCTGTCTACATCCAGCAGTCCATTCAGTAACAACCGACACTGTCATGTCTCTGTCTACTTCCAGCAGTCCATTCAGTAATACCCTGACACTGTCATGTCTCTGTCTGTCTACCCCAGCAGTCCATTCAGTAATACCCTGACACTGTCATGTCTCTGTCTACTCCCAGCAG
Source organism: Conus ventricosus (assembly GCA_018398815.1). Taxonomy (NCBI): domain Eukaryota; kingdom Metazoa; phylum Mollusca; class Gastropoda; order Neogastropoda; family Conidae; genus Conus; species Conus ventricosus. The sequence goes on from CM031613.1 coordinate 11,516,407, forward strand.
TCCATTCAGTAACAACCTGACACTGTCATGTCTCTGTCTATCTACCCCCAGCAGTCCATTCAGTAACAACCTGAAACTGTCATGTCTCTGTCTGTCTACCCCCAGGAGTCCATTCAGTAACAACCTGACACTGTCATTTCTCTGTCTACTCCCAGCAGTCCATTCAGTAACAACCTGACACTGTCATGTCTCTGTCTGTCTACCCCTAGCAGTCCATTCAGTAACAACCTGACACTGTCATGTCTCTGTCTACCCCCAGCAGTCCATTCAGTAACAACCTGACACTGTCATGTCTCTGTCTACCCCCAGCAGTCCATTCAGTAACAACCTTACACTGTCATGTCTCTGTCTGTCTACCCCCAGCAGTCCTTTCAGTAACAACCTGACACTGTCATGTCTCTGTCTGTCTACCCCCAGCAGTCCATTCAATAACAACCTGACACTGTCATGTCTCTGTCTGTCTACCCCCAGCATCCATTCAGTAACAACCTGACACTGTCATGTCTCTGTCTGTCTGGCCCCAGCAGTCCATTCAGTAACAACCTGACACTGTCATGTCTCTCTTTACCCCCAGCAGTCCATTCAGTAACAACCTGACACTGTCATGTCTCTGTCTGTCTATCCCCAGCAGTCCTTTCAGTAACAACCTGACACTGGCATGTCTCTGTCTGTCTACCCCCAGCAGTCCATTCAGTAACAACCTGACACTGTCATGTCTCTGTCTGTCTACCCCCAGCAGTCCATTCAGTAACAACCTGACACTGTCATGTCTCTGTCTACTCCCAGCAGTCCATTCAGTAACAACCTGACACTGTCATGTCTCTGTCCTGTCTACCCCCAGCAGTCAATTCAGTAACAACCTGACACTGTCATGTCTCTGTCTGTCTACCCCCAGCAGTCCATTCAGTAATACCCTGACACTGTCATGTCTCTGTCTGTCTACCCCCAGCAGTCCATTCAGTAACAACCTGACACTGTCATGTCTCTGTCTTCTCCCAGCAGTCCATTCAGTAACAACCTGACACTGTCATGTCTCTGTCTGTCTACCTCCAGCAATCCTTTCAGTAACAACCTGACACTGTCATGTCTCTGTCTGTCTACCCCCAGCAGTCCATTCAGTAACAACCTGACACTGTCATGTCTCTGTCTACATCCAGCAGTCCATTCAGTAACAACCTGACACTGTCATGTCTCTGTCTACCCCCACAGTCCATTCAGTAACAACCTGACACTGTCATGTCTCTGTCTGTCTACCCCAGCAGTCCTTTCAGAACAACCTGACACGGCATGTCTCTGTCTGTCTACCCCCAGCAATCCATTCAGTAACAACCTGACACTGTCATGTCTCTGTCTGTCTACCCCCAGCAGTCCATTCAGTAACAACCTGACACTGTCATGTCTCTGTCTACTCCCAGCAGTCCATTCAGTAACAACCTGACACTGTCATGTCTCTGTCTGTCTACCCCCAGCAGTCCATTCAGTAACAACCTGACACTGTCATGTCTCTGTCTGTCTACTCTTGAATGCTATTCTTATGGCGTTGATTTTTACGTGTGACGATAACACTGCTGTCTATAATATACTTTTTTGCGTTGATTCCAAGTCAGTTCTATAAAACGTGGAAAATTGGGAATAAAAAATAAGAAAAGATGTACTTTTTGAAATAAGACATTACATACATGTTATTATGTTGAAAGGAATTGTGGTGTCTTTTTGCTGGATTCCATCACACTGTGGCATATCTAGTAATGAAACAGCAGATGAATTAGCTAGAGATGGTGCGTTAAGAAAAAAACTGAGAGTAATTTAAAACTTGACGTTCAAGAAATTAATTCGCTATTAGAAAAATGCGTGAACAGTGAACACCTTCTAGAGAAGTATGAAATCTTATCATGTCCACGGTATTTGTCATCTTTTATATACAAGCTTCGACTCAATTCGTGGAAAACCAAGTTTTCCCAAAGCGTAGCACGTGATTGTTCAAATCTTCTATCAGTGGACCATATTCTTTTTCATTGTTCAATATTAACTTCATTGTATAAAGAATCGAACGTGGATGTGACTATACACGATTCTATGAAAACAATAACCCACAAACCAGAAATCGTGCAAATAGCGAAAGTGCTTTCCATACAATCAAATTAATAGATTTTAATAAACTCTCCACTTCCCCTTGCTTCCTTCTTGTTTTTAAACATTTTTTCGAATTTTTATTTATTTATTTATTTTGTAAGTCTAATATCACCAAGTGTGAACAGACTCTAAATTAATGAACTCACTCACTCACTGTCTACTCCCAGCAGTCCATTCAAAGCCTTTTCCCCTCCCTGCACCAGTCTGTCCACACTACCTCCCCCTGCTCATCTCAGATTCCCCCCCCCCCCCCCCCCCGTTGCGCCCCCCCCCCCCCTCATTCCTGCCCCGGCTCTTTTCTTCCCTTTTTTGTGTGAATTTTTTAAAGTCGGTGAAAACAAGACCAGTCCCCACAAAGGTTGCATTTCAAAGCCCAGTCCAACAGTCGAACAGCGATCCGGTTCGTAGTCACTCTCTATGAGGTTCTATTTTTATTTTATTGATTGTCGCGAAGATTTCGAGTGACAATAGAAACAAAACTGATCATTGTGATGTTGTTGTTGTTGTTGTCGTACCCTGGCTAAAAGACTCCAGGGATCATCCGAATAGCCGAAGTACTTGATCACCATGGTACAAATGCATCAGCTGGGGATGAGAACATTACGTGTGTGACCGTTTTTGATTACCCTGCCACGTGGGCAGCCATACTCCTACTTCGGGGATTTGGAGAATGATAATGTTATGCTAGGAGCTTGTCACAACTGAAGACAATCCCCGCATAACTATGCAGAGCATAACAACATTTTGATGTAGCCTTGGTGTTCTAGCCTATGTCAGTTGGTCTGACACAGCCTTAAACCAAGGCGAATCATTGTGATTTAAAGAGACAGAAGAGAAAGGGATAAGAAATGAAAAGCGAAATGAAACGTAAAGGACGGGACCTAGGAAATGAAACATGATAGACCTTACCCCATTCCCCCCTCCCCTCTCTCCAGACTTTCCCCCTTCCCTCCCCTGCCCCCTTCCCCTCCCGCCCCTTCCGTCTCAGTCGTGTTGGATAAAGGGGAAAAAAAGTGATGAGCGATCTTGATGTAGAATGCGCGTCACACAAACGGCTCACTACTTTAATGAGAGAAAGTGGCTTTCTTCCGTTTTATATTATTATCTCCTGTCCATTAACATTAACCGCTCGGTTGTGTGTGAGTGTGTGCGTGCGTGTTTGTGTGTGTGGTGTGTGTGTGTGTGTGTGTGTGTGTGTGTGTGTGTGTGTGTGAGTGTGTGTGTGTGTGTGTGTGTGTGTGCGTGCGTGCGTGCGTGCGTGCGTGTGCGTGCGTGCGTGCGTGCGTGCGTGCGTGCGTGCGTGCGTGCGTGTGTGTGTGTGTGTGTGTGGTGTGTGTGTGTGTGTTTTCTCTCGATTTCGCCCCCCCCCCCCCCCCCCCCCAGCATCTCAAACAACAAACAAACAACAAAAAAAAAAGAAAATCCCCTTCTTCCGGTTCAAAGGTGTACGTTAATCTGTAACCTGTGACCTACGCATATCTAATTGTAAAATTTCCCCATTCACCAACAGGTTTTTTACACAGCAAATACCGTGTCCAGCTGGCACCTGCTTGTGCACATGATTATTTCACCTTCAGATCAACTATATTTCACCGCACGTCTGTTAAACGAAGAATTCATATTTTATAGAGTCGACAGTAAGCACCTTAAAAAACCTCACAATGTCAACGACATATTTCCACATTGACGGAGTTATTTCTGATCTTATCTAATGACATTGGTCTAAATCCTGGGCCAACAAACAGAACAAATCTTTGTGTAATTCATTGTAATGTTCAAAGTTTAAGAAATAAACTTACTCTTTTGGAAGCCGAATCTAGAGAATTCGACATAATTACTTTATCTGAAACATGGCTTTCTGAGTCTGTATTAAATGATTCAATATGTCTACCCAATTTTCATCCCCCCGTCCGGTGTGACCGAGCTAATGATCCCCACGGGGGAGTAGCCGTTTACGTTCAAAACTCGTTATTTTGTAAACCTCCCCCGGGATCTTCAAGTCCATGAATTAGAAGCCGTTTGGGTTGAAATCAAATTAAACCAGAAGAGTATTCTAATAGGTTCCTTTTATCGTCCACCCAATGCGCTGATACGCTATTGGGATCTTGTGAAGACAGTTTTAGAAAAGTAAACAATACAGCTCTACCGTTCTTTGTACTAGGTGACTTTAACACAGACTACCTGAACAACCCCTCTCGACACCTAACAGAAATCATTCAGTTACACAGTCTTCACCAATTAGTTACTGACCAACCCGAATCACCGACACTTCATCAACTTGTCTGAATTAACTCAAGTCTTACCCGCAGTCCTTAGCGATCACAGTATTCCATGCTTGCACCTTAAAAACACAATTAAAAACAATAACAAATTCAAAAGAAGTATATTTAACTACAATAAACTTAACAGAGACGAATTTTGTCGATTGCTACAACTTGTAGACTGGCAGTTCATTTAAATATGAGAACTGTTGACGAAACCGTTGAATATTTCACTGATACTTTCATGAGTATAGCTAAACAGTGTATGCCAACTAAAGTTATTACAGTCTACCAAAATGATGTACCTTGGATGACTGATGAAAACGACTCTTAATAGCAAAGCGCAAAAATATTCATGCAAAGGCTAAACAAACGGATTTGCCGGAAGACTGGCATAGTTTTAGGCAATTTCGGAATTACGTCACAGCAAAAGAAAGAGAACGACAGGTTGAGTTTTATAAAGAGATTGATGACAAGCATCAGATCCACTAAACTTTGGCCAAAAGGACTGGTGGAAACTAGTTCGTTCTTTTTTCAATAAAAAGGGCATTAACACTGATGACATTTCTCCTTTACTGTCAAACGGCACAACGTATTATTCTAATAAAGACAAAGCCGATATACTAAATAACTTTTTCATAGACCAATCCCACTCCGACAACGACGATGACGAACTACCACAGATGTTGTTTGCCAACTATGAAATTAATGAAATTGTACTTACTGAAGACGATATCATATCAGTTATTAGAAATCTCGACAAGACAAAATCATGTGTCCAGACCTCATCCACAACAAACTACTTATTTGTGCAGTAAATGTTATAGCTAGCCCTCTTACCCATTGTTCAATAAATGCTTGAACGAAGGTACATTTCCGTCCTCGTGGAAGAGAGCACATGTTTAAACCTATTCACAAAAAAGGACCAAGAGAATTGTGTAATAATTACCGCCGATCTCGCTCCTTAGCTGTGTTGGTAAAACTCTTGAGAGGTGTGTCCACAAACATGTGTACGCATTCTTAAAAACAAACGAAGTCATCACTCCTTTGCAATCAGGTTTTACACCAGGCGATTCCACAGTCAACCAGCTTTTGGACACATATAATTATCTTTGTTCCTCTTTTGATCGTGGGATCACAACACAAACAATCTACTTTGATATCTCAAAAGCTTTTGATCGTGTCTGGCATAGAGGACTTTACTAAAGCTAGCAGCAGTGGGGATCAGAGGGAAATTACTGGACTTTTTTCGCGATTACCTACATAATAGACAACAATCATAGTTATTAAAGGCGAAAAGTCCGAGTTGAAAAGAATTCCAGCAGGTGTTCCCCAAGGATCTGTCCTTGGTCCTTTACTGTTTTTGTTATACATTAACGACATTGTAAATGGAATTCAGGCAACAATTAAATTGTTTGCCGATGATACTATTTTATCGCTTGCCTTAAATGATCCACAAATCAGAGAAGAAATCTTAAATTCTGACCTTCAGAAAGTTGCCAGTTGGGCCAAACTTTGGAAAATTAACTTCAACGAGAATAAAACCGAACTTGTCAATATTACCCGTGACCAGTGCCACACTTTACCACTCACATTTGGAAGGAAGACCTTAGAACCGTCAAAATCTCATAAACATTTAGGAGTAACTTTTCAGGATAACTGCAAATGGGACGAACACATCCAATTCATAGCCAACAAAGTGAATATGTTAATTGCGTGTCTTAAAAAATACAAATACAGACTAACCAGAAATACTTTGGAGACGATGTACAAATCCTTTATTTTACCCCATTTTGACTACACAGACATTTTGTGGGATAACTGCACAGATACTCAGTCAATTATCTTAGAAAAGCTACACCTAGAAGCAATTCGTACCATCATTGGTGGGGTTAAGGGAACAAGTCACCAAAAATTATACGAAGAGTCTGGCTTTTGTTCATTACAAGAAAGACGGAAAAGACATAAGCTGATACAATTTCATAAATGGTTAATGGCGTCTGTCCAAACTATTTAGCTGATCTTCTCCCTTCTCTAGTCTCTGACCAAAATCGTTACCATAGGCGTCGGCCACTAGAAAGAACAGTGCCACGATTTAAAACTGAATTATAAAAAAAAAATCATTTTTACCTAGTACAGTCATTTTGTGGAACAACCTTCCAGACGACATTAAGTCAACAAACTCTATCAGCCAATTTAAACGTTTTCTGACTACGTCAGACACCACTGTTCCCTCCTACTATTACATTGGATCGAGGCAGGATCAAATAAACCATTGCAGATTACGCTTAGGAATGAGTAATATCAATCAAGACTTACACAACAGACATTTACTGGCTGATCCAAAATGTGCGTGTGGCCATCACACAGAAAACACAGAGCACTACCTGTTAGATTGCTCAAACTACATACAGATAAGAACGAATACGTTATTCACTCTCAATCCTAACTGTATTGATACTCACACACTTCTTTTGGTGACCAAACATTAACCAGGGAAGAAAACGAAAAAATTTTCAAAACTGTGCACCAGTTCATCGCCCAAAGTAAACGTTTTTAATGTTATAGCGAATTAGTGTTCTTCCGCATCTTCCTGTTCTTCTTCAGGTACTTGTTCTTCCTGATCTCCTCATGCTTGTTCATCTTCTTGTTTCTCCTCTTCTTTTTCTTCTTCTTCTCGTCGACGTTGCTGCCAGGTTGGCCCTCGGACGGCTGTGTATGGTGGTTTAGTACTCCCTCAGTTTACGACTTTGCATTAGACCCACTGCGACACGGGCTGGGCTCTTTGGTGTTTGGGGAGACGGACGCATCTCTCTCTCTCTCTCTCTCTCTCTCTCCTCTCTCTCTCTCTCTCTCTCTCTCTCCTCTCATCTCTCTCTCTCTCTCTCTCTCCCCTCTTCAAATTTGTGTAAGTTCGGTGCATTGGGAATCATGGCATTTGTTGTGTAGATTGCTTGTTTGCATCGCTGTTAGATTCTTCTGATCTGTTCTATCTTCTTTCCTGTCTTTTAATTTAAGGTAAGATTTCTATGTATTTTCCCATTTTGATATTCATTATTATTATTATTATTATTAATGAATACTTATATAGCATTTATTCAGCATTTTTCTTTCTGTCTTACTTGTCAATGTTGATCATGCAATCCGCCGATGTGTTTTTTGTTGTTAAATTTTCCGTCACTGAGCACATTATAAGCATTTGCTGTTGTTGCTTCAGTTCAACAAGTTGTTTATGTGCACATCTGTTCATTAAAGAAATGTTTAAAAAAAAAAAAAGGTTTTTTTTTTCCTCCGTCGCCGGTTGACGAAAGATAAGGTGTCAAGATGATCTGTAGACTCAAACATAAACCCAGAATCTTTCCGTATCGACTCTGTCATCTCCCTCAGAAGACTGAGACCACGTGACACTGACCAGCGTAAAGGGGCTCACTCTGTTAGCAGGCGCTTGAACTGAGTGGCGCAGTGTTGTGCCGACGACACAGAGAGCGTGGCTTTCTCCCGTGCGGGCCCCATCTCTTCCCACAGTTCACATTGTACAGAAAGAGAAACCAAGAGGAGATCAACACTACATTCGTCGCTTTCAACAACCAAATGATTACACTTAGCGTTGTCATGCAACAACCTATCTGACGATCAACATGGCGTCCATTACCTCTGCAGGTGTCAGTTGTCATTTTGCACTGTCAGCAGAAACGAAGGTTTGGAGCACAAATGATAATGCACCTTCTTTCTATCACGGGGGTCAAGGGTTCGATTCTCGACTTTATAGCCTTTCTTTCATACTGTTTATCTTTTCAAACCTTTTTTTCTTTCTTTCTTTCTTGTTCTTATTTTTTCAGATTGTTTTAATCACTTTCTTTCTGCTTTTTTCTTCTTCTTCTCTTTTTCCTCCTCCTGCTCCTTTTCCTCCCCCTCTTCCTTCTTCTTCTTCTTCTATCTTTCTTTCTTTCTTTGTTTCTTCTTCTTCTTCTTCTTCTTCTTCCTCCTCTTCTGCTTCCTCTTTGTTTGTGGTGCTTCTAGTTTGCATGCAGTTACAGCCCTGATGTGGCCCTCTGCGGTCGGCTGGCTATAAGCAACATTATCTTATCTTATCTTGCATGCAGTTTCTGACATAGGGACAGAGGTTTCACTTCTCATTTCCTGTGTGTTATATGGGTCAGCCAATCATAACTGCTATTTGTTGTTGTTGGTGTTGTAGCAGAAGTAGCAGTAACAGTATCAGCAGTAGTAGCAATGATAGTTTGCATGCAGTTTCTGACATAGAGACAGAGCTTTCATTTCTCATTTTCTGTGTGTTTTATGGGTCGGCCAATCATAACTGCTATTTGTTGCTGTTGTTGTTGTTGTTGTTGTTGTTGTTGTTGTAGCAGAAGTAACAGTATCAGCAGTAGTAGCAATGATAATAATAATAATAATAATAATAATAATAATAATAATAGTAGTAGTAGTAGTAGTAGTAGTAGCTGTAGCAATCGTACAGTGGAACTTCTCCGTAACGACCCAAAGAAGTACGTGTGAAAAACGTCCAGTTTTTAACGGGAAGACAGTCTTTATTCAGAGGCCAGTCTAGAATGGATGAGGAGAAAATGCTTTAAACCGAACCCCCCCCCCCCCCCCCGGCTTTAAATGGAACATGTCTTATTCAGAGGTAACTCTTGTAGAAACAAGGAGAGACGCTTTTTTCAGAATTTTTTTTAAAGGAAAGTTTGCTTTTTTTGATGGGAAGTAAATCTTGCAAAGGCTAGGATAATTTGTGTGTGTGTGTTTTTCTTTACATCAGCACAACAACATATAAATAAATACACAAATTCAGAGTGGAGTTCAAAATAAAGAAACATACACACGAGGAAAGATTACACTACGAAGGTGTAGACAATTCAATCTACTAATATGGAAAAATCAAGGAAGAAAAGGGGAACAATCACAAATGTATTGCTGTTTTTCTTCAAGGCACACGAGGAACATGCCGCCATATGTATAAACCGTGCAGGACAAGGCGGTCACAATTTGACATACGGATTAAGACATTTTTTCTTTATCTTGATTTGTCAAGATACTATCATCGACCTTTATTGCTTGCTTTTGTCCCCCCCCCCCCCCCATCCCAACCCCCACACGTGTCTTTCCTTAGCTCAAATCATTAGGTACACCCAAACGTGTTTCCCCCATCTCTTTCTGAAACTCTTATTGTTATATACTTCAAAAGGTGTTTCCACATCTCTTTCTGAAACTCTTATTGTTATATACTTCAAAACGTGTTTCCCCATCTCTTTCTGTAACTCTTATTGTTATATACTTCAAAAGGTGTTTCCCCATCTCTTTATATAACTCTTATTGTTATATACTTCAAAAGGTGTTTCCCCCATCTCTTTCTGTAACTCTTATCGTTATATACTTCAAAAGGTGTTTCCCCATCTCTTTCTGTAACTCTTATTGTTATATACTTCAAAAGGTGTTTCCCCCATCTCTTTCTGTAACTCTTATTGTTATATACTTCAAAAGGTGTTTCCCCATCTCTTTCTGTAACTCTTATCGTTATATACTTCAAAAGGTGTTTCCCCATCTCTTTCTGTAACTCTTATCGTTAGGTTCTTCAAAAGGTGTTTCCCTATCTCTTTCTGTAACTCTTATCGTTAGGTTCTTCAAAAGGTGTTTCCCATGGATACAATTTTCCATTCAATTCTGTGTAGTGCATATATTTTTCAACCTAATATGTGTTATGATGTCATTTCAAGAGTATTTTATTGTAAGCCTTAATTTGTTTATTCGACATCCGTAGAATAATCCGTACTCTATAGAATGTGTTCAAAATCCAACGAGTTAGTTTTTGTTTCTAAATAGGACTAATTCAAAAAGGGGAAAAATAGAAAAAAAGAAAGAAAAAAAAGAAAAGCCCCCCCTCCCCCCCAAGAGTCTGTAGAAGAACATAATTTTTAGACAAGGTATAAAAAGGAAGAAGAAGAAGTTCCCGAAAAAACAACATCATCAACAACAAGCTATTGACAGTTATCACGTTCCAACAACACTGTGTCAACAGCAGCAGCAACAGCAGCAAATGGCCACGTAAGCGACAATGATGGATCCTAATTTGGCATCATTCAATCATGTGGGGCAACTGCGTCCATTGTGCCGTGCGCCAGGCATTGTGGATCATTGTCCATTCCACCAGACTCTTCTAATCTGTGTTCTGCTCTGTTACTGTGGCGGCTTTGTTCTGTCTGTGTTTCAGCAACAGTAACAGCTGAACTGGTCACACACACACACACACACACACACACACACACACACACACACACACACACACACACACACACACACACACACTTTCCATTTTAACCAAATCGCTTACTTCGTGTTCAGCTGAATCGTTTGCTTCGTTTATCACTCTATTGTTCACTTCTATTGCAACAACTTTGTTTACAGCCATGGACTCACGAGAGTGCGCGCGCGCGCACACACACACACACCACACACACACACACACACACACACACACACACACACACACACACACATCGGACACACCAGAACTTGGAAGAGTACTCTGAAGACTGTCCCTCTGTGCAGGCGAGGTAACTCTTGCTGAACGTGAGGCGTAATGCAGATTATCTCCCTGGAGCATTTCCCAACATCGTCTGTTTGAGTGCAACAGATACAAAAACACCATCTCTCTCTCTCTCTGAATTTGTCTGTCAGGCTGACTTTGTCTGTGTGTCTGTTTGTCTGTCTGTCCGTGTGTGTGTGTGCGTGTGTGTGTGTGTGTGTGTGTGTGTGTGTGTGTGTGTGTGTGTGTGTGTGTGTGTGTGTGTGTGTGTGTCTGTTGCTTTACTTAGATATGGGTGTAGGGTGTAGCCAGTGATAGTAGCATACATCATCAATATCATTATCATCGTTATCATCCTCATCTTCAGCATCATGGAACAATAATAGAAACAGCCATGACAATCATTAATATAATGATCGGAAACAAAAAAGTTGCTGATGAGAATCAATGTAAAAAACAAAGAAGGAACGCCGTACACTTTCCATGCGTTGCAATCCTTTAATACAGCATCGTGTGAAAAGGTTGTAAATGACAAAATGAAGCTAAACCTATTATAATATATTCCCCCCCCCCCATTTTCTTCATCTTCAAATTTGTTTTTTCCTTAAAAGTTCAAATTTTTGCCAAATCAATACTATAATGACTGAAGAATTGTTAGCCTGCACTTGTTTTCCCCCACTACTTAATTGTTAAAGCTAAACCTATTGCAAGCAATAGAACGAAAGTAAACCTATTGCAAACAATAGAACGAAAGTAAACCTATTGCAAACAGTAGAACGAAAGTAAACCTAGTGCAAACAATAGAACGAAAGTAAACCTAGTGCAAGCAAGAGAACGAAAGTAAACCTATTGCAAACAGTAGAACGAAAGTAAACCTACTGCAGACAATAGAACGAAAGTAAACCTATTGCAAATAATAGAACGAAACTAAACCTACTGCAAACAATAGAACGAAAGAAAACCTATCGCAAAGAATGGAACGAAAGTAAACCTACTGCAAGCAATAGAACGAAAGTAAACCTATTGCAAACAATAGAACGAAAGTAAACCTACTGCAAGCAATAGAACGAAAGTAAACCTATTGCAAACAATAGAACGAAAGTAAACCTACAGCAAAGAAGAGAACGAAAGTAAACATACAGCAAAGTAATGATAGAACGAAATTAAGCATCTAACAAATGAGAGAACGAAAGTAAAGCTGTAGAAAATAATGGAACGAAAGTAAGCATCTAACAAATGAGAGAACGAAAGTAAGCATCTAACAAATGAGAGAACGAAAGTAAAGCGATAAGAAATGATAGAAGGGAAGTAAAGCTATAAGAAATGATAGAAGGGAAGTAAAGCTATAAGAAATGATAGAAGGGAAGTAAAGCTATAAGAAATGATAGAAGGGAAGTAAAGCTATAAGAAATGATAGAAGGGAAGTAAAGCTATAAGAAATGATAGAAGGGAAGTAAAGCTATAAGAAATGATAGAAGGGAAGTAAAGCTATAAGAAATGATAGAAGGGAAGTAAAGCTACTGCAAATGACAGAAGGAAGGCAAACCTATAGCAACAGCAGCAACATCGACAGCTAGGAACTTCTGGCTGCCGTCTAACCCAAAAGTGCAACACTATGGCAGCAGCAGCAGCAGCAGCAATAACAACAAGCTACTGGCTATCACATCATACAGTCTAACAACATTAGGTCAGCAGCAATAACAACAAGCTACTGGCTATCACATCATACAGTCTAACAACATCAGGTCAGCAGCAATAACAACAAGCTACTGGCTATCACATCATACAGTCTAACAACATCAGGTCAGCAGCAATAACAACAAGCTACTGGCTATCACATCATACAGTCTAACAACATCAGGTCAGCAGCAGCAGCAGTCGCCACACGCTATCGGCTATGAGTTAATACGTTCTAACAAAAATGTCAGCAGCAGCAGTCGTCACACACTATCGGCTATGAGTTAATACGTTCTAACAAAAATGTCAGCAGCAGCAGAAGCAGAATTAACTGGCGGTGCCTGTGACAATGATTGATATAAATGTTGGTGTCATTTAATCGTTGTGGGGAGATTGCACCCGTTTGGGCAGTCCATGTTGAAATGCCAAGCTTGTGCGTGTCATTATTTATTGCGCCTAACTAATGCCCGCATTACTCCATTATTTGGGGCCACTGTATCCATTTTGCAGTGCGCGACCGTTGAAATGCCAAGCTTTTTTTCTTCTTCTCTCTTTCGTTTATTATTAATTGCAGCGGTACCACACTGATGTGGCAGTGAGTGTTGCCATCATGCCGCCTATGCCCTGCGTCTGTAAGCCTGCCACAGCTACAGCTCCAGTGTTCAAAGAGGTCTGCATTGTACACTTCATTCACAACCAAATGATTCACTACCACAGCTTCAGCACAAGTGTTCAAAGAGGTCTGCATTGTACACTTCATTCACAACCAAATGATTCACTACCACAGCTTCAGCACAAGTGTTCAAAGAGGTCTGCATTGTACACTTCATTCACAACCAAATGATTCACTTCATGATAGCTGAATCGTTCACTTCAGTTACAGCTAAACTCGTCACAAGCGCCCCCCCCCCTCCCCCCCCCTCCCCCCCTCCCCCCCCCCCCCCCCCCGCGCGCGCGCGCGCACACACACACACACACACACACACACACACACACACACACACACACACACACACACACACACACATTTCATGGACACGGAGGCAACATTCCAAAACAGACTGACAACCAAACATGTCAACGTTTTAACCGACTTCATATCGTCGGTTGATGTTCTTTATCTCGTCGATTGATGTAGTTCTTTATTTTTTCGATTGATGTTCTTTATCTCGTCGATTGATGTAGTTCTTTATTTCGTCGATTGATGTTCTTTATCTCGTCGATTGATGTAGTTCTTTATCTCGTCGATTGATGTAGTTCTTTATTTCGTCGATTGATGTAGTTCTTTATTTCGTCGATTGATATAGTTCTTTATTTCGTCGATTCATGTAGTTGTTTGCATCGTCGGTTGATGTAGTTTTATATTTCGTCGATTGATGTAGTTGTTTATATCGTCGATTGATGTAGTTGTTTATATCGTCGATTGATGTAGTTGTTTATATCGTCGATTGATGTAGTTGTTTATATCGTCGATTGATGTAGTTGTTTATATCGTCGATTGATGTAGTTGTTTATATCGTCGATTGATGTAGTTGTTTATATCGTCGATTGATGTAGTTCTTTGTTTCGTCGATTGATGTAGTTCTTTATTTCGTCGATTGACGTAGTTCTTTATTTCGTCGATTGATGTAGTTCTTTATTTCGTCGATTGATGTAGTTCTTTATTTCGTCGATTGACGTAGTTCTTTGTTTCGTCGATTGATGTAGTTCTTCATTAGTTCTATATGAAAAAAATATTCACAGATCATGAATGGCATTTTCCCCACAGCTCCCCCCCCCCCCCCCACACACATACACACATCCCATATTCCCCCCATCTCTCCCATCCCCTCTTCGTCCTCCCCCCCCCCCCCCCCCCCCCAACCCTTTTTTCTCACACCAAACTCGCTCGTTTTCACAGCTCTGGGAAATACAGGCCGTTGTTCATCTTCTTTTTCGGCATTCGACGCTTTTGTTTTGCGTTGTTTTAGCCTCATAATCCTCGACTAGTAAATGCCCGCAAACTGTACTGGTCAACAATGTAGAGTGTGAAAAGGAATTCCGTAAAAAACGTATTCCAGTTAGACGACATGTCTTCTTCTTCTTCTTCTTCTTCTTCTTCTTCTTCTTCTTCTTCGTCGTCGTCGTCGTCGTCGTCTTCTCCTTCTTCTTCGTCATCTCTTCTTCTTCTTCTTCTTCTTCTTCTTCTTCTTCTTCTTCTTCGTTGTCGTCTTCGTCTTCTTCTTCTTCTTCTTCTTCTTCTTCTTCTTCTTCTTCTTCGTTGTCGTCTTCGTCTTCTTTTTCTTCTTCTTCTTCTTCTTCTTCTTCTTCTTCTTGTACGATCGATTTTTTTTGTTTTGCTTGTGTCAGATCTTCAATCCTGTCACCGTGCTGAATCCCACAGTCTCTCTCGAGGTCTTGACGACTGCCCCAAAGCTGCATCTGCAGTTCTGCACCCTCTGGCCAGGTTTGACGCCGTAGAACATCATGAGCTGGACTGTGTTGGAGGATGTGTTCTATGGTCGGAAATCCAGTGCCACACGGACATTCGTCTGTGTGGGCGGTCTGAATTCGGGTTGAGGTGGCTCAGCAGTCGGTAGTGGCCAGTTCTCAGTTTGAAGAGGATTGATGGCTGGTATCTCTGGAGCCGATGAATTGGATGTCTCTCGCTTTGCCAGTTTGACAAATACCCCCCCCCCCCCCTTTTCCTTCCCCACCATTGTACGCATGAATGCACTGCTCTTGTGGGTAGGTCTGGCAGACACAGTCTGATGATCACGGCTGATTTCTGGCTTCAGAGAGAGCGCCTTTGGGCGGAGTGCCAGCGATGCTGCTGCTTCTGTATGGGAACTGTCCCTGTGCCAGCTTTTCTATAGAAACTGCTCTGTGTGCCAGCTTCTGTATGGACACTGCTGTGTGTGCCAGCTTCTGTATGGACACTGCTCTGTGTATGGACACTGCTCTGTGTGCCAGCTTCTGTATGGACACTGCTCTGTGTGCCAGCTTCTGTATGGACACTGTTCTGTGTCAGCTTCTGTATGGACACTGCTCTGTGCCAGCTTCTGTATGGACACTGCTCTGTGTGTGCCAGCTTCTGTATGGACACTGCTCTGTGCCAGCTTCTGTATGGACACTGCTCTGTGTGCCAGCTTCTGTATGGACACTGCTCTGTGTCAGCTTCTGTGTGGACACTGCACTGTGCCAGCTTCTGTATGGACACTGCTCTGTGCCAGCTTCTGTATGGACACTGCTGTGTGACAGCTTCTGTATGGAAACTGCTCTGTGTGTCAGCTTCTGTATGGACATTGCTCTGTGCCAGCTTCTGTATGGACATTGCTCTGTGTGTCAGCTTCTGTATGGACACTGCTCTGTGTGCCAACTTCTGTATGGACACTGCTCTCTGTGCCAGATTCTGTATGGACACTGCTCTGTGTGTCAGCTTCTGTATGGACACTGCTCTCTGTGCCAGATTACAGTGTGCCAGCTTCTGTATGGACACTGCTCTGTGTGCCAGCTTCTGTGTGGACACTGCTCTGTGTGAGCTCCTGTATGGACACTGCTCTGTGTGCCAGTTTCTGTATGGACACTGCTCTGTGTGCCAGCTTCTGTATGGACACTGCTCTGTGTGTGCCAGCTTCTGTCTGGACACTGCTCTGTGCCAGCTTCTGTATGGACACTGCTCTGTGTGCCAGCTTCTGTATTGACACTGCTCTCTGTGCCAGCTTCTGTATGGACACTGCTCACCATCCCCCCCCCCCCCTCCGTGTCCCCCATCTCCCAGTGTGTCCTGCAGGGAACATCACCCCCCCCCCTCCATGTCTCTCCCCCAGTGTGTCCTGCAGGGAACATCACCGTCCCCCCCCCCCCTCCATGTCTCTCCCCCAGTGTGTCCTGCAGGGAACATCACCGTCCCCCCCCCCTCCATGTCTCTCCCCCAGTGTGTCCTGCAGGGAACATCACCATCCTCCCCCTCCATGTCTCTCCCCCAGTGTGTCCTGCAGGGAACATCACCGTCCTCCCCCCCCCCCCCCCCCTCCATGTCTCCCCCCCCCCCCCAGTGTGTCCTGCAAGGAACATCAGCGTCCTCCCCCCCCTCCCATGTCTCCCCCAGTGTGTCCTGCAGGGAACATCAGCGTCCTCCCCCCCCCCCCCCCTCCATGTCTCCCCCAGTGTGTCCTGCAGGAACATCACCGTCCCCCCCCCCCCCCTCCATGTCTCCCCCAGTGTGTCCTGCAGGGAACATCACCGTCCTCCCCCCCCCCCTCCATGTCTCTCCCCCCCAGTGTGTCCTGCAGGGAACATCACCGTCCCCCCCCCCCTCCATGTCTCTCCCCCAGTGTGTCCTGCAGGGAACATCACCGTCCTCCCCCCCCCCCTCCATGTCTCTCCCCCCAGTGTGTCCTGCAGGGAACATAACCGTCCCGCCCCCCCCTCCATGTCTCCCCCCCAGTGTGTCCTGCAGGAACATCACCGTCCTCCCCCCCCCCCCCCCTCCATGTCTCCCCCCCCAGTGTGTCCTGCAGGGAACATCACCATCCTCCCCCCTCCATGTCTCTCCCCCCAGTGTGTCCTGCAGGGAACATCACCGTCCCCCCCCCCCCCCCCCTCCATGTCTCTCCCCCAGTGTGTCCTGCTGTGAACATCACCGTCCTCCCCCCCCCCTCCACATGTCTCTCCCCCCTCCATGTCTCCCCCCCCCCCCCCCCCCAGTGTGTCCTGCAGGGAACATCACCGTCCCCCCCCCCCACCCATGTCTCTCCCCCAGTGTGTCCTGCAGGGAACATCACCGTCCTCCCCCCCTCCATGTCTCTCCCCCAGTGTGTCCTGCAGGGAACATCACCGTCCCCCCCCCCCCCTCCATGTCTCTCCCCCAGTGGTCCTGCAGGGAACATCACCGTCCTCCCCCAACCTCCATGTCTCTCCCCCAGTGTGTCCTGCAGGAACATCACCGTCCCCCCCTCCATGTCTCCCCCCAGTGTGTCCTGCAGGGAACATCACCGTCCTCCCTCCCCCTCCATGTCCTCTCCCCCAGTGTGTCCTGCAGGGAACATCACCATCCTCCCTCCCCCTCCATGTCTCTCCCCCAGTGTGTCCTGCAGGGAACATTACCGTCCCCACCCCCTCCATGTCTCTCCCCCAGTGTGTCCTGTAGGGAACATCACCGTCCTCCCTCCCCCTCCATGTCTCTCCCCCAGTGTGTCCTGCAGGGAACATCACCGTCCTGCCTCCCCCTCCATGTCTCTCCCCCAGTGTGTCCTGCAGGGAACATCACCGTCCTCCCTCCCCTCCATGTCTCTCATCCAGTGTGTCCTGCAGGGAACATCACCATCCTCCCTCCCCCTCCATGTCTCTCCCCCAGTGTGTCCTGCAGGAACATTACCGTCCCCACCCCCTCCATGTCTCCCCCCCAGTTGTGTCCTGTAGGGAACATCACCGTCCCCCCCCCCCCCCCCCTCATGTCTCTCCCCCCAGTGTGTCCTGCAGTGAACATCACCGTCCTCCTTCCCCCCCCCCCCGCTCCATGTCTCTCCCCCCAGTGTGTCCTGCAGGGAACATCACCGTCCTTCCCCCCCCCCCGCTCCATGTCTCTCCCCCCAGTGTGTCCTGCAGGGAACATCACCTCCCCCCCTCCATGTCTCTCCCCCAGTGTGTCCTGCAGGGAACATCACCGTCCCTCCCCCCTCCATGTCTCTCCCCCAGTGTGTCCTGCAGGGAACATCACCGTCCTCCCCCCTCCATGTCTCTCCCCCAGTGTGTCCTGCAGGGAACATCACCGTCCTCCCCCCCCCCCCCCTCCATGTCTCCCCCCAGTGTGTCCTGCAGGGAACATCACCATCCTCCCCCCCCCCGCTCCATGTCTCCCCCCAGTGTGTCCTGCAGGGAACATCACCATCCTCCCCCCCCCCCTCCATGTCTCCCCCCCAGTGTGTCCTGCAGGGAACATCACCGTCCTCCCCCCCCCCCTCCATGTCTCCCCCCCAGTGTGTCCTGCAGGGAACATCACCGTCCTCCCCCCCCCCCCCCCCATGTCTCTCCCCCAGTGTGTCCTGCAGTGAACATCACCATCCTCCCTCCCCCTCCATGTCTCCCCCCCCCCCCCCCCCCCCCCAGTGTGTCCTGCAGGGAACATCACCATCCTCCCTCCCCCTCCATGTCTCTCCCCCCAGTGTGTCCTGCAGGGAACATCACCGTCCTCCCCCCCCCCCCCCAGTGTGTCCTGCAGGGAACATCACCATCCTCCCTCCCCCTCCATGTCTCTCCCCCCCCCCCCAGTGTGTCCTGCAGGGAACATCACCGTCCTCCCCCCCCCCCCCCCCAGTGTGTCCTGCAGGGAACATCACCATCCTCCCTCCCCCTCCATGTCTCTCCCCCCAGTGTGTCCTGCAGGGAACATCACCGTCCCGCCCCCTCCATCCCCCCCCTCCCAGTGTGT
>CM031613.1:11545433-11552933 GCA_018398815.1 Conus ventricosus
AAAATGAATTGTTTAAGAACAAAGCAAAGGATGGTGTTTAATTGAGGGAGAGCCATAAGAGTATGAAAGCATAGGGGTCATGGTACATGATAGCACACACACACAGGCATGTATGCATGCACAGACAAAAGTACAATTTAGTTTATCTCAGGCTCCTGCTCCTTTGACTGTCTAATGTGTCACAAACTCATGCACGCTTGCTTGTTCTGGTACACATACACGTACATACGATACACACACATCCACACACATGTAGTGCTCACACACATGCACATGCATTTGTACGTGAGCATGTGCGCAACACACATACAGAGTGCGTGCACGCACATACACACACGCGCACGCACGCACACACACACACACACACACACACACACACACACACACACACACATGACAGATAATTTGTGTGGGCATTTTTCTTCAGTTTTACATCAAACTTTATTGACTATTTTTAATTACAAAATCTTACTAGTTATGTATGTAAGAGACAAATTTTGTTTAAAATTCGAAAGTAGGTGTGAAAAATGGTAACAACTAATCTCAAGAAGGCTACATTATTTTGAACACAGTGTGGCAGATTGGCTATATTACACTCCACATTTGGTAATTTGGCTACATCATTTTTTACACAGTGTGGCAGATTGACTATAATACACTCCACATTTGGTAATTTGGCTACATTATTTTTTACACAGTGTGGCAGATTGACTACAATACACTCCACATTTGGTAATTTGACTACATTATTTTTTACACAGTGTGGCATACCTGCCTGCAACCTCCCCTGCCCTCAAAGAAAAAGTTGTATGGCATATGGACCTAATTAATTAATTACTTGCATACATGTACACACACACACACACGCACACGCACACACACACTCACACTCACACACACACACACACACACACACACACACATATACACACAGTCATACATGTGCATGCTATCACCTAATACACATCGGCATTACATCTTTTTGAAGTGAGTAAAGTTGGAACAGTGTTAGTTTGCATGTTGTGAATGATAGCTTTTTTGTGTGCAAAACCTGGCTGTTGTGGAAAATAAATGATGATTCTCATAATTAGAATAAATGATGGAGTGAAGAGAATTTTCTTTCTTCAAGAAAAAACGATTAGTGTAGATAATATACTTAAATTGGATCAGTCTGCTGTCTTTATATATGCATACATCACACTAATCATGTAGTTCTTGACTTGAGCCTATAAATTATGTGTTTAATAGTAATACGCTCTATTTTGTACAGGAATTACATCTGTTCTAATTGTTAAAAGTAATTTATTTTGTTACTATTTGATTTGCTGTTTTGATCCTGTTTTTATTAAAAAAATAAAACAGCAACAAAAGACAAAATAAAAAGAAAGCTTTTCTAGTGTGCTTAGGAATTGATTCATAAATTGAAAACGAATGATAGGTGACAGTGTTTGAAAATTAACAAGTTTATTGAGAACAGTTGTGGAATGCAGATATCTTCTTGCCAGTCTATTTTTTGAAATAATGTTTTTTTTTGTTTTTATTAAGGAGACACTATAAACACTAAAAGTTTATCAATTATCAGATTGCAGATTAGATGATGTGCTTAGATTTGAAGTTCATAACAATATGTGTTATGCAAAAATCAGACTACTTTTTTTCCCCCAAAAAATTAGTATATAATGGCTACCAGACTAAACAAGTCACAAAAAATTAGTAGTTTTGATAATGAATAAGATTCGTAAGTGCAGGAAATTTCAGTGGGTTAAAAACTGTGATAAGCCGGAGTAGTTTTGAAGACTGTTGTTTCCTGTTTTTAAATTATATTGCTTCCAAACTATTCAGCATGTAAATCTGGTGCTGTTGGTTATTATATTAACACCAGTGAATGCTAGCTTTTGATATGATAGATGTGTTAGACATAGAGATCAGAAAGAACTTGCCTGAACAGCTGGGAAAAATTCACTAAGAAAGAAAGAAAACAAAAAAAAAAAAAACGGAAAAAATCTTTATAGATTTAAAAAAAAGATGAGCTCATTACACAAAGCTGACTCTTGAAATTGTTCTTAAAAGGAAAGTTTAGAAGGGGGAAAAATAGGAAGATCTTAAGTGTGTGTGTGTGTGTGTGTGTGTGTGTGTGTGTGTGTGTGTGTGTGTGTGTGTGTGATGAACTGCATGTAGTGGACTAACAAAAATCCTGTCTCTCACCCAGCTAAAAGGAAAATAAAGCTTCTTTTGTTGTTCTAAAGCAATAAACTGTGGTTGAGCTTATAAACAAAGTTATGGTTCAGGTAAGTTTTTTTTTCTAGTTATTATTTTCAGGTGTCAGTCATTGAAAAAAACAAAATTCAAGGTTTTTTTCAAATGCTGCCAGTGTCACAATGATGCATTGATGGTAAAATACTGGGAACTAGGGGTCAGATGTTAGCGTGAAATGTTCAGTTATATTTTCTGTAGCCCTCTCGCCTCCCCGTTTCCTGTCAACACTCAGATTTCATGAGAAGAGAGGTTTTGAGGATCATAGAAAAGAGCATATAGAATTATTTTTAAACATTCAGTGCACCTGATGAAATTTGAGCAACTTGACAGGGACCCTGACATTGACAAGTGCTGCTCAGAACAGAGAACATTTTACCTGCCCCCTCTACTATCTTTCTGTGTCTGTCTCTGACTCTCTCTTTCTCTCTCTCTCTCTGTCTCCATGTGTTAACATACAATTTTCCACACACATCTTAACATCTACACTTACACACACACACACACACACACACACACACACACACACACACACACACACACCACACATAGACACACACACACACACACACACACACACACACACACACACACACACACACACACACACACATACGTACCTGTACATGCAAACTCACACACATACACACATTTTTTGTATCTCACATGCACACACACACACACACACACACACACACACACACACACACACACACACACACACACACACACATGTTCACAGCATGCACACACATTCACACAAGATACATATAATTATTCTCCTTTTCGCTTGCACTCTGTCTCTGTCCTCTCTCTCTGTCTCTCTCAACAGACACGTATACACACACACACACACACACACACACACACACACACACACACACACACACACACACACACACACACACAGAGATATATACATGATAAAGAGACTATTTGGGTGTTCACTGCATGCTTTCTCTTTCCATTTGAAGTGAAACAAAAGTAAACATGATAATGGAAAAGTAAAAACAAGTGTGCTCATTTGTTGACAGGCAATTAAGTAATAACAATCTTTATGACATTGGAAAAAATGTGAAAGTGAGCATGCTCATTTGTTTGACAGAGAAATAAGTAATTATAGTATTTATTACCATGGAAAGAATGTAAAAATAAGCATGTTCATCGGCATGACAGGTAAATATGTAATTATAGTCTTTATTACATTCAGACTTCAGACAATTTTATTATCTCTTGTTAAAAGAGAAATTACATTTGTGACCGCTGCCCTAAAGTTAAGACATACATATTTATAGTTATCAAACATGACACTGAAATTCAAATTACCTTCAAACAATAAAACATGCATATATCACAAAATGGGAATCTCAGTCTTTCTCCTTTTTTGGTTTTGCAAATAAAACATGCACTCAGCCACACATAATTATATATACATACATGCGTGCCCTCATGCATGAGAAAGAGAGAGAGAGGGAGTAGAGAAAGAGAAAGAGAGGGAGAGAAAGAGAGAGAGGTGATTTATCATTAAAAATCATTAAGATAAGACATATTCCAGACATTTCTATTCCTCACTGCTCCAGGACATGCAAATAACAACAACCACATCCCAATCTATTTTTTCCCCGGCTTGCTCACAGACATACAACACGGCACAGTTATTAATCACGGGTGATCCACCATCTCTGCTTTTACACCCCCCTCAAACATATCGGCGACAACAACGCAACAACACCCCCACCCAATCCCTTGTCTTGGAGGGGCACATTGAGCAAAAAATATTGACCACAACACCCACACCACCACCCCAACACCACACTACAACACACACACACCCCCAACACACACACACACACACACACACACAAAACACACCACACACTGACACAGCTTGCTGTTCATGCATCAACCCAGTTTTGATTTTTTTTCCCCCCCTGAGCCCCTGTCTTCTTTCCTTCTTTTTTTTTTCCCTCCCTCCACCCCCCCCCACCCCCCCCCTCCCCCCCCCCCCCTTTTTTTCTTCCTATCTGCCTGTCTTGGGTCTAAGGCTGTTTTTTTCGGCCATACCTTTTTCGTTTCTTTTTTTTTTTTTTTCTGTCATGTGGGGGGGGGGGAACTTACGGTTGTGTAGACCCGTTAGGGTTGGTTTTCCAGGGGGGATGGGTTCTGCGTGTGGGGTACAGCTTTTGGGGGAAAAACCGCGGTTAGCTCACATGTAGTGTGGACAGTACAGGTTTCATCTGGGGGTTTTTCACTGGAGAAAGAAAAGGGGTGGGGGAGGAGCGGGGGGGGAGGATCGGGGGGGTGGGGAGGGGAAACAGCCTTTCGGCAGTAGAGGGGAAATGGTTTGTGCAGCTAAAAGCTATGGAACTAAGGTGACAATGCGTAACTGGGGGGTGTACGGGGGTAAGAGGGTTTACGGGGGGTTTTAAATGGGGTTTACGCCCCCCCCCCCCCCCCCCCCCCCCCCCCCCCCCCCCCCCCCCCCCCCCCCCAAGGGGGTGTGGGGTAAGGGGGTGTATGGGGGTAAATGGGGTGTACGGGGGGAAGTGGGGTGTACGGGGGGGAAAGGGGTGTCAGGGGGAAAAGGGTGTACGGGGGTAACTGGGGTGACGGGGTAACTGGGGTGTACGGGGGTAAAATGGGGTGTAGGGGGGAGCTGGGGTGTACGGGGGTAGCTGGGGTGTCGGGGGTTGTGGGGTGTCGGGGTAAGTGGGGGGGGGAGGGGGTAGCTGGGGGAGGGGGGGGGGGGGGGGGGGGGGGGGGGGGGGGGGGTTGGGGGGGGGGGGGGGTTTCAGAGTAATGGGGGTTTACGGGGGTAATGGGGTTAGGGGGGAAGTGGGGGTACGAAGTAAGGGGTGTATGGGGGGAAGGGGGTACGGGGTAAAATGGGGGGTACGGGGGGTAACGGTGTCCTGGGGAATGGGGGGTATAGGGGGAAAGGGGGTGTACGGGGGGAGGGGGTGTACGGGGGAATGGGGGTACGGGGGTATGGGGTGTACGGGGGGAACGGGGGTGCGAGGGAAAAGGGGGTGAGGGGGGGAATGGGGTTATAGGGGAATGGGGGGTTGAGGGGAATGGGGTGTACGAGGGTAACTGGGGTTACGGGGTAAAGGGGTGTATGGGGGTAAATGGGGTGTACGAGGTAATGGGGTGTAGGGGGTAACTGGGGTGTTCGAGGGTAATGGGGTGTACGGGGGTAAAAGGGGGTAGGGGGGGGAAATGGGGTGTACGAGAGTAATTTGGGGGGTGGGGGGGGCTGGGGGGGTACGGGGTAAAGGGGGGTAGGTGGGAACGGGTTACGGGGGGGAAGGGGTGTACGGGGTAATGGGGTGTACGGGGGGGGGACGGGGGGGTACAGGGAAAAGGGGTTTTACGGGGGGGTAATGGGGTGTACGGGCCGAAGTTGCCCCGGCTTTTCTCCCGTCAGGATCAAAGTGGATATAAGCAAAAACACTGGAAATGTTTTATCATTACCAGATAATATTAGATAATAGAGAGGAGAGGAGGAGAGAGAGGGGAGAAGAGAGATTTTAAGGCGTCGGTTTTTGCGTGGCTACACCCGCATTGGTTTCTTCTTGGTTTCCCGTCCCCCCCCCCCCTCCCCCCCCCAAAAAAAAAGAAAAAAAAAAGAAGAAGAAAAATTCCCGTATGAAAGGTATTAAGACGTTGGTCTCATCATTAATCACAAAAGTCATGTCACCCAAAATGTTGAAAGAAAAGAAATAAGCAACAAACAGGGGAGGTGGGGGTGGGGGTAGGGGGGGGGGGGGGGGGCAGAAGAACGATCGTGAAGTGCTTGCTTTCGACTCTACCGAACATGACGAACGCTTGGCGAAGGACATTGTGACGTGGAGAAGAGCTGGAAAACAATGGGGAGAGGGGGGTAGCGGAGGGCTTGGCAGTTTTTGTGTTGGAAGTAGGACAGTGACAAGGGTTGTGCGTAACCCCACAGGGGGCCCGGGCAGGTGAGCGAAGGGTGAACTCCCCTGGGCCCGTTTCAACAGGCTATGTAATCAACTGGAGGGCGGCGAAAGGTAAATCACAGTGTCGAGTGTCGGCGTGTCCATAACCGCTCAGCACCAGGGGACAACACCTACCTCCTTCTTTCCCAGCCTAACCCCCAAAGTGGTTTGAAGGTGGAAGTTTGGCTGTGTGAGGCAGAGAGAGAGAGAGAGAGAGAGAGAGAGAGAGATGTTTAATTGCTTTGTAAAGTGTCCCGGCGAGAAGAGGGATGGAAGTGGGAGGTATGGGGTGGTTTAATGTTGGGAGTCCCCAAACTGCCTTTAGCCCCGAGTTTTATGACTGGGCAAGAGGAGCGATTGGTGGGCAAGTTCATGAAAGAGTTGAGGCCCGGAATATAGGGGTATCTGTGTGGAAGTCGTTCGCTGTGTGAATAGTGTGTGTACAGGTGTAATCAACCGTATGGGATCACAGTTCACTTGCTACTGAAGAAGCAGTGTGGCGGAATTATGAAAGGTATTATAACGGTGCCAGTAAAATCTTGTTCTAGTTTTTTGTTGTTGAGCTGTTCAATATCACTGTTGAGTGAAACAGTCTTCACATACAGTTTTTGTTGATTCAGCACTTTTTTAATTTAAAAAAAAGGAAGAAAAAAGAAAAAAACGCCACATGTGTTTTAGAAAGCTCATGTTACGTTTACACTTGCGCTTCCAACTCAAGCCACTCCCCCTTCTTCTCCCAAGAGTAACCCTATATCTGCGCCCCCCCCCCCCCCCCAACTCTTTCACCTCTGTCTCACCCCCCCCCCCCCCCAAAAAAAAAAAAAAAAAAAAAAAAAAATCAGAAACTGATGAGGGTAATCACTGAAAACTCACGACCAACGTTTCTCTTGGTGTTCAACGTCGCCAGTTTATGCATAGTCGTATGACTCAATTGAAACGCTTTTGGTTTAATTATATAAAACAAAAGTTACTGTTAGAGATTCCTTCAGCATCTGACGTCGCTTCACACTAGTCTGTATGAATCAACAAACAGTGGTAATCCTAGCCCAGGAAGAAAGATGTGGAAACAGACAGGAGGAGCACACACAGACAGCGAAGATGTGGAAACAGACAGGAGGAGCGCACACAGACAGCGGCACTGAGAGCGCCTGTCCTGCCACATGGCCCGGTGAACAATCATCAAACCAATTTCATCACGAGTCCAGTGGAACCGCCCGCCTCTTCCCCAAAGAAAAGAAAACAACACACCCAGCTATATGATCCAGCATAGCGCCCGCCTCTTCCC
>CM031613.1:11557933-11567933 GCA_018398815.1 Conus ventricosus
GTCAATTTCGACGGTGAAGGATTAACACCCCGACTTCCGAGTTCTCAGGCCCACGCTTAGACAGGAGACGAAGTCTTCCAAACCTTCACCGCAACAGCTTAGCAACACTCTCCCACAGCTACAGCTTAGCAACACACTCGCACAGCTACAGCTTAGCAACACTCTCGCACAGCTACAGCTTAGCAACATTCACCCACAGCTACAGCTTAGCACTCTCCTACAGCTTAGCAACACTCACCACAGCTACAGCTTAGCAACACTCGCCCACAGCTACAGCTTAGCAGCACTCTCCTACAGCTTAGCAACACCCACCACAGCTACAGCTTAGCAACACTCGCCCACAGCTACAGCTTACCAGCACTCTCCTACAGCTTAGCAACACTCACCCACAGCTACAGCTTAGCAACACTCACCACAGCTACAGCTTAGCAACACTCGCCCACAGCTACAGCTTAGCAGCACTCTCCTACAGCTTAGCAACACTCACCACAGCTACAGCTTAGCAACACTCTCCCACAGCTACAGCTTAGCAACACTCTCCTACAGCTTAGCAACACTCACCCATAGCTACAGCTTAGCAACACTCACCCACAGCTACAGCTTAGCCACAGTCACCCACAACTACAGCTTAGCAATACTCGCCCATAGCTACAGCTTAGCAACACTCACCCACAGTTACAGCTTAGCAACACTCACCCACAGCTACAGCTTAGCAACTCACCCACAGCTACAGCTTAGCAACACTCACCCCAGCTACAGCTTAGCCACAGTCACCCAAAGCTACAGAGCTTCGAGCTGTAGTGCCACGTGGTGATTCCGGAGCCAGTCACCGGTAACCGACCGAAGACCCATGAGTCCATTAGTGAAGGGGGGGGGGGGGGGGGAGAAGAAAAAAGAAAACTAATCCTCTTCAGTTCACCCGCCATTCGTGCAATCCCCTTGAAGTTAAAGAAAAGGTTTTTTTTTTTTTGTGTTCGTGGTAGGATGAGAGAGAGAGAGAGAGAGAGAGAGAGAGAGAGAGAGAGAGAGAGAGAGAGAGAGAGATTCCTTGGTTTGCAGCTGATGGATCGCGAACAGGTGCAGAGAGACGGGATGAACGAGGGGGGGGGGGGGGGGGGGGGTTGAGGAGGGCGGAGATGTGTGGAGGAGAGGGAGGAAAAGGGATGGGGAAGGAGGGAGGAAGGGGAAGGGGGGGGGGGGGGTGCAGGTGATTGCTAAGCACTACGTCAGTGAGAGTCGACAGACAATGGCCACATTAGTGTCAACCCTCCCCTCCACCCCCTTTTGCGTTTTCCCCTCCTGCCCCCCCCCCCCCTCCGGCAGCCTCACCATCCCCCCCTCTCTCTCTCTCTCTCTCTCTACTCTCTCTCCCCTCTCTCTCTCTCTCTCTCTCTCTCTCTCTCTTCCCGCCCCTCCCACCATCGTCACCAATATAGAGGTGAAGCATTTGTGGCGGTGACATGCACCCCAGTTACCCCCTCCGTTCCTGTTTACCGCCGGGGGTAAATTTGAGATGCTTTGTTAACAACACAAGGGAACCAACAAACCGCAAGGCGATCCAGCCAGACCCCCCCCCCCCCTCCCCTACCCCCTGCCCCCTCTCTCTGTCTGTTTTATGTCTGTCATTCTTTCCGTTTTCCGCGTTTTAGAAACGGAAAGATTCTCCCCGTCTCTGTCTGCCTCTGTCTATCTGTCTCTGTCTCTTTCACTCTGTCTTTTTCTGCCTGTCTGTCTGTCTGTCTGTCTCTCTGTCTCTCTGTCTCTCTCTCTCTCTCTCTCTGGAATCTTGTATTATTTGTGTTCTTTCCGTTTAAACATTTCATTTTTTGTCACTTCCCATATTTCTGGCTGCGCCTTTCCTTGCCACCTCGTTGTCTGTGTCCCCGCCATGTTGTGTTGTTTCCCGTTGTCCTGTCTGTCCCAACACCCCGCCATGTTGTGTTGTTTCCCGTTGTCCTGTCTGTCCCCACCACCCCGCCATGTTCTGTTGTCCTGTCTGTCTGTCTCAACACCCCGCCATGTTGTGTTGTTTCCCGTTGTCCTGTCTGTCTCAACACCCCGCCATGTTGTGTTGTTTTCCGTTGTCCTGTCTGTCTGTTCCAACACCCCGCCATGTTGTGTTGTTTCCCGTTGTCCTGTCTGTCTGTTCCAACACCCCGCCATGTTGTTTTGTTTCCTGTTGTCCTGTCTGTCTGTTCCAACACCCCGCCATGTTGTGTTGTTTCCCGTTGTCCTGTCTGTCTGTTCCAACACCCCGCCATGTTGTGTTGTTTCCCGTTGTCCTGTCTGTCTGTTCCAACACCCCGCCATGTTGTGTTGTTTTCCGTTGTCCTGCCTGTCTGTTCCAACACCCCGCCATGTTGTGTTGTTTCCCGTTGTCCTGTCTGTTCCAACACCCCACCATGTTGTGTTGTTTCCCGTTGTCCTGTCTGTCCCACCACCCCGCCATGTTCTTTTGTTTTCCGTTGTCCTGTCTGTCTGTTCCAACACCCCGCCATGTTGTGTTGTTTCCCGTTGTCCTGTCTGTCTGTTCCAACACCCCGCCATGTTGTGTTGTTTCCCGTTGTCCTGTCTGTCCACCACCCCACCATGTTGTGTTGTTTCCCGTTGTCCTGTCTGTCTGTCTCAACACCCCGCCATGTTGTGTTGTTTCCCGTTGTCCTGTCTGTCTGTCCACCACCCCGCCATGTTGTGTTGTTTCCCGTTGTCCTGTCTGTCTGTCTCAACACCCCGCCATGTTCTGTTGTTTCCCGTTGTCCTGTCTGTCTGTTCCACCACCCCGCCATGTTGTGTTGTTTCCCGTTGTCCTGTCTGTCTGTCTCGTGTCTGGCTAGAACTCCATGAACGTTTGACCTCCCCCCCCCTGCCCCTGCAGTGCACCTCTGCTTTGATTTGTTGAAGCTCTGCCCGTGAGGGCATCCTTGTCCTACCAAGAACTAGTGCAGTGGATGATCAGTCGTGGGAATAATGAATGGTCAGTCGTGGGAATAATGAAGGGTCAGTCATGGGAATAATGAATGGTCAGTCATGGGAATAATGAATGGTCAGTCATGGGAATAATGAATGATCAGTCATGGAATAATGAATGGCAGTCATGGGAATAATTGAAGGGTCAGTCATGGGAATAATGAAGGGTCAGTCATGGGAATAATGAAGGGTCAGTCATGGGAATAATGAAGGGTCAGTCATGGGAATAATGAAGGGTCAGTCATGGGAATAATGAATGGTCAGTCGTGGGAATAATGAATGGTCAGTTGTGGGAATAATGAATGGTCAGTCGTGGGAATAATGAATGGTCAGTCATGGGAATAATGAATGGTCAGTCATGGGAATAATGAATGGTCAGTCATGGGAATGGATCATCTGGAAGTCGCTCACAGATGAGCTCATTGGAAATTAACGTAGGATAACAGGTACGCTAGTTGCACGAGTCATACAATATTTAGCATTTCACGATGACGAAAGCCTCAGTCGGTGGTTCCTAATATTCTATATTTAGCATTTCACGATGACGAAAGCCTCAGTCGGGGGTTCCTAATATTCTATATTTAGCATTTCACGATGACGAAAGCCTCAGTCGGTGGTTCCTAATATTCTATATTTAGCATTTCACGATGATGAAAGCCACAGTCGGGGGTTCCTAATATTCTATATTTAGCATTTCACGATGACGAAAGCCTCAGTCGGTGGTTCCTAATATTCTATATTTAGCATTTCACGATGACGAAAGCCTCAGTCGGTGGTTCCTAATATTCTTGCTTCCTCCTTACCCCTCCATCGCTCTTTCGTTCCCCACCTTCACCCCCCCCCCCCCCCCCACCCAAATGCCCGAGCGCCATGCACACATTAATTGATTTGTGAAGCACTAATTTTTTTAATTGAAAATTGACCATTCTAAAGCAAATTTTTAATGATTTTATAAGTTTACACGGAAACATGGTGATGACGAAGAATGAACACTATAAAATGTCCAGTGTGGAATCGTGTATTGGTGATGGCGAGCAACGTACATGTATTGTTGGTGACCTCCTAGTTCAGTCGACGGTCCAACTGACCTGTGGCGGCGGGGACTTGGCGCTGTGGTCAGCCAGACCTCCGGCAGAGCCGGGAGGGGGGGGGGGGGGGGGGTTACGGGGATGGCTGGATACAGCAGCTGCTTGCCTTTGGGTATGTAGATTGCCATTTGATGGAGTGTATGCCTCTGTCTGTCTGTCTGTCTGTCTGTTCGTCTGTCTCCCAGTCTCCTCTGCCCCCGTCCCCACCCTCTCTCTCACTCTCTCTCTCTCTCTCTTCCTTCCTCCCCCTCCTCTCTCTCTTCCCCCACCCACACTGAACCTGTGTCTATTTCACTCTTCTCTCTCTCTCTCTCTCTCTCCCCCCCCCCCCCCCCCCCCCCCCCCCCCCCCCCGAGCGAACCCGTTTCAGAGTGATACAAGTTTGATTTGGAGGAAGAGATCAACAGAGAGGACAGACTGAAAGGCCATCCTGATTTTCATTTCTTTTGGTTTGGGTTTCCTGTGGATTTTGTGAGAATGTTAAGGGAAAAAAAGGTAAAAGAAAAGTATGGTGGCAGGATTCATGTCCAGCCACAGCTGTACAGTGATTGGATTCATGTCCAGCCACAGCTGTACAGTGATTGGATTCATGTCCAGCCACAGCTGTACAGTGATTGGATTCATGTCCAGCCACAGCTGTACAGTGATTGTGAGTGGCATGGAGGGTGGAAGAAGGAGGTCGGAAGATCAGTTTTGAACGTGAGGCTGAAACGGTGATGAATAATGGTAACTTCTTCCTTTGAACTCACCCTTCAACGTGAGGCTGAAACGGTGATGAATAATGGTAACTTCTTTCTTTGAGCTCACCCTTCAACGTGAGGCTGAAACGGTGATGAATAATGGTAACTTCTTTCTTTGTACTCGCCCTTCAGCGTGAGGCTGAAACGGTGATGAATAATGGTAACTTCTTTCTTTGAACTCGCCCTTCAACGTGAGGCTGAAACGGTGATGAATAATGGTAACTTCTTTCTTTGAAGTCGCCCTTCAACGTGAGGCTGAAACGGTGATGAATAATGGTAACTTCTTTCTTTGAACTCGCCCTTCAACGTGAGGCTGAAACGGTGATGAATAATGGTAACTTCTTTCTTTGTACTCGCCCCTCAACGTGAGGCTGAAACGGTGATGAATAATGGTAACTTCTTTCTTTGAACTCGCCCCTCAACGTGAGGCTGAAACGGTGATGAATAATGGTAACTTCTTTCTTTGAACTCGCCCCTCAACGTGAGGCTGAAACGGTGATGAATAATGGTAACTTCTTGCTTTGAACTCACCCTTGTCGTTAGCCTCCAAATGTCTGTTCTGGTCCGGAAGGTGTGGGTACCAGGTGGTCTTCCTCCCAGCTTTACGTGGAGTCGACCTTTGTCAGCAAGCCGGTGGTGATACGGGTCCGCATCCATCATCCCAGACCTTTATCTTCAGGGCAGCGGAGGCAGTGGTGCCAGCCGATAGAATCAGCTGTGCGTGCAGAACACCAGACTTTGGTGAACAAAGCAAGAACACCAGTCGCTGTAGGATTAACGATCTGCCGGTATCGCGCCCATTCCACTCAAAGACTGTGGCCAATAAGGAAGGGATATCAGTAAGTAATGAGTGACACCAACCGCACACGCACACAACTCTAGACCTTTGTCAGCATGACGAGGGATAGTAGGTGGTAGTGTTTATGACCCGATTACTCTGCGTGTATGTGACGAGATTTTCGTCAGCAAATTAAGGATATCAGGTGATGGTGTTTTCTTTTTTTTTTGTCTCCATACCTTGGTCAGGGGGACAACATTTGATGAGGACAGTGTGTAGAATTGTTCACCAGCTGAACGAGTTCAACAATGACAGCTCATTGTGTAAGTGGAAATCATTTGATGTGGACAGTGTATAGAATTGTTTACCAGCTGAACGAGTTCAACAATGACAGCTCATTGTGTAAGTGGAAATCAGTTGATGTGGATAATGTATAGAATTATTTGTTACCAGCTGAACGAGTTCAACAATGACAGCTCATTGTGTAAGTGGAAATCAGTTGATGCGGACAATGTGTAGAATTGCTTGTCACCAGCTGAACGAGTTCAACAATGACAGCTCATTGTGTAAGTGGAAATCAGTTGATGCGGACAATGTGTAGAATTGCTTGTCACCAGCTGAACGAGTTCAACAATGACAGCTCATTGTGTAAGTGGAAATCAGTTGATGCGGACAATGTGTAGAATTGCTTGTCACCAGCTGAACGAGTTCAACAATGACAGCTCATTGTGTAAGTGGAAATCAGTTGATGCGGACAATGTGTAGAATTGTTTGTCACCAGCTGAACGAGTTCAACAATGACAGCTCATTCCTGAGCAGAAGCACACGACTAGTGTGAAAGTTCACCGGGACGCGGATTTGAAGAAAAAAAAAAAGAAAGAAAAGAAAGAAGATCTGCTCCGTCCTTGAAACCTCCCCTTCCACCCACCCCGATCCCACTCCCTTCCTCCCCCCCCCCCTCAGACAGAGGAGCCTATTGAGGTTGTGAAGCAGCTGCGGAGTGGCCGCCTGACGAGGGCTGACAGGTAGGAATACGCCAGGGCTGAGCAGGCCGCAGGGTGCCTGTGGAGAGCGGTCTCCGCTCCTGGCTGTCGTCACAATGGTCACCAGGGTTCCCTGCCATCCCCTCCAACACCGCCCATCTCTTGTGTGTCCGTCCGTGTGTCCGTCTCTCTGTCTGTCTGTCTGTCTGTCCGTGCTTTATTGGAAGCGTGCGGTGTGTGTGTGTGTGTGTGTGTGTGTGTGTGTGTGCGCGCGCGTACGTGCGTGTGTTCGGAGACACGTCATATTGTGAAGGAGAGTCCCTCCCTTGAAACTGTTGAAAAGTCTCGTACCTGGTGTGTGTGTGTGGGGGGGGGGGGGGGGGGGGGGGGGGGGCGCGCGCGCGCGCGAGTGTCTATATAGATACTTTCGCGTATTACCAGCGCCATACAACTCAGCATAGCTCACCTCCATAGGGCGACAACGCCCATACAATACATGGCGACGCCTTTGTTCTGTTCGCCCGCCACACAGGTTAAGTAAGGGAAGGGGGTGGGGGTGGGGCTTAAACCCCATTACACCGTGCGGTGAGACCCCCCCCCCTCTCTGTCTTTGTCAGTCTGTCAGTCTGTCTGTCTGTCTGTCTGTCTGTCTCTCTCTCTCTCTCTCTCTCTCTCTCTCTCTCTCTCTCTCTCCCCCTCCCCCAACCCGTTCTTGCTCAGCTGTAAGAGCGGTTTTCTGTCAGACACGGAAAGTTGATTGATTGACACCCTTTGTCGTTGATGTTCCCGAAGCAGTTGCTAGCATGGTCGATATTTGATAAGCAGCCAAACCAGCCTTGGTCTTCGACAGGATGGTGATCTTGTACGAGATGAGGGGTGCGAAAGGAAATCTTTCGGCATGAAAGTGTTCCTTTGCTCTCCTCTGTCCGGAGAGCTGCTTTCCTGCAATACTGGAGTGTGTGTGTGTGTGTGTGTGTGTGTGTGTGTGTGAGTGTGTGTGTGTGTGTGTGTGTGTGTGAGTGTGTGTGTGTGTGTGTGTGTGTGTGTGTGTGTGTGTGAGAGTGTGTGTGTGTGTGTGTGTGTGTGTGTGTGTGTGTGTGTGTGATTTGAAATCTGATGGTATTTCGTGTTTCCTCTGCCTGTTAAAGCTTTTTTTTTATATTAGCAGCTACCAAAGCGACCTTAATGAAACTTGTGTATAGAAGGGGGCACAAAAAGTGTATCATTCCGCGTTAGCACAGCCGTATTTACAGGCTCATAGACGGAAAGATCACATGCGGAGGGAAAGGGGATGGGTAGGGTTGAGAGAGAGGAGAGAGAGGAGAGAGAGAGGAGAGGAGAGAGAGGAGAGGAGAGAGAGAGAGAGAGAGGAGGAGGGGGGGGGGGGGGTTGTGTGTGTAATGATGATAAGGGTACTATCAGACGAAAGTTTATCCTGAATTGTGTTACTGTGGTGATGCTGCTTAGAGCAGTAGTGTCTTTGGTGGTGAGGGGCATTACTGTGGTGATGGTGGTGAGGGGCATGACTGTGGTGATGCTGCTTAGAGCAGTAGGGTCTTTGGTGGTGAGGGGCATTACTGTGGTGATGGTGGTGAGGGGCATGACTGTGGTGATGCTGCTTAGAGCAGTAGTGTCTTTGGTGGTGAGGGGCATTACTGTGGTGATGGTGGTGAGGGGCATGACTGTGGTGATGCTGCTCAGAACAGTACTGTCTTTGGTGGTGAGGGGCATGACTGTGGTGATGCTGCTCAGAACAGTACTGTCTTTGGTGGTGAGGGGCATGACTGTGATGCTGCTGCTCAGAGCAGTAGTGTCTTTGGTGGTGAGGGGCATTACTGTGGTGATGGTGGTGAGGGGCACTACTGTCGTGGTGCTGCTCAGAGCAGTAGTGTCTTTGGTGGCGAGGGGCATTACTGTGGTGATGCTGCTCAGAGCAGTAGTGTCTTTGGTGGCGAGGGGCTTTACTGTGGTGATGCTGCTCAGAGCAGTAGTGTCTTTGGTGGTGAGGGGCGGGACGGCGCAGGATAGGACAGCTTGGGGTCGGAAGAACGTCCTGTCCCCTTCCTGTATGCGCCGGCGGGTGAGCATCCAAGAATCTCGGAGGGGTGGGGGTGGGGGGGGGGGGGAGGGGTGGGGGAGGCGTTCTCTCTGACGCTGGTTCCACGACTAAGCAGTCTTGTCATTAATCATTGGCGCATAGTTGGCGGTATTCTGCATGTGTGGGATCAGAACAGACACCAGTGAACACCCACCACCGAAGTGACTCACTCAGCTGCAGGGCAGTGTCTCCTCTGGTGGGTTGCCTCTTGACGACCTGACATGAACTGTTTCCGTGGATTGCCGGTGCTGGGAACTGCGGCCGGACGATGCAGGAATGGGAGCCTGAGTGAACGGCGAGGGACAACGGAGGGTGAGATACACAGAAGGGAAAGAAAAGGCATCAGTAGATCTGGTTGGTTGTGGCGTGGCGGAGAGAGTGACCAAGAGGACTTTCCTGTGACAGAAACTCGTCTCAGCAGCGAGTTCACCGCCATGGGATACGGATTTCGAATGGACATGGGCACGGATCGTTTTAATTAACGTAGAAAAGCTTGGCTAGACGCAGGTAGTATCCAGGACGGAAGATCTTCACACGTGTAACACGCTTTAAACGCAGCTGCCCCAAAACACAGTTTCCACTTCCAAGGGAGGTCACCCTTACAGGGATTTTAACAGCAGCCTGCTGTTCAGAACCCTCAGAGAACACCCTCCCTCCCCCCCCCCCCTCCCTTGGAAGGAGAGCTTCTCTCTGTGAAATATGAAGATCAAATTCCTTTAAAGAACCAACGAGCCGACTTTGTTTGTCTGGCATTCATTTCTAGAGCAGTCAGGTTGGAAAAGAAAATCGCTTTGATCGTGGACGGAAAGAAAAGAGAGCGGATGTAAATCGTAGTTTGAACCTTGACCTAAAGATAACACAATCGCGATGAATCCTGTTTGAAGACGGGAGTGGGCATTTTTTTTTTTTTTTTTTTTAAATTCGCGAAGGGTGAGTGGTGTGTGAGTGTGTGGTGGTAGGGCGGCACGTTTGCCCAGCGCTGTGGGTCGGTGCAATCCATTACAGTCATGGAGAACAAGTCAGGGCGGCCAGGGGCCGTGCGGGGGTCGCACTTGATAACTTCCTTGGAGGGGGGGGGGGGGGGGGGGGGGGGAGAGAGAGAGAGAGAGAGAGGCGAGCGGCTTTCCGCTAACGATAACGCCGACCTCATTGAAATAGGCCTGAATGTAAGTGTGTGTGTGTGTGTGTGTGTGTGTGATTGCGCGCACGCGTCTGTGTGTGTGTATGTGTGTATTCGGCACTTTCGGTGTGTGTGATGAGTGTGTGTGTGTGTGTGTGTGTGTGTGTGAGAGAGAGGAGAGAGAGAGAGGAGAGAGAGAGAGAGAGAGAGAGAGAGTGAGAGAGAG
>CM031613.1:11572933-11597680 GCA_018398815.1 Conus ventricosus
TTTTCTTTACCAGTCTTTCATCAGTCCTTCGCTGAATTTTCTTTTACCAGTCTTTCATCAGTCCGTTATTTTTTGTATAAGCTAGGTGCTCTGTGTTTCATCAGTTCTCTACTTCGCCATGAAGTTCTTGTATTGATTCATCTGCCCTATTTTCTGGGCAAACCAGGTACGTAATCTCGTCGTCAGCCCTCTAATGTACCGTCGTTTCCTTGAGCTCATTCATTATTTCTGTTTTCTGGAGAAACCGGATCTTCTGTCTTTCATCATTTTCTCAAATTTGCCTTCATTTCTGTTTTCTTCCATTTAATTTAATTTTTTTTTTTTATTGAAACCGAATCTTCTATCTTCCACAGTTCTTTTAATTTGCCGTCAATTCCTTCTATTCTTTTATCAGTCTTTTTTTTTTTTTTGAGAAACCGGATCTTTATCTTCCGTCAGTTCTATAATTTGCCGTCAGTTCCGTTTATTCTTTCATCAGTCTTATTTTATTGACAAAGTAGAACTTGTCTTTCATCAGTCCTTTAACTTACAATCCGTTCCTTTAATTCTGTCATCAGCCTTCTTTTTTTTTTAAAGGGTAAATCCCATCATTGATCTTTAATCAGAGCTATAATATGCAGTCATGTTTTTTTGTTTGTTCTTTCAGTAGTGGAATCTGGACAGAGCAGGTCTTGTGTCTTTGGTCGTTCTTCCAGACAGTTTGCCGTCAGTACCTTACAAACCAGGCATCAGACAGTTTGCCGTCAGTACATTACAAACCAGGCATCCAGATAGTTTGCCGTCAGTACCTGACATTGTCTGGACAAACCAGGCATTGTGTCTTTGATCAGTTCTCTAATTGGCCACCACTTTCTTTGATTCTTTTATGACACTGAGTTTCTGGGCAAAGCAGGTCTTCTGCCTTCCATCAGTCCGAACTAACGTGCTACGTCCGTTCTCTTTCTTTTGTCATCAGTCCTGTGCGTGCGTGCGTGCACGCGCGCGCGCGTCTGTCTGTCTGTCTATCTATCTGTCTGTCTCTCTCTCTATCTCTCTCTCTCTCTCTCTCTCTCTCTCTCTCTCTCTCTCTCACAGCCCGCCCCTTTCCGGAGGGAAAGTCAGGTGTGATTGAAAATCACGAGCCAATGATCACGCTGTCGTCATCAGTGCCGACTCCCCTCCCCTCCCCCCTCCCTTTCCTGTCTCTTCACCAGTGGCCCTGACTCCCTCCTCCCCCATCCCTTTCCCTTCCACTTCTGCTCTTCCTTCCACCCATCTCTTTTTCTCTCACCCCCCCCCCCCCCACACACACACACACAATTTGTGTCTCGGTCTTCTCTTTCGATTTCTGTTCCTCTTTTTCGCTCTCGTTTTCCTCTCTTTCGTTCCCGCACTGTCTCTCTCTCTCCCCCCCCCCCATTCTTCTCTCCCGCACCTCCCTAATTCCCCTTTTTTGTTTGTCTGATTGTCTGTCTGTCTGTCTCTCAACCCTCTGGTTATCATTATTTATTTATACATATTATAATTATTGTGTTGTTGTTGTTGTTGTCGTTGTGTGCCTTTGCTGTGTGCATGGTTGTCATTCTCAGAATGCTTTATAGCCAAACCAATGAATGCCGTGTCCCCCGTTTCTCCTTAGTTTGTCCTGGAGCCTGTGGCCCAAATACAATAAATCGTCGGAATGGGAATCACAGTCTCTGTCTCTTGTTTCTCTGTCTCTCTCAGTGTGCGTGTGTGTCTCTCTCTCTGTCTCTCTGCGTCTCTCTCTGTCTGTCTCTGTCTCTCTCTGTCTGTCTTTCTGTCTCTCTCTCTCTCTCTCTGTCTGTCTTTCTGTCTCTCTCTCTCTCTCTGTCTCTGTCTGTCGTCTCTTTCTCTCTCTGTCTCTCTCTCTCTGTCTCTCTCTGTGTTCTCTCTCTCTCTCTCTCTCTCTCTCTCTCTCTCTCTCTCTCCCTCCTCTCTCTCTCTCCCTCTCTCTCTTTTTCTTAGCGTGTTTACCTCCGGTGTTAATCCACGTATGTTGATAACGGCGAGGGGGGAAGAGGGCGGCATTAGTCCGTGGTGGCTCAAACGAGGCGTGTCGGTCCACTCCAGGAGAACAGACCCTGGGCATACATGGAACAGGGAGGATGCCCTACAAGGCCGGGGGTGGGGGTGGGGGTTGGGGGGGGGGGGGGGGGGGGGGGGGCACACGGGCAGGCAGAACGGAACTGGGCTGGTGGGGGTCCACAGTTTGACGGATTTGAAAAAAAAAAAAGAAAAGAAAAAGAAATCTTAGGTGACATATTGGCGTCACTGTGAGGCCTTTCCTTCTTACTGTATCTTTTCTTTTTTTTTTCTTTATTTTTCTTTCTCTTTCTTTTCTTTTTTCTTTCTTTTTTTTTGTGGAAAAAAAAATTCTTCAGAGGGGCCTGAGCGAGTGGGCCGTCCCTCCCCCCTCGATCGCTTCCAGCCAGGTGACCTAATCATGTCCAAGGTAAGCAAAGCACAGCCGCTGTATTGCAGGCCTGGTTAGCCAGCCGTGGTGCCAGAGCGGGGGTGTGGGGGGGGGGGTCTGGCACCCGTCGCCCCGTGCATGATACCACCGTCTGTGTCCGCCCGGGTGGGCAGCCGGCACTAACTTGTGTCACCTGCCGGCCAAACACACGGGGCGTGCCGCGGGGCCAGAGCGCCGTACTGCCCACTGGTCAGCAGTGCTCTGTGGTCAGTCGCGGGCCGATCGGGCGAATGAGGCCGTTAATCAGCTGTGTGCTCGGGTCCACCTTGTTTTTTTGGGGAGAAGGAAAGGAAAGAAGGGGGGGGGGAGGGGGGGGGGGGGACAGGTGTGAAGAGAATGATATGGGGACTTGGTGGTGTCAGAAGCAGGGAATTTCGGATTGTTTCTTGTTTACATTCTTTCTTTCCTTTCTTCTTTTTTTTTTTTTTTTTCATCTTAGAGTTACGAGTGTCAATGCCTTTGGAGGATTTGACGAGGGTCCGAACTATCGTTGGATTCGTTTATTTTGGTTTAAAAACAAGTTCTGATTTTTTAAAATCTTTGCCAACGTGCGAAAGCCGTAGACGATTTATTGTGCATAGTCAGGAAACACAAATTAATGTGAGTGACCTGTTGACCATGATCAGTGGTGATGTTCATGAAATTACCAAGGGGAGAGAGAGAGAGAGAGAGAGAGAGAGAGAGAGAGAGAGAGAGAGAAAGAGAGAAAGAGAGGCAGTGGTGGGGATTGGCATTGGAGATAAGTTTTAGGACGGCGCTCAGAATGGTGAGAGAACATTGAACGTCACAGAACCTAAGAACAACCGACCGTCCCCTGTGTGCGTTCTTCGCTCGACACTTTGGCTGAAGGAAGTCAGCAGCGATTCCAAACTCTTCACTTTTTGGGGATGAGGTTCCAATATTAGTGTTGGTCTTACGTTCTTTCGTTATTTCTTTTCTTCTTTTTTTCTTCTTCATTGAATGTGTCTTTCGATCGTCCATCGATTCTTTTTCTTGTCAGATCAGTTACTTCCCTCTTCTCCTTCCCCTCCCATTCTTCCTCTCTCCTCCCCTCTCCTTTATTTCAGTTGATCTTTTCCGCCGTGACTAAGTCAAACTTTTAGTACAAGTGGCCCATTTATCTCATTTAATCCCTCATAGGAAGAACTTGGCTCCAATGGATTTTTCCCCCTCGCCGACCTTTCGCTTGGTATTGACGCCAGTGGGTTTCCATGGTCCGGATCCTCCCAGCTTCCTGTCCAAGACGCCGTGCGGCAGGCAGCCAAGAGGAACGGCGCCAGACTGCCGCAGGTGAAATGAGCCGTGGGCATGTGTGGTCAACACTACTGAACCACTGCGGCCCACACCGTTTGGCCCACAACACTGCCGACCTCCACTGGCTGTGACCGGGGGAGACGCCGCTAAACCTCCATGCTCCCGGTCTGAATGGTCCGTTAAGTCGTGGGGAGAGCGGGGTCTTCAACCACCGTGCTGTAACGATCTGGAGAAACGTTTCATAAGGGTGGGTGGAGGTGGTGGTGGTGGTGATGGTGAAGGACAGACCGTGGTTGGTGTAGTCGGGTAGTTTGCCGGAAACCTTTCAGATTCATGTGATTGTGTGGTGACTGGGTGAACGGATCACAAGGCTTGTGTTCAGACAGAAAACAGAAGTGTTGTATACACCATACCTTTTAGCAAAGTTTGTTCTGTGGCGAACAAAACGACATGGAATGGCTTATTTAGGGTTAGTTTTTGGGGTGGTAAAAGTTCAACTTGTTCGATATTTATCTGTTACTGATCGTGGACATGTCTACTTCTTAACCTCCATTAGTTCTTAACCTCCATTGTTTAAAACCTGTTCTGAACGAAGCTTGATGGTAGTCTTTAAACGTACAGCATTGCAGGAAGATGTGTAAAGCGCCGTGGCGTGTAATCAGACCCAGAAGACTTGCGGGGCGTATGATAACTCAGTGAACCACACAGGCCATGGGCTGGGTGCAGGAACTGCCAGGACGCTCTGGGGGACCCACGTACACTATGATAACTCGGTGAACCACACAGGCCATGGGCTGGGTGCAGGAACTGCCAGGACGTTCTGGGGGACCCACGTACAGTATGTCTGTGCGTCACCATTGCCATTGTATTCTCCCCAGTATGTCTGTGCGTCACCATTGCCGTTGTATTCTCCCCAGTATGTCTGTGCGTCACCATTGCCATTGTATTCTCCCCAGTATGTCTGTACGTCACCATTGCCGTTGTATTCTCCCCAGTATGTCTGTGCGTCACCATTGCCGTTGTATTCTCCCCAGTATGTCTGTGCGTCACCATTGCCATTGTATTTTCCCCAAGTCGGAACAAAGTGTCGACGCTTTAGTCACATATGACAAATTGAACTTGAAGGACACCAAGGAGAGTGCAGACCTCCACCACACTAGGAAAAGTAATCGTTAGTGCACTGGTTGAAGGAGTTACTCCCCGTGTAGATATTAATCTTGCTGAACGATGTAGGATCTGCCGTTTCATCCGGACGGGCGCCACGGATCCGCAAGGGTTCGTCCTCTCTGCCGTCGTCCATCCTTCCATTTAGGTTCGTTAAGATCTGCTCAGTAGTTGAAGCTTTATGTTGAGCACAAGGAAAAGAGCAAACAGAATGGGAGAAAACATAACTTCTGTTGTGGAGTTGACTGGGTAGGAAAGATGGCATTGTCAGACAGGTCAGGCTCTGTACAGATTGTAACATGAATGTCGTATGTCATCCAGTTGAATCTTATCCACGAATCTCCAACGTGTGCAGGGTTGGAGTCTTCTCAGGGCAAGGTGTATTCATACAGGTGTATTCATACAGGTGTATTCATACTTTTTTGTCGCTGTGTGCTCATCGTATCTCCTGCAGTATGTTCCTGTGGATAATGATTGAACGAACACAAAACTTTATTTCAGTTGCCGACATTGGCTTCATGGATATTTTCAAGTGAGGTGGAAGCCTTCAAAGGGAGTGTACTCTCGTGGTTCTGAACACAGTCTTTGGGTGCAAAGGAAGCGAGGCCAAACTGTTATCACGGAGCTAGTGTCTGTGTTCGTTAATGACTCGGCGACAGTTGTGTGGCTTTTGGCAATCCACCATTCAAGTCTTGTTAGTCTCCAAGATAGTAGTTGTTTTACCCAGACTTCGTCAGTAGATGAGGGATATGGTCCAGGGAGGAGGCTGTTGAAATTTTAGGGTGATTTGTGGGGCAGATCATAGATCCTTTAAACATTCTTTTTCTTCTTGCTATAGAAGCCGTTGAAATTTGTGGGGCAGGTCACAGATTCTTTAAACATTTTTTTTCTTGCTATAGAAGTCGTTGAAGTTTGTGGGGCAGGTCACAGATTCTTTAAACATTTTTTTTCTTGCTATAGAAGTCGTTGAAGTTTGTGGGGCAGATCACGGATCTTTTAACATTCTTCTTTTTCTTCTTGCTGTAGAAGCCGTTGAAATTTGTGGGGCAGGTCACGGATCTGTTAAAAATTCTTGTAGTGGAAGTGTAGGCAGTGTGTTGTATAAATCCGCTTACCAGCAGATTCTGTGTCCAGTTGACTGCCGTCGTGTGGAGTGATGCGTGAACGCTGGTGTCAGGAACGGAAACCTCATGTGGAAGGAAGAGACATCAGCTTTAATCTTCATGTCATGTTCATTTCCTATTAAACAGACCAACAGGACGTCACACTGACCTCTTCAGCTGAAGCCTCAGGCTGTGGTCAGAGAGAGGACTGGCCGGTGGTCAGAGCACAGTGTCAACAGGCGGAGAGACAGCTAGTGAATGACACCACGCCGTTTCCGTCATGGACCGGAAGAAGTCTTGACCACCACATGGCCCCGCTTGGCCTCCTGACACTGAGGCTGTCCGGCACACCATGTCCACTTCTCCCTGTCTTTGTCTGTCTGTCTGTAAGTCTTCCTCAGTGTCTCTGTCTCTCACTGTCAGTCTCTGTCTCTGTCTGTCTCTCTCTGTCCCTCACTGTCAGTCTCTGTTTGTCTGTCTGTTTCTGTGACACAATGTGTGTGTGTGTGTGTGTGTGTGTGTGTGTGTGTGTGTGTGTGTGTGTGTGTGTGTGTGTGAGAGAGAGAGAGAGAGAGAGAGAGAGAGGAGAGAGAGAGAGAGAGAGAGTGTGTGTGTGTGTGTGTGTGTGTGTGTGTGTGTGTGTGTGTGTGTGTGTGAAGAGAGGAGGGCGTTGCATTCCACAATATAAGAAGTGAACTCTACCGCACTGGTTTGAGATCTGGCACTGCCCAGTCTGGGGCACGCTAGAAACCATGATAACAGTAATCGGGAAGGGGGGTGGAGAGGGTGTAATAGGTGGGGGGTCGGGGAGGGTGGTGAGAGATGGGGGAGCGGGTGGTTGGTGAGGGGGTGGCAGGAAGAGTAGGGGACAAAGGCAGGCTTTGGTGGTTGCTTCAGACAGGTTCCCAAAGGACTGGACGTATACAGTGTAAAAATCGTATCTGAAAATATGCACCGGCCATACATTATTTTGTTGAAAATCGGTGTTCGCGTAGTTTATGGCCACTTTATCGCCCTGTTATTCCGAGCATTGTAAAACATGTAAATGTTCACTTTTTTTTTGTACAGCCTATCCAGCCTCTTAAGTATGGTTTGTTTGAAAATAAAAAAAATAAAAAAAATCGACGTGGAAGAGAAAATCCGAACAAAAAATCCTGAAACCACACACCACTTTTACGTAGTTGTTTACATGGTCCTTAAACGGATTGGGAAAAAAAAAACCTCTCGTTTTTCCTGCATTATCACACTCGCACTGCGTACACATGCGCAATGCGCAATATTCGTGCATGCGCGTACGCGCGCATTAACCGCGGGAGAGCCAGCCACCTCCATCGTCACCTCTGCATCTCCCCCGTCCTCTCCCCCCCCCCCTCCCCCCGCGTCTGTGTGACCAGTGTGGGGTGCAGTGGCGGTAGGTTGGCGTCCATATCGGACCTTGATGAATCACTGTCCCTGCAGCGGAGGGCCGACCTTTAGCCAGTAAAGGGAAGCTATTTTAAGCCGATAGCCCCCCCGCTGACCCCCCATCTCTCTTCCCCTCCCTCCTGTCTTCCCAACTCCTCGTCCCCCCACCCCCTCCTGCCTCCACTCTCTCTCTCTCTCCCAACTTCAGTTAAAACCGCCTTCTCTCTGTCTGTCAGTCTCTCTGTGTCTCTCTCTGCCTCTCTCCCTTTCTCTGACTGACTGTGTCTGTCTCTCTCACTCTGTCTCTCTCTGTGTCTCTCTCTGTCTGTCTCTGTCTCTGTCTGTCTCTGTCTGTCTCCGTCCCACCGTCTCCCCATGCCCCGCTCTAGCTCTGCCCTGTCCCTTCCCCCCACCTTCACCTCCACCCATCCCCCTCTCTCTCTTCCACCCCTGTTCATTCGTTCGTCTGCTGCCGCCGTCTCCCCCTACCCGAGATGAGGAAGGGGGTAATGTCCACCCTCCCCTCCCCTGCCCCCCCCCCCCCCCGTCTTTACCCCCTCCCATGTTGCTCTCTTCTCCCCGAGCCGAGGAGGGGTCAGAGAAATGGGAGATCTTTCTGTGGGAGGGGTGTGGACATTTTTCATTGATCTGCCGTCGAGGAAGAGGGAGGTTCTCTCTCTCTGGCCCTCTCCCGTGTACTGTTTGCTGGGAGTGTATACGTGTTCCCCCCCCCCCCTCTCTCTCTGTCGCACTGTCGCTCTATCAGTCAGTCTGTCGGTGTATCTCTGTGTCGCTGCCTCTCTTTCTCTGCCTCTGTGTCTGTCTGTCTCTGTCTGTCCTTAAAGGTGAGTTTGTTCATGATAGTGTTAATTACGTGCACACACGCCCTTAATCAACACGTCCGTTTGTCTGGACCTA
The DNA here is from genome assembly GCA_018398815.1 of Conus ventricosus. Lineage (NCBI taxonomy): Eukaryota > Metazoa > Mollusca > Gastropoda > Neogastropoda > Conidae > Conus > Conus ventricosus. The sequence goes on from CM031613.1 coordinate 11,581,250, forward strand.
CGCACAATTTTTTTTTTGGGGGGGATTGACAAACCAAACACTAAACCTCTCATCTCCCCTTCACCGCTATCCCCCCCCCACCCCCCACCTAGTCCCAAGCAGTTCACGTTCTATCAACGGCGCGATATGTGACGGATATGTATACTGAACAACATTAAAAACGCACCGTTTTGATTTGCCGATTTCCCATTTGGAAAAAATGTGGATTTGGTATATTAACACAATTTTTAAGGGACACAGATTCACACTGCCTCGGTTTTTCCGCGCTTGCCGACGTTCGTGTGACGCCCACGTGCAACTCGCCCAAAACACTTTTCTTGCCACTGGGGCCGAGACTGAACGTAGCACATCTGTTTCTTTGTCTCAAATGGTGAGTTTGAAGTCATGCCGACTGGAAAACGGTATCAGTTGTCATTCGACCAGGCGAAGTGGTCCGAAAACAATGCGGCGACTGTCTATGCAAGTACGCGAGCGAGCCATTGGAATGTTTATGGTCGGTATGTCATCGAGAGAGACAGCCAGACAACTGAACTGCAGTCACTCTACAATTGTAAGGCTATCACAACGTTTGGCAGCAACTGGTTCCACCACTGATCGGCGCCGAACAGGCCAACCTCGTGTTACCACACCAGCGCAAGATCGATACATTCGACAGCTTCATCTTCGTAATCGATTCCTTACAGCAGCAGAAACATGTCGCCAGGTGGTTGGTCGACGGGGTCCAGTGTCTGGACAAACCGTTCGACGTCGATTGCAAGAATCGGGGCTCAATGCAAGACGCCCTTATGTTGGCCCAGTCCTCACCCGTAGACACCGTCAGCAACGCCTGCAGTGGGCCAACCAGCATCTGCCATGGACACGACGTCAGTGGAGAGCTGTGCTGTTCTCTGACGAAAGTCGCTTCGCGTTATCTCATGCTGACGGGAGAATGAGAGTCTGGAGGCGTGTCGGGGAACGCTACGCCAACTGCTGCGTGTTTGAAGCCAATAGATGGGGAGGGGGCAGTCTGATGGTTTGGCGGGCATTCAGTCATGACTGCCGGACACCTCTGTACTTTTTTGACAACCATGTGAATGCCAACATGTACCAGCAGGTGCTGCAGAACCACGTCGTCCCACTGTTTGGCCAGCACCCGGAGCTGCAGTTCTTCCAGCATGATAATGCACGACCCCACACTGCAAGAGCCACCGCTGCGTTTCTCCAGGCGAACAACATTGCCGTGTTGCCCTGGCCATCTCTGTCCCCTGACATGGCTCCCATTGAACACGTCTGGGATGAGCTGGGGCGTCTTGTGGCCCGTGGAAGACGTCCACAGACTCTCGATCATTTGAGGCGCGCACTGACCGAGGAGTGGTATGGACTGCCACAGGCGTTCTTGCACAACCTTGTCTACTCCATGAGGAGGCGCTGCCAAGCGTGCATCGGGGCAAATGGCGGACACACTCGGTATTAGAGCTCGCGGACGGACATGCTCGTCGTGGTGTACTTTTTGACAGGGACCCTAGTGAAGTCACCAGCTAATTTCAGATGAATTCGGCCATTCTTGTCAAGAACAGACATTTTGTTTAATTGAAAAATGGAGGCGTAATCAAATATGCTTACTTTCATTAAATAATTCTGTACTACCAACGTTGTCTGGGTCTTTTGGCAAGCGGTGCGTTTTTAATGTTGTTCAGTATACATTCCATATAAGAGCATTAATGTAAAAGCTGCAGACAACCCAAAGCACACCAAGCACTGTTATTGAAGATGTCACACCAGATGTGTCGGCTCATTGACGATGCTTGGTCTGGGTGTCAACACACACGAGGAAGGACAAAGGGGTGTAGGTGTCAACAGACATGAGGAAGGACAAAGGGATCGAGGTGTCAACAGACACGAAGGACAAAGGGATCGAGGTGTCAACAGACACGAAGGACAAAGGGATCGAGGTGTCAACAGACACGAAGGACAAAGGGGTCTGGGTGTCAGCAGACACGAAGGACAAAGGGGTCTAGGTGTCAATAGACATGAGGAATCCGAAGGACAAAGGGAGACCACTGCCAGGTATTGGGGATGGGGGCCAAAGGGCGTCATGTTCATTGGGACTTTCTCATTTTCCACTGGATTTAGGCTTGGGACATCATTCATCCTTTGTCAGACAATCGTCGACTCCCCTCTCTCCCCTCCCCCCGCCATTCTCAGATCCCATCTTTAATGACTGTGTATGACGTTTTTTTTTCTTTTTCTTTTCCTTTTTTTTTTGGAAAGTCATTCCCACGTTCGAAGACTGAGTCCTCCAGCCTTTTACACCTCGCTCTACTGGAAACATCTGGCCTGTCTGACCATATCATTGTTCTGGTATCCCCGTCAGTGTCGCAGACATAGAGGTCATCTCGGTGAATGTGTTAAATTTAAAGTCGTGTCTTCTTCCTTCCAGGCGATACATCATCTGAGGTTTGTTGTATTCTGTTCCTCTCTCAGACATTAAACAGTTTTTTTAACACCATCTCCGTCCAAGTCTTCTAGAAAAAAATCATTCCGTCTCCCTTCCTGACGTTGATACCATATCATTTTAAATTTGGAGAAAAAAGAATTAATTCCGTCTCCGTCCTAGACATTTAGGCCGTCCAAGATTGTTGTGTTTAACCCCATCACCGTTCCAAACACTTAGGTCGTTTGCTTTGTGTTTGCTTTGTTTGGTTTGGCTCGTTTTGTTTTGTTTTCAATACATCGTGTCCCAAATATTAGATAATCAAAGTTTTTTGTTTTAATCCTATCTCTCTGCCGGAGTCATTGAGATGATCTGAATTTGCCTTGTTAGACCTTCCTCGTCCTCATTCCGAGGCTTTGAGGTGGTCTGAATTTGCCTTGTTAGACCTTCCTCGTCCTCTTTCCGAGGCTTTGAGGTGGTCTGAATTTGCCTTGTTAGACCTTCCTCGTCCTCTTTCCGAGGCATTGAGGAGGTCTGATCCATCTTCATAATACACAGTAGAATGTAAGCCCCCCCCCCCCCCCGCCCCTTAATTCTTTTATAGATCACCGTTTTAGACCTTTAGATCAACCCCATCTCTCTCGCTTAATTGCTGCTATTGAATTGGACTTTTTTTTTAAAGCAAAAAGTGAAAGTATATTGCAGCCCTTTAGCGTAGATTAAAGCGGAGGAAAATAGCGCTGTAAATTATTTCTCTGTGCGTGTGTCTGTGCGTGTGCGTGGGTGGTGGTGGTGGTGGTGGTGTATGTGTGTGTGTGTGTGTGCGCGTGCGTGCGTGCGTGTGTTTGTGTATGTGTGTGTGTGTGCGCGCGCGTACGTGAGTGCGTGTGTGAATGTGTGTGCGTGCGCGCGTGTGTGTTCATTTTCCTGTTGAACGTGTTTTCACTTAACACGTCCTTTGACAGAAGGTTAGCAAGGCGGGGGTACACGTCCTTTGACAGAAGGTTAGCAAGGCGGGGGTACACGTCCTTTGACAGAAGGTTAGCAAGGCGGGGGTACACGTCCTTTGACAGAAGGTTAGCAAGGCGGGGGTACACGTCCTTTGACAGAAGGTTAGCAAGGCGGGGGTACACGTCCTTTGACAGAAGGTTAGCAAGGCGGGGGAGGAGAGGAATGAAAGGTTAGGAGCACATATTCACACACACACACACACACACACACACACACACACACACACACACACACACACACACACACACACACACACAAGCCAGTTAAGAGTATATAATTATTAAGGACTGCGTATTCATTAAAAATTACTTCTTGATACTTAAGACACCATCAGTATATAATGGTATGTATTTTTTTGTAGGAATGGCTTGCAGTTATTTATTTGTTTTCTTTTGTATGTATATGTGTTTTTGATTTTTTTTTCTTTGTTCTGTCCACGATATAGTTATGTTTTTATGTTTTTTATGTTGTCATTTGTGAAGTGGTGAATTATATGTACAAAACCTTGAGAAGAAAAGTTAAAAAACAACTGTTGATTTGACATCATGTCCCAAAAAGCCTGTACCGCATAATGTCTGTGTTCAGATTGTGGCCAATACTGGTAAATCCTCTGGTAGGTCAGTTTACCATCTCCCTTTGCCCCCACTTCCCCAACGTATCCCATGTCGACCTGTCTGTCCAGTTCTCCCATTTCCCCAACGTATCCCACGTCGACCTGTCTGTCCAGTTCTCCCATTTCCCCAACGTATCCCACGTCGACCTGTCCTCCCTGTCTGTCCAGTTCTCCCATTTCCCCAGCGTGTCCCACGTCGACCTGTCTGTCCAGTTCTCCCATTTCCCCAACGTATCCCACGTCGACCTGTCTGTCCAGTTCTCCCATTTCCCCAGCGTATCCCACGTCGACCTCTCCTCCCTGTCTGTCCAGTTCTCCCATTGTCCTCCCTGTCTGTCCAGTTCTCCCATTGTCCTCCCTGTCTGTTCAGCTCTCTCGTTTCTCTGCAGTTCAGACTCAGTCTCTTTCCCCTGGAAGTTCTGGGTAGACAGACCGCGCGGTTCTCAGAACAGAACGCGCAGTAATAAAGTGTTGTAAAAGGTGAAGAAGCTCCGTGGTGCATTCCGTGTCGTGTTCCGCTTACAGTGAAACATGTTCTTTTAGAGTGTTGGGTCTGGCATGATGTGAGACGTAAACACTTTACAGCAGACTCCATGAAAACCTGGTTCAGAGATGTCCCACCTGACGTGATCTTTGAATCTGAAAGAGATTAACATTTTTCATCAGCTGATCTGTACGGAAGAAAGATTTTAAACGAAATTTCCAGTGAGTTTTGAGGAGGTGCATTTTATACGGTTGTATGAATGCTTATTTGTTTGATGACTTGTAAGTTGACTTCCAAATGGTGACAGCCCTGATATGGCTCTTTGCGGTCGACTTGGCTATAAGCAACATTATCTCTGTCTCTTTCTCTCTTATTTGATTCGTCCACCAGCTGTCCTGTGCGTTTGACCGTTTTTTACCGTGTTTCTTTGAAGAAAAAAAAACACTGGAGGTGCAAGACAGAACTGCTAGAGATGAATCGTGAATAGTTCTGTTTATCAATGAGTTGGAAAGTCTGTGTTTTAGAACAGGGACAGTAACAATTATGCCTTTGCTCAAAAGTGAATAGTTGTGTTGATCAGGTGAGTGAAGAATCTGTTGTATAGTTGGGACAGGAAAAGTTGTCAGTGATCAATAGTGAATAGTTGTGTTGATCAGGTGAGTGAAGAATCGGTTGTATAGCTGGGACAGGAAAAGCTGTGTCTTTCTAGGCCAACTGTAGTGAACTAAAGGCTCGTTCGCTCAAGATTACAACAACAAAAAAGAAAAAAAGAAAAAATAGAATTTCTGCAGTGTTTCTAAACGCATGGGGAAAAAAAAAAAAAGAATGCATGAAGAAGCAAAACATATCTGTATGTCAGTCAGTCTCCTTCTGTCTGTCTGTCTTTGTCTCTCTCACTCTTTCTGTCTCTCTTTCTTTGTCTTTGTCTCTCTCTCTCTCTCTCTCTCTCTCTCTCTCTCTCTCTCTCTCTCTGTCTTTCTTTCTCTGTCTTTGTCTCTCTCTCTCTCTCTCTCTCTCTCTCTCTCTCTCTTCTGTATGCCTAACTCTTTCTGTCTGTCTTTCTTTGTCTTTGTCTCTCTCTCTCTCTCTCTCTCTCTCTCTCTCTCTCTCTCTCTCTCTCTCTCTCTCTCTCTCTGTCTTTCTTTCTCTGTCTTTGTCTCTCTCTCTCTCTCTCTCTCTCCTCTCTCTCTCTCTGTATGCCTATCTCTTTTCTCCTCCTCTCTCCCTCCTCTCCCGCTCTTCTCCCTCCCCTCCCCTCCTGCCTCACACGACAGACATTGACGAGAAACGGAATGCCGCTGCCGTCTTTTTTCCCCCCACCCACTGTCATGTTGGAGAAGACTTCCAAAGGTTCAGGAGACCACTGTCATGTTGGAGAAGACTTCCAAAGGTTCAGGAGACCACTGTCATGTTGGAGAAGACTTCCAAAGGTTCAGGAGACCACTGTCATGTTGGAGAAGACTTCCAAAGGTTCAGGAGACCACTGTCATGTTGGAGAAGACTTCCAAAGGTTCAGGAGACCACTGTCATGTTGGAGAAGACTTCCAAAGGTTCAGGAGACCACTGTCATGTTGGAGAAGACTTCCAAAGGTTCAGGAGACCACTGTCGTGTTGGAGAAGACTTCCAAAGGTTCAGGAGACCACTGTCATGTTGGAGAAGACTTCCAAAGGTTCAGGAGACCACTGTCATGTTGGAGAAGACTTCCAAAGTTTCAGGAGACCACTGTCATGTTGGAAAAGACTTCCAAAGGTTCAGGAGACCACTGTCATGTTGGAGAAGACTTCCAAAGGTTCAGGAGACCACTGTCATGTTGGAGAAGACTTCCAAAGGTTCAGGAGGCCACTGTCGTGTTGGAGAAGACTTCCAAAGGTTCAGGAGACCACTGTCATGTTGGAGAAGACTTCCAAAGGTTCAGGAGACTACTGTCATGTTGGAGAAGACTTCCAAAGGTTCAGGAGACCACTGTCATGTTGGAGAAGACTTCCAAAGGTTCAGGAGACCACTGTCATGTTGGAGAAGACTTCCAAAGGTCCAGGAGGCCACTGTCATGTTGGAGAAGACTTCCAAAGGTCCAGGAGACCCAGGCAGCCGTGTATGATTCACTCCCCCGCTGCCTCGCTACACTGCATTGCCTAACCATAAACCCCCACCTCTTCTCCCACCCCAACACCCACCTTTCCCATTCATCGCCCTCCTCCGCCCCCCCCCCCTCCTTTCTTCCCTTCCACAACAACCTAACAGCAAGTAACGATCGTCACTGCCATATTATAATCACCGTCATTTCGCGGCCGGGTAAACAGCTAGTTCCCAATACGAAGTTGTTGTTTTTTTTTTTAATCTGTTCTTTCTTTTTTGTGTGTGTGTGTGTGTGTGTGTGTGTGTGTGTGTGTGTCATATTTTAAATGCCCCTCCCTGGCCTCCGAGCAGGGCACAGCCAAGGCTTTATGATGGAAATGGCTTTCACGTCGGCCCACACTGACTGCGCTCACCGTGCTCTGAGCTCCGGATTGTCGGTCTCTCTCTCTCTCTCCTCTCTCTCTCTCTCTCTCTCTCTCTCTCTCTTCTCCCTCCCTCCCTCCCTCTCTCTCTCCCTGTCTCTCCCCCCCCTCTCTCTCTGTCTCTTTCTCTCTATTCTCTTTCTGTCCTCTCTCTGTGTCCCTCTAGCTCTTTCTGTCATCTCTGTCTTCTCTTTCTCTCTTTCTCTGTCTTTCTCTCTCTCTCTGCTTCTGCCTCTGTCTGTCTGTCTGTCTGTCTCTCTGTCTTCCCTCTCTCAGTGTGTGTGTGTGTGTGTGTGTGTGTGTGTGTGTGTGTGTGTGTGTGTGTGTGTGGAAATGGCAGGATGAGAAGTGGGTTGTGGATGATGACTGGGGGGATGGGGTGGGGGGTGGGTGTTCTGGATGTATTTGACATGCCTTTTGTGTCATTCACGAACGGGGGGGGGGGGGGGGGGGGGGGGGGGGGGGGGGGGGGGGAGCGCTGGAGCGGGAAAATGGGCCGATAGACAGCGCATAAAACGTCAATGAAAACACCTCGGGTCGCCTTCCCGGCCCACTACACTACACCAGCCCAGCCTCCACACGTGGCCCGCTACACCCAGAGAGTCACTGCGCTGCCCACATCTGCCGCCATCGGCAGGAGTTCATAGACATCTGCCGTGTTCTGCAGGAGCTACCACAGACATCTGTTGCGTTCTGCAGGAGTTTACCACAGACATCAGCCGTGTTCTGCAGGAGTTACCACAGACATCTGCCGTGCTCTGCAGGAGTTACCATAGACATCTGCCGTGTTCTGCAGGAGTTACCACAGACATCTGCCGTGTTCTGCAGGAGTTACCACAGACATCTGCCGTGTTCTGCAGGAGTTACCATAGACATCTGCCGTGTTCTGCAGGAGTTACCACAGACATCTGCCGTGTTCTGCAGGAGTTACCACAGACATCTGCCGTGTTCTGCAGGAGTTACCACAGACATCTGCCGTGTTCTGCAGGAGTTATCATTGACATCTGTCGTGTTCTGCAGGAGTTACCATTGACATCTGCCATGTTCTGCAGGAGTTACCACAGACATCTGTTGTGTTCTGCATCAGTCCATAGACATCTGCCGTATTCTACAGGTGTTACCACAGACATCTGCCATGTTCTGCAGGAACCATCACAGACATCTGCCGTGTTCTACATGAATTATGCCACAGACATCTGCCGTGTTCTACATGAATTATGCCACAGACATATGCCGTGTTCTGCAGGAATTATACCACAGGCATCTGTCGTGTTCAACAGGAGTTGCCACAGACATCCGCCATGTTCTGCAGGAGCTACCACAGACATCTGTCATGTTCTGCAGGAATTATACCACAGACATCCGCCATGTTCTGCAGGAGCTACCACAGACATCTGCCATGTTCTGCAGGAGTTACCACGGACATCTTCATGTTCTGCAGGAGCTACCACAGACATCTGCCATGTTCTGCAGGAGTTACCACAGACATCTTCATGTTCTGCAGGAGCTACCACAGACATCTGCCAAGTACTGCTGAAGACAGTGAAGATATCTGTCTGGTTGGTACACACCACAGACATCTGTTGGGTTGTGGTGCACGCCGTTACTCTATAGACGGGAACATCAGGGTGGAGAGGGAACTGGTATTGGGGCGGATATAGCATATAAGGGACAGACACGCCCTGTCTGCCTGTCTGTCTGTCTGCCTCTCTCTCTCTGTCACTCTCTCTGTATCTGTCTGCCTGTCTGTCTGTCTCTCTGTCTCTGTCCAGGACGTCGCTAACTGGACGTGCCGCAACATCCACTCACGTTCATGAGCCTCCCAGCTCTCACTGACTGTGTGAGTGACTGTCTGAGTGACTGTGTGAGTGACTGTCTGAGTGACTGTGTGAGTGACTGTGTGAGTGACTGACTGGGCCACTGCATCGCCTGACCATAAATGATACATACCCGCAGCCCGCAACCCCCGGCCTCTTTCTCTCCCCCCCCCCCTCCACCCCACCCCATCCCATCAGCTGTCGTCATTGACACTGGTTGGTGATCACACGGCACTCACCTCGCCGCCCCGAACACAGCCAGGGCTGCTTTCTGGGCTTTTTCCCCCTCTGCCTTGTGTGTGTGTGTGTGTGTGTGTGTGTGTGTGTGTGTGTGTGTGTGTGAGTGTGTGGTGTGTGAGCGTGTGTGTGTGTTTGTGTGTTTGTGTGTGTGTGTGTGTGTGATTTAATCTTTTTTTGTAATCCCGCACTACTCAGTTCCCAGAGAACTGTCAAGGCTTTATGATGGAAATGGCCTTCACTGCTACAGCAATTCTCCGCTCAGCTGCAAACCCACATTCCCAGAGAACTGTCAAGGCTTTATGATGGAAATGGCCTTCACTGCTACAGCAATTCTCGCTCTAGCTGCAAACCCACATTCCCAGAGAACTGTCAAGGCTTTATGATGGAAATGGCCTTCACTGCTACAGCAATTCTCCGCTCAGCTGCAAACTCACATTCCCAGAGAACTGTCAAGGCTTTATGATGGAAATGGCCTTCACTGCTACAGTAATTCTCGCTCAGCTGCAAAACCACATTCCCAGAGAACTGTCAAGGCTTTATGATGGAAATGGCCTTCACTGCTACAGTAATTCTCCGCTCAGCTGCAAACCCACATTCCCAGAGAACTGTCAAGGCTTTGTGATGGAAATGGCCTTCACTGCTGCAGCAATTCTCCGCTCAGCTGCAAACCCACATAGATGTCATGTGGTGGGGAAGGGGTGGGACAAGGAGAGGGGTGGTAAGTGTATGTATGGCGTCCTTCTTTTAGTTTTACTTTGTTTTTATTTTATTCATGTTTTAAGATCGTCTTTTGTGTGGTTGACGACAGCAGTGGGTGGAGCTACGGGGCGGAAAATGGGCTAAATAGATAGAGCATAACACGTCAATGAAAACTCGTAGAGTTGTTCTCCTCCTTTCTCTCTCCCCCCCCCCTCGCTTTTCCCTTCTACCTGCTTCCTTACCACCCCTTCCGCACCCCAACCCCTTTCCCCCTTTCTTCTGCCCTGCCCTACTCCTCTGTGTCGACACGCAGACACTCGCTCTTTCATCAGAGCGTTGGAATTTTTCATCTTGTGTACATAGGCCAGTGACCGCATTGTGGCGGGGTGAGGGGGGGCGGGGGGGGGGGGGGGGGGGGTGAGGAAGAAAGGGGGATAGTAAGGAGACAGAAAACAGGAGACGGCACCTGGTTCTGTCTGGCACCGTTGCGTGTCTGGAACATGAATGAGGATCTTGTAGGGCTTTGACAGATGATCCCGGATCGTGGGGAACATGAAGGAGGATCTTGTTGGGCTGTGACAGGGGATCCCGGATCGTGGGGAACATGAATGAGGATATTGTAGGGCTTTGACAGGAGATCCCGGATCGTGGGGAACATGAAGGAAGATCTTGTAGGGCTTTGACAGGGGATCCCCGGATCGTGGGGAAACATGAAGGAGGATCTTGTAGGGCTCTGACAGGGGATCCCGGATCGTGGGGAAAGAGATTGGAGGGGAGGAATGGGAGGGGGGGGGGGGGGGGGGGGCGGGGACGGGGGATAGACACTGGGGGAGAGAAAATAGTGTCTGTTGAAAGATGTGAGTGAACCTATCGAATGAACCTACTAGGGAGCGAGTGACTGGCGTTTTATCGGGGGAAGGGAAGAAACATGCGAGTTTATGTTTGTACGTATGTTTGTATATTTGTTCGATTGTATGTATGTGTGCGTGTATATTTGTAGGTTTTTTTTTTCTTACCCAAAAATGTAAACGGAGAGAGAGAGAGCGAGAGAGAGAGAGAGAGGAGAGAGAGAGAGAGAGAGGAGAGAGGAGAGGAGAGAGAGAGAGGGGGGGGGGGGGGGTTGGATGGACATAATAATTTTCTCAGGACATGCTGCTTCTTTCTTTTTCCACCCACTCCCTCCCTCACCCCATTATTCCTCTGTCTCTTCCTTGTCCCCCCCCCTCCCTCCCCTCCCCTCCCCTGCTGGTCTGTAATACTGAAAAACGGGAAACTCTCCTCCCCTCTTTTCTCTGCTTCTCCCCCTTCCCTGCCCCACTTCCCAAAGCCTTTGTCTTGATTGTAGTTCAGTGTGTTAAAGGAGGCGGTGCGTGAACAGCAGCCCTGACATGGTGGGTGTGTTGTTTGACAGGGACACGCTCGTTCCTCAAGGGGCGACAGGGTGGAAACTGGTTGTTCACCTGCCTCGGCGCTGTGGCCCAGACAGGAGCCGTGTCCTCTCCATGGAGTTCATGAACTGGTTGTTCACCTGTCTCAGCTCTATGGCCCAGACAGGAGCCGTGTCCTCCTCCATGGAGTTCATGAACTGGTTGTTCGCCTGTCTCAGCTCTGTGGCCCAGACAGGAGGCCGTTGTCCTCCATGGAGTTCATGAACTGGTTGTTCACCTGTCTCAGCTCTGTGGCCAGACAGGAGCCGTGTCCTCCATGGAGTTCATGAACTGGTTGTTCACCTGTCTCAGCTCTTATGGCCAGACAGGAGCCGTGTCCTCCTCCATGGAGTTCATGAACTGGTTGTTCACCTGTCTCAGTCTGTGGCCCAGACAGGAGCCGTGCCCTCCATGGAGTCATGAACTGGTTGTTCACCTGTCTCAGCTCTATGGCCCAGACAGGAGCCGTTGTCCTCCATGGAGTTCATGAACTGGTTGTTCACCTGTCTCAGCTCTATGGCCCAGACAGGAGCCGTGTCCTCCTCCATGGAGTTCATGAACTGGTTGTTCACCTGTCTCAGCTCTATGGCTCAGACAGGAGCCGTGTCCTCCTCCATGGAGTTCATGAACTGGTTGTTCACCTGTCTCAGCTCTGTGGCCCAGACAGGAGCCGTGCCCTCCATGGAGTTCATGAACTGGTTGTTCACCTGCCTCAGCGCTGTGGCCCAGACAGGAGCCGTGCCTCCATGGAGTTCATGAACTGGTTGTTCACCTGTCTCAGCTCTATGGCCCAGACAGGAGCCGTGTCCCATGGAGTTCATGAACTGGTTGTTCACCTGTCTCAGCTCTATGGCTCAGACAGGAGCCGTGTCCTCCTCCATGGAGTTCATGAACTGGTTGTTCACCTGTCTCAGCTCTGTGGCCCAGACAGGAGCCGTGTCCTCCATGGGTTCATGAACTGGTTGTTCACCTGTCTCAGCTCTGTGGCCCAGACAGGAGCCGTGTCCTCCATGGAGTTCATGAACTGGTTGTTCACCTGTCTCAGCTCTATGGCCCAGACAGGAGCCGTGTCCTCCATGGAGTTCATCAACTGGTTGTTCACCTGTCTCAGCTCTGTGGCCCAGACAGGAGCCGTGTCTCCTCATGGAGTTCATGAATGGTTGTTACCTGTCTCAGCTCTGTGGCCCAGACAGGAGCCGTGTTCCTCCTCCATGGAGTTCATGAACTGGTTGTTCACCTGTCTCAGCTGTGTGGCCAGACAGGAGCCGTGTCCTCCTCCAATGGAGTTCATGAACTGGTTGTTCACCTGTCTCAGCTCTGTGGCCCAGACAGGAGCCGTTGTCCTCCATGGAGTTCATGAACTGGTTGTACACCTGTCTCAGCTCTGTGGCCCAGACAGGAGCCGTGTCCTCCATGGAGTTCATGAACTGGTTGTTCACCTGTCTCAGCTCTATGGCTAGACAGGAGCCGTTGTCCTCCATGGAGTTCATGAACTGGTTGTTCACCTGTCTCAGCTCTGTGGCCCAGACAGGAGCCGTGTCCTCCATGGGGTTCATGAACTGGTTGTTCACCTGTCTCAGCTCTATGGCCCAGACAGGAGCCGTGTCCTCCTCCATGGAGTGCATGAACTGGTTGTTCACCTGTCTCAGCTCTGTGGCCCAGACAGGAGCCGTGTCCTCCTCCATGGAGTTCATGAACTGGTTGTTCACCTGTCTCAGCTCTGTGGCCCAGACAGGAGCCGTTGTCCTCCTCCATGGAGTTCATGAACTGGTTGTTCACCTGTCTCAACTGTGTGGCCCAGACAGGAGCCGTGTCCTCCATGGAGTTCATGAACTGGTTGTTCACTGTCTGAGCTCTTTGGCCCAGACAGGAGCCGTTGTCCTCCTCCATGGAGTTCATGAACTGGTTGTTCCCTGTCTCAGCTCTGTGGCCCAGACAGAAGCCGTGTCCTCCTCCATGGGAGTTCATAGAACTGGTTGTTCACCTGTCTCAGCTCTGTGGCCCAGACAGGAGCCGTGTCCTCCTTCATGGAGTTCAGGGCATGGACATCACTTCACCACCGTTCTTTCTTTCTTTTGTTTTCGTTTCTTTCTTTCTTTCTTTCTCTGTTTCTTTCACTTCTTCAAAATCAACCAGCATTCCCTTTATTGGCGATAGCAAGACAGGCACAGAGAGAGATGGGGAAGAGAGAGAGAGAGAGAGAGAGAGGAGAGAGAGAGAGAGAGAGAGAATATGTGTGTGCGTGCGCGCGCGCGTGAGAGAGAGAGAGAGAGAGAGGAGAGAGAGAGAGAGAGAGAGAGAGAGAGGAGAGAATGAGTAGAGAGAGAGAGAGAGATATTAAATTTGTCGACCTTCGTTGCTTTAAAATCATCATTTATTTTTAATTCATCTACAATTAGCATCCACATCTTCTCTCTGTCTCTCTTCCTTTCACTCTCCCCTCATCTCACACATTGCACAGCATTCATTCTCTCAACTAAGGTCTACATATGTATGTTTTCTTTTGCCTGCTTGGCTGGCTGTCTACCACAGGCTCTCCCCCCCCCCCGTCTCTCTCTCTCTCTCTCTCTCTCTCTCTCTCTCTCTCTCTCTCTCTCTCTCTATTTCTCTCTCTGTCATTTCTCTTTGTCTCTCTTCCTCACTTTCTCTCCCTCTCCGCCCATTGCTGACCCTCCGTCCTCTCCCCCCCCTATTGGTCTAGTTCACGCCCTTCCCCTTCGGTGCATGTTGTGCTTTATTAAGCTCCCCTGTCCTGCAGTTGATTTCTCACGGGGGGGGGGGGGGGGGGGGGGGGCACTGGTCAGCATCTGGCTGTACACCACGCCCCTGGTGCCCGTCCATTGTGTGTGGCTGTGGTAGTGCCCCCTGGTGCCTGTCCATTGTGTGTGGCTGTGGTAGTGCCTCTGGTGCCCGTCCATTGTGGATGTGTGTGGTAGTGCCCCTGGTGCCCATCCATTGTGGATGTGTGTGGTAGTGCCCCTGGTGCCCGTCCATTGTGTGTGGCTGTGGTAGTGCTCCCTGGTGCCCGTCCATGGTGTATGGCTGTGGTAGTGCCCCCTGGTGCCCGTCCATGGTGTATGGCTGTGGTATGCCCCTGGTGCCCGTCCATTGTGTGTGGCTGTGGTAGTGCTCCCTGGTGCCCGTCCATGGTGTATGGCTGTGGTAGTGCCCCTGGTGCCCGTCCATTGTGTGTGGCTGTGGTAGTGCTCCCTGGTGCCCGTCCATGGTGTATGGCTGTGGTTGTGTCCCTGGTGCCGTCCATGGTGTATGGCTGTGGTAGTGCCCCTTGGTGCCCGTCCATGGTGTATGGCTGTGGTATGCCTCCTGGTGCCCATCCATTGTGGATGTGCCTTCTTCTTCGTTCGCTCAGACAGGAACCCCAGATGCACTGATGAAGGCTGCCGTCCGGCGGAGGTCCTCCAGAGATCGTAGAGTTTCTCCCTCATCGGTTGGTCAGCAGGCCAGGTCTCTGCTCTCAGGTCATGGTGTGTTGGACAGTCTTGTAGGAAGTGTTCCACTGTCATTGGGGCTGTACCGCAGGGGCACACTGCAGACTCGCCAATGCGGAACCTTGTGAACATGTGATAGTGTAGCCTGGAGTGGCCCGTCCTCAGCCTCACAATGTTCACTTGGTCTGGTCTGGGTAGGAGGTAGTAGGGATCTGTCTGGTTATAATCTGGATGTAGCTGAAGCCATCTTTTCCTCTGCTTCTCCTTGATGATCGTCTTGGCCTCTTCATAGGAGATTTCGTGTTCCTCTTGTGGCTGCTGTCCTCCTTCCTTCGCCAGTCGGTCTGCCTCTCATTGCCTGCTATGTTGCAGTGTGATGGTATCCACTGAATGACAGTTAGTTCAGTGGCCTGTTGCAGTCTGGCAAGGGCAGAGACAAGGGGGTTGAGGTCCTTGTTCTTTGG
Organism: Conus ventricosus; assembly: GCA_018398815.1. NCBI lineage: Eukaryota > Metazoa > Mollusca > Gastropoda > Neogastropoda > Conidae > Conus > Conus ventricosus. The sequence continues at coordinate 11,596,366 of CM031613.1, forward strand.
GTTCTGTACAGCTGCAGTACTGACAGTGCATCAGAGAAGATGACGATTTTGGGATGTATGGCCTCTCTATTCGCACACAGTGTCTCCGCTGCTGTCTGCAATGCGTCTGCCTCAGCTTTGTAGTTCGTGGAGAATTTGCCAGTGGGGATGGCTTGTCGGACGTGAGTTCCATCCTTCAAGGTTAGGAATATTCCTCCACCTCCATTTTTGGTAGCCTCCTCTTGCTGAGCCGTCTGTGTATGCGTACGTCCACAGCTCCTTGGGATATGCCTGTTCTATATGGTCTAGAGCTAGTGCTTTCTTCTCTGGTTCTGATTGTGTGCCCTTTGAGAGAATGCCTGGGATTGTCTCTCTGACTTCCGGAAACTGGTCCTTCTCCAAGCGGGTACAGAGCTGTGACTTGGGATCTGCTTGTTCCCTTGCTGTAGCAGTTCAGGGTCCTGCCTCTCGAGTCTACGAGCGTTGTGCACAAAACTGCTGCGCTTCAGTCTGCACTTGGTTGGCTCTGACATTCTTTTGTTCATGGGGTGATTCTTCATCCTCTTGAATCTGGCAGCTTGGGTGAGGATTATGGCATCTCTCCTGCTTTCAAGGCTTTGAAGACCTGTCAGAGTTTCCATGGCTTGGATCGGGGTTGATTTGAGAGCGCCAGTGATGATCCTGGACGCCTGGTTCTGGACCTTGGCAACTTTGTCTAGGTTGGTCTTGGATGCTGTCCCCCAGGCAGCTGTACCATATTCCAGGACAGGTCTGACTCGTCCAAGGTACAGTTTCTTCTGGATGTTGTGGTCGGCTCCCCAGGAAGTTCCTGATAACTTCTTCATCAATGCCAAACGTAGCCTGGCTCTTTCTGTGCACTTGTTGATCTGGTGTCTCCAAGTCATCCTGGGGTGGATGTGTGTGGTAGTGCCCCCTGGTGCCCATCCATTGTGGATGTGTGTGGTAGTGCCCCCTGGTGCCCGTCCATTGTGGATGTGTGTGGTAATGCCTCCTAACATCTCTGCCTGGAGATCTGTCTCTGGGCGCCGAAATAGGGGGGGGGGGGGGGGGAGTGTGAAAGAAGAGGGAAGGTGGAAGGGAGGGGAGAGGAGGAGGAGAGAGAAGGAGAAAGAGAGGGTGGGGGTTGAAGGAGAGAGAGAGAGAGAGAGAGAGAGAGAGAGAGAGGAGAGAGGAGAGAGAGGAGAGAGAGAGAGAGAGAAGAAGGAGGGGTGGTGGTGGTAGGGACAGGGGTTGAGGGAGGTGACAGGTAGAAAGAGGAGGGGAGAAGACGACCCCGGGCGTTTTCATTGACGTTTTATGCGCTATCTATAGGCCT
>CM031613.1:11606331-11611331 GCA_018398815.1 Conus ventricosus
TCTCTCTCTCTCTTCTCTTCTCTCTCCACACACACATAAACGTTCTCCGAGTTCTCTCTCTCTCTCTCTCTCTCTCTCTCTCTCTCTCTCTCTCTCTCTCTCTCTCTCTCTCTCCTCTCCCTGTGTCTCTGTATCTGTCTGTCTGTCTCTCTCTGTTTATATATTAGAACTGTTGTCAAATGTTTGAAGTATTGGTTGCGACTGTTGAAATTACCAGTGACAAGGGTAAATAAAAGGCATCTTGCATGACAATAACTCGATTAAAATAAGGTCGTCAGAATTTGGCATTTGAAATAAAAAGAGTTTTCCGTAAATGGATTTGGCATTGTATGGATGACTGAGACGGTTGGTGACGAAGTGAGTTTTTTTGACAGAGTTTAAGATAGGTTGTTTGCGTGGCATATGCAAAATTGGCATAGTAACTTGGAAGAAAGTGACTAGTATGAGTTTTATCTCTCGTTTAAAGATCTTTTTCAAGCTGAGATTTATCTCACAAGAATGTCTTGTAAGCGTTTTAGAGATGTGTTCGCTCGGTTTCGAACGAGAAGCCTGGGCTTAAAGCAAGGAAAAGATGGTTCATGCACGCGGACAGTGATTTGATGTGTCCATCCTGCTCAAAAGAAATCGAAGACGAGGAGCACTTCGTTTTAAGATGCCGGAGTATAATAAATTCAGAAATCGTTGTTCTGCCTTTGTCCTTTTTCAGTCAAACTCAAAACGTCTTGGTATTTTGTCCTCTGAAAATGTAGACATTCATGATTGTAAACTCATTTGCTAAGTTTGTGGCGGAAGCTTTTCGATTTAGAGAGAAAAAAACTTTATACGTAGGCTGTGTTTGTAGATCGTGATTATGTAATAAGTTATGTATTGTGACGAGAATATTGTTTGATGGTCTGAATGGTCTTTTTCTTCATTTTTTAGTTAATAGTACTGTTCAACTGTTTTCTGTGTGTACGCTTGTTTTTTTGACTCGCATTTCTGTTGTTGGCAGAGTTTGGCAACACTAAGTGGAAATTGCGCATGCACTCGCTCGGCATAAGGGTCGTTTAACTATTGTCAGTAAAGCATTGTCATTGTCTCTGTCTTTCTCTCGCTCTCTCTGTCTTTCTAACATTATCTTATCCTATCTTTCGCTCGCATGCTCGCTCGCTGTCACAGACATACGTGCGCACAAACAGTTAGATATGTATTGACAGCGTTGAAAATGCGGTCTGTTCTGTTATCATAAAATAGTTTTGTGAACGATTGTTACGTTGTGTTTGTGTGCCGTTATTAGAATGCTGCTATTAGTGTCATTCACTTAAACCTCTCCTTGAGGGGTACTGGCCTGACCATGAATACAGTATCTCCAGTCCTCTCTCTCTCTCTCTCTCTCTCTCTCTTCTCTCTCTCTCTCTCTCTCTCTCTCTCTCTCTCTGTGTCCCTCCTGTACTCTCTCTCTCTCTCTCTCTCTCTCTCTCTCTCTGTGTCCCTCCTGTACTCTCTCTCTCTCTCTCTCTTCTCTCCTCTCTCTCTCTCTCTCTCTCTCTCTCTCTCTCTCTCTCTCTCTCTCTCTCTGTCCCTCCTGTACATGTGTATAGACACAAACATGCTTCCCCCCATCTTTTACGTAATCTTCAGTGGGACACCCCCCCCCCCCCTCTCGTCTTACAGCACCACCCCCATCCCCGAAAAAAAAACAAACTTTTATTTAGGGTTCAGTTTTCTGCATTCATTTGGCACACCATTATATTATATTATATTATATTATATTATAATTATATTATATTATATTATATTATATTATATTTATTAATTATATTATATTATATTATATTATATTATATTATATTATATATTATATTATATTATATTATATTATATTATATTATATTATATTATATTTATTATTTATTATATTGCATTGCATTGCATTGCATTGTATTGTATAATATGATGTGATATATGGTATGATATGATATTATTTTAACAAACACACACACACACACACACACACACACACACACACACACACACACACACACACACACGAAAGTGCAAAGACACATGAACATTCAGCAGACACAAATATTGTACACAGTCACATAAAAGTAAATGGGAAACAAATTACTGAGCAAGCAATACTCAAAGGTTCACACTAATCTTTGCCATATATACATTACAGAAATTAAGAAGGGCACGTAAAATTACTGTGTTTGAAAGCTGCTGTCCCACTTTGAACTTTTACGTGTGACAGAAAGTAACAATCCTGAAAAATCGTAAGATTTTGCTTATAGAATATTTCAAAAGTGATGTTCACAGTAAATTAAGAAATAAGTGAGCTAATAAATGAATAAATGAATAATTAGATGAATGACATTAAGTAAATAGAAATAAATAAAAAGGAAAAAATAAATGAAATGTATGCCTGAGTCTAATTTTTATTGATGGTGTATAACTAGGTTTTTTTTTTTTTTTTTTTTTAGTTCAATGAAATAATGATTTGGTTTGTGGGTTTGTTTAGTTTTTATTGTTACCAAAATTCAGCTTGTTGTAGAATTGTTCTAGCAGCAGTTCTAAGTTAGGAAACGTTTTCATATAAAGTAATTTCACAGCGTTTACATTAAATGTATATATATATATATATATATATATATATATATATATATATATATATATATATATATATATATATATTTTTTTTTTTTTTTTTTTTTTAATTTTTTTTTCTTTTTTTTTTCTTCTGACATCTTTACATGCATTCATCAGGTCATTAAATGTATATATATTCTGACATCTATACATGCACATTTATCAGGTCTTTAAAAAGATTTGTAAGTTTTGTTTTTATTGATTCAACAGCATATGTAGATCAGACATTTGGCCCATGGCGATTTTAGATTAAAAAAATTGATTGTTATTTTTCTGTCGTCTATATTGAATAAAATCAGTCCAACATCTGCAGATAGTTTTGAATAGATAACAGCACATTTTTCTCGAAACGTCTCTCCAGGTTCTGACCATAATATGTATGAACATGGACAGAACCCATACCCCCCTCACCCCCCTCCACACACACTAACTGTTGCATTGCATGTTTTTCAATACCACAAAAATGGTATTTGTCATGGTCATCCACACCCGTTTCTCTTTAAAATGCAATTTGAAATTGACGTTGTATGGCGTAATTGTAAGCTGAAGCCAGTTATTCTTTATTTCTCTCATCTCTTCTTTTTCGTTTTTATGCCCTGTCAGCTGGTGCATAAATAATGTAACTTACTTTTTCCAGATAAGAAACCTGGTTCTATTTTGTTGTTCTTTAAGTAAACTATGGTTTGGTTTTGTTCTTCTTCGTACACTTAATATGAGTGGGACCGTAGTATTTTCGTAATCTTCGTTTTCAATTTTAATTTTATACGGAATTGTTTTTTACCATCAGGTAAAACAATTTGATCTTTTATTATCTTGTCTCTTCTTTGTTTTTAGTTTTTATGCCCAATCACTTGGTGCATGAATGCAAGTTACATTTTCCACATGAGAAATGTTTCTATGAAGTTGTCTCAAAAGTACAACGTGGTTTGTTTTTGTTCCTCTTTGAACACTTAATATGAGTGGTAGAACGTAGCTATTTTCATCACAATATTTTTCAATATTTATTTTGAAATGAAGTGTTTTCAATCATTTGGTGTTCAGATTAGTAACTTTTCCTCGTTATTAGTGATAATACCACATCTGTTGCTGTTAGCGCTTCCACAACTACGACGACGACGATTTTTTCACTGACGTCCAAGACATGTGTTTCAGTCACACGGCAGACGATGGCCTCAGCATACATGTATCAAAGGAAGAACAACACATGAATGACGCCGGCTTTGTCCGCAATCGCAACCAAGTGTACATAATTCGGAGAGTGACGTCGCCGACATAATTGATATTGGTATATTTAGAAATGTAAGAAATAGAAAATGAAAACAAAGTGTAGCGATCAAGTTTTTGTTTTGTTATAGTTTTTCACACGTGTAGGATTATATGATGCAGAAATCAAAACAGTTTAACTGTCTAGCTTTAAAAAAATAGATATTGATATGTTTAGAAATATGAAGAACAGAAAGTAAAGTGAAACTTTAACGATCTAGGTTGTTTTTGTTTTTAGTAGACTAGATATATTCAGAAATATAATAAACAGAAAGTCAAAACAAAGTTTAACGATCTAGTATTTTTAAAGAGATATTGAAATGTTATCAAACAGAAGGAACAGTAGTCAAAAACAAAGTTTAACGGTCAGTTAAAAGAAAAAGAAATTAATATGTTTAGAAGTATAAGGAAAAGAAAGTTGAAACAAATTTATACAATCTAGTTAAAAAAAAAAGATTGATTTGTTCAGAAGAAGTATAAGAAACAGAAAATAAAAACAAAGTTAAACGATCAAGTTAAAAATTTTTTTTGGATATGTTTAGAAATATAAGAAACAAAGTAAAAACAAAGATTAAATAAAGAAAAATTATATGTTTAGAAATATATGAAGCAGAAAGTAAAAACGAAGTTAAATGATCTATTAAAATAACAGATTTTGATACGTTAAGAAGAGTAAGAAAGAGAAAGTAAAAACAAAGCTAAATGATCCAGTAAAAAATTTTTTTGGGGGGGATATATTTAGAAATATAAGAAACAGAAATTAAAAGCAAAGTTAAACGATCTAGTTCTTTTTAAAATCGATATTGATATTTTTAGAAATATAAGAAACGGAAATGAAACACAAAGTTTAACGATCTAGGTTTTTTTTAATTTATAAGAATATATATTGATATGTTTAGAAATAAAAGAAACAGAAAGTTGAAATAACGTGTAACGGTTTGGTTTTTTTTATTCAGCTACTTTCCTCTGAAATCCGACTCCGTCTTTAATATCAACAGGATGAACGTCTTTAATATCAACAGGATGAACGTCTTTAATATCAACAGGATGAACGTCTTCAATATGAACAAGATGAACGTAGTCTGTGACGGATAGAGGTCAAAAGG
>CM031613.1:11616331-11621331 GCA_018398815.1 Conus ventricosus
CTCTCTCTCTCTCTCTCTCTCTCTCTCTTCACTTCCCCTCTCCCCCCCCCCCACTCTGCCCCCAAATCCTTCCCCAGTGGCCAGCACGCGTGACCCCGCTGAGAGCCGTTGAGGTGTCCGTGTCCGTGGTCAGCCCCCGCCCTGCTGTGGCCACTGACCACAGGTCAAGCTGGTCATTTTCACCCCTCCAGGGTCTGTTTAGGCGGCCGTCACATGGCCGGCATGTCCAGACTTCCCACGGCCGGCATGTCCAGACTTCCCACGCGAACTCTGCATAGAATTACCAGGTTCTGTTACCACTGATCCCGTCATTAGCAGACAGTTGTAGAAATGATAGCAATAATACTTATGATAAAAAAAAGTGAATGTGTGTGTGAATGCAAGTCCCAACCCTCCCCCTCTTCCCTGCTCCAATAACATTGTCAACCTTTCACTCTTAGATCATCCCTATTCCTTTTCACCTACCGTTACTGTTATTAACATTACTCTATTGACCCTCACCACCACCTCCCTGCTCCAAATAACACTGTTAACCTTTCACTCTTTGATCATCCCTATTCCTGTTCACCTACCGTTACTATTATTAACATTACTCTATTGACCCTCACCACCACCTCCCTGCTCCAGTAGCACTGTTTGCCATGACTCGTTGACCATCTCCATTCCTTTCCACCTGTTATTACTGGGACGAATAGTACTTTTATTATTACTGCTCTCAGTAGCAATATCATCACATTATCATTATCAGCACTATCATCATCACCTTCATTTAAAACAAACAACCCCCCAAAAAACAAACAAACAAACAAACAACAACAAACAAACCCAAAAACCCTATTAACTTCATTATTATTATCTTGATTAGTGTTAACATCATCATTATCTTCATCATTACTACCTCTATTATGATCACTATTATTATTATTATCGGTTATATATAGATACATATGTATAAATATATTTTTCTGTTATCATCAGCATACCTGTTGTTACAACTTCACAACTGTCATATTTACTACTATTATTAATGTTACAACTTCACAACTGTCATATTTACTACTTCACAACTGTCATATTTACTACTATTATTAATGTTACAACTTCACAACTGTCATATTTACTACTATTATTAATATAATCATTATTCTTTACAATATGTCTGACATTCCAACTGACCACTTTTTTCAGCCTCCCAGAGCATCACTATCATTACTATATGGTTACAATCGTGATTATCATTAAAACTATTAATATGCATATCATAATTATTATTAATATACCCATTAGATTCCATCGTTCCCATAATAATTTGTACCTTCCTTCCTCCTTTTTCCTTTCGTCCTCCCCCTCCTCCTTTTTCTTTCTCCCTTCCCGTAGTATTAGTTTCAGTGCTGCTATTACCATTACTATTATCAGTATTATTATCATTATTATTTCTGTATCATACTTTTATTATCAGTTCTGTTATTACCATTACCGTTACTGTAGTTGTCATCATTTTTATCATTATTATCAATACCATTGTTAGTATTGATATTACCATCATTGCCATTAACATCGCCGTCATTACCATTAACAACACCATCGTCATCGCCACTAAGACTGTTGGCAGGCACGGCAACCATGCTATTTGACTATCCTCAAACCCGCTCTCCTTTCTCCCATACTGCAGCTGCGATTGCCATAGTATCACTTAAAGCGGTAGTAATCCTCTCTTTATTTATTTTCTTAAATATTATTTGATCATCAGCATTACCATTATTATTATTCCTATCATTATTATCATCATTACTACCTCGACTCATACATTGTCTCTTTCCTGACAGCCTGGTTTTCATTCAACGCCTATCTGGCGCCGAATTGGAGGAAGAGAAGTGACGCTCGTTCATTTTCCTTGTCCTCAGTGTTGTGCATCTTGTCTGAAGAAGACCTAAGAGGTCGAAACGCGTCGTGTTTTGTCTTGTGATTGGTTGGTCCCCGTTTTTGTTTTGGCGGTACATTATCTGTAACTTTTCAAATTTGTTTAGATTTCCGCCTGCAGTCGCGTCACTTTGCAATTAGATGTACTACTACTCAAAATCGAACAAACAACCCAACAAATAACGAGCGAGCACGGACAGGGGCCAAGTGTGAGAGGAGCCTTAGCTGTGGACTCCAGGACCTGGGCTGGGCCTGGCTGACCGCTGGGTGACTGATGACCAGCCGTGCTGTCCGGGAGGGGAGTTGAGTTAAGTCCCTTTGACAGTCAGAGCGGTCACTCGGTCGGCTCTACATCCCCCTGACCCAGTGAGGAGGGGAGGGGGTGAGGGGGGGGGGGGGGGGGTGTCCTGATGGAAGGATAATGGACTGGAGGTGGCTCAGTGGGCATTGTGGGGATGAAGGCCTGTCGTCGTGCGGTCTCGAGGTTCGATTCCCGTGATGGAGGGTAATGTCCCTTGACGTGTTGATGCGGCCTTTGTCTGGGTGGTTTGAGATCCCGCTAGAAGTCTGCCTGTCTGTTTGTCTGCCTGTGTGTCTGTCAGACTGTCCGTCTGTCTGTCTGTCCCCCTCTCTCTCTCCCCCCCCTCTCTCTCTCTCTCTCTCTCTCTCTCTCTCTCTCTCTCGTCTTCTAGAAGGTAGAGGGAATGGTTTGATGGCAAGTTCGATTAGTTGGTATTCGGAGTTGTTTGGTTCTATTTGTTGGTCATGTGCGTGCGTGCTCGCGCATGCTTATACACATGCTGACACACACACACACACACACACACGCACACACACACACACACACACACACACACACACACACACACACACACACACACATACACGCACGCACGCACGCACGCACGCACGCACACAGACACACACACACACAGACACACACACACACACACACACACACACACACACACCAGCCACATTTAGTATAATTCTTCATTTCTTTCGTTCTGTCATAACCTTGTATCCTTCTCAATCCCTCCCCCGAGACACGCGTACACACAATCACCATTATCACGTCTTACTCTTCTTCAGCAACGTCATACTCGACCTCTCCTCATCCGCCCCCCACACTCTCACTGTCCCCCCCCCCCCCCTCTTTCTCCCTCCCTCGCATGAATCCCCATTTGACGCAGGGAATTGTCATTTTTCTGATCTTGCTTCGTTCCGTCTGTTTCCGCCATCTGACCCATGTCACCCTGGAGGGGGGGGGGGGGGGGGCTTCCCCAATCCGCCTCACCCCCATCTGTCCCCTCGCCCCCCTCCAGCACACACACATACGCCCCCCTCTCTCTCTCTCTCTCTCTCGAGTTTAATGGCAGGCCAAAAAAAAAAAAAAAATCGCCAGAGAGAGTGAGAACTCCCATCATTTCAGGGGCCAATCAGGACGTTTACTGTAATGGCCACCAGACTAAGCAAGTCACTCAGTTAAAGAAGGCTACTCACTGTGTGCGTATATCGTCGGCAATCCGGCCGACTTCTGCAGCACAACTGCTGGGTTGAGAACTGGCGTCACTACCATCATGCATACCATGTGTTTGGATCAGGCATTAAAAATAATGATGGTGTATTATCAGACAAGATTTCCTTTCTGACTTGTTCATCTAGCCCTAGCAAGATACTGCGTGTCTTCTGTTTCACGGAGATGAAGTGGATTTCAGAGTACGAAGAAGCTGAATCACAGACCTGATCGCTTTTTGGAACTTTGTTTTAAACCCCCCCCCCCCCCCCCCCCCCCTTTTTATATTTGGAATGTTATCAACATACATATCGGGCTACGTGATTGGCCGAGTTCTGTAAAGTTCAGTGTCATTGGCAGCCGATAAGAGCGTGATTCCGTGTCGGGGCCCACGTTCCGCCGAGGACGGATTAGTCTGTCCCGGGTCCTGTTACCGCCCGGACACGGCGATCCCCGGGCCGTGGCGGGGATCAGGAAACCCGAAGCGACAATTGCTTCCACGACTTATCTCCCCTGTCCTCTGGCCAGGCTGACAGGCGATGACCGCTAGGGGACTTCTCTCGCGGCCATAGCTGCCGTCGTTTTGGTCGGTTTCGGAGAGAGGGGAGGAGGTGGGGAGTGAGGGGGTGGTGGTGGTGGTCGTTTAGGCTGTCCTCACACGGGTCAACGGGTCGAGGGCCCTTGCTGTGCGGACCCAGAGGAAGGAGAAGCGTACAGGCCTGTGGAGGTTACGAGCGGAGAAAGCATCGTCTTTCATCACTCTCCACGGACACCAGTCCGGCAGCACGGTGTTATGAACAGCCTCCATCTGATGGAACCTTAATCCAACTCCAACTGGCCAAACTGTCTTCGCCGTTGACAAATTGCTCATTACGATTGTCCAAAGCCTCCACCATTCCTGGTGGTCCTGTTGTCTGTCTGCCTCCTGTTCATTGGTTGACAGTCTGTTGTCTGTCTGTTCACTGGTTGACAGTCTGTTGTCTGTCTCCTGTTCACTGGTTGACAGTCTGTTGTCTGTCTGTTCACTGGTTGACAGTCTGTTTGTCTGTCTGTCTCCTGTTCATTGGTTGACAGTCTGTTGTCTGTCTGCCTCCTGTTCATTGGTTGACAGTCTGTTGTCTGTCTGCCTCCTGTTCACTGGTTGACAGTCTGTTGTCTGTCTGTCTCCTGTTCACTGGTTGACAGTCTGTTGTCTGTCTGTCTCCTGTTCACTGGTTGACAGTCTGTTGTCTGTCTGTCTCCTGTTCACTGGTTGACAGTCTGTTGTCTGTCTGTCTCCTGTTCACTGGTTGACAGTCTGTTGTCTGTCTCCTGTTCACTGGTTGACAGTCTGTTGTCTGTCTGCCTCCTGTTCACTCGTTGACAGTCTGTTGTCTGTCTGTCCCCTGTTCACTGGTTGACAGTCTGTTATCTGTCTGTTCACTGGTTGACAGTCTGTTTTCTGTCTCCTGTTCATTGGTTGACAGTCTGTTGTCTGTCTGCCTCCTGTTCACTGGTTGACAGTCTGTTGTCTGTCTGCCTCCTGTTCACTGGTTGACAGTCTGTTGTCTGCCTCCTGTTCACT
>CM031613.1:11626331-11628831 GCA_018398815.1 Conus ventricosus
TGTTTTGTAGTGGAATGACGTTCCTGTTCCTTCTGTTTGTGCCATCCCCCCCCCCCCCCCCCCCCTCCCCCCACCTCTTTTTTTTTTATTTTTTACTTCCGTTCGTGACAAGAGAAAGACATGTGGTCCCTCGTCACTCTCCCCGCGTTCTCCACGCCGCCCACCCTCCCCACTGTACCCCACCCCCACCCCCTCCGGTCTCCCCACCCCCACACAGCCTCTCGGGTCAAAGGGCAGGGGGTGCAGGTTCAAACAAGCCTGGAGGCGTTGTGCTGTAACCGGCAGTTGCCCTCAGGTGTATAACGGAGATTTATTTACATTGGGGGGGGGGAGGGAGGGAGGGAGGAACGGGGTTACAGTATCGTTGAAATCGATGTGATCTGTGCAGAAAGAAGCATTATGTGCATAGACACATGCAAACGTATCACGCACGAGCGCGCACGCATTACTGCACGCGCGCGCATCCGCGCATGCAAGGACGTGCGCGAGTGCACGCACGCACGCACGCACTTCACACACACGCACACACACACACGCGCACACACACACACACACACACACACACACACACCCCACACACACACACACTCACACACACACACACACACACACACACACACACTCACACTCGCACACACACACCACACACCACACACACACACACACACTCACACATACACACACGCACACACAACCCCCACACACACACACCACACACACATACACACACACACACACACACACACTCACACATACACACACACTCACACATACACACCACATACACACACATACACACAACATACACACACACACATACACACACACGCACACATACACACCACACATACATCACACACACACACCACACACACACACAGCACAAAACAGACAGACAGACAGACAGACAGACAGACAGACACACACACACTCACACATACACACACACACCATACACACACACACATACACACAAAACACACACACACACACACACACACACAACACATACACATACACACACATACACACACACAACACACACATACATACACACACACATACCCCACACACACACACACACACACACACCACACATACACAGACAGACAGACAGACAGACAGACAGACACACACACACAGACAGACCACACACACACACACACACACACACACACACACACACACACACACACCACACACACACACAACATGTTTGTTGTTGTTGTTGTTGTTGTTTTTTTTTCGTCTAATATCACAGCATTTGTGAAAAGACGTTAAAGAGAAGAACGACACCACACACACACACACACACACACACTACACACACCACACAACACACACACACAATTTGTCGAACCCCTCAGCTACAGACCGTTCATCCTGGAAGAAGTGGAGGGGGGGAGGGATGAAGGTAGGTGGGGGGCAGTTTTAGGAGAGGGAGGTGATGGTGTCGACGGCGGCGGCGGTGGTTGTAGCTGTGGTGGTGGTGGTGGTGGTGGTGGTGGTGTGAACCGGACACGTTGCCATGACCCCTCTCTGTGAACCACTCGCCATTGTCGTCATCATGAGCAGCTGACACCAACACCACCAACGCCCTCCAGGACGATAACCGACGTTGGAGGCAGCGTGTCTGTGGCCACATCGCCATCTCACCGCCACCACCACCATCACCACCACCACTAGCACCGCCACCACCTCCATCACCACCAGCAACTCCATCACCACCACCACTTCCACCACCACCACCACCACCCTCCACCACCGCGTGGTATTGGCTTAGGTATTGGCGTGAAGGTCAGGGGGTGAGGCGCCAGGTGATAATTTTCTGGCCATGTCGCTGTGACAGCCTATGGCATATGGACTATGGCCGGCGCCTTGACGACGTCGCTGGACTGGTGGCTCCGGCCACACCAGCAGTGGAGGGAGGGAGGGGTTGGTGGGCCATGATATTGGCCGACAGCAGCTTCATGTGCTCTCATCAGGTCACAGCCACTGTCTGTCTGTCTGTCTGGCTCTCTGTCTCAGTGTCTGTCTCAGTGTCTGTCTCTATGTGTGTGTGTGTGTGTGTGTGTGTGTGTGTGTGTGTGTGTGTGTGTGTGTGTGTGTGTCCCCCCACCCGTCCTCACCCTTATTTTACGTCTGTCTGCCTTCCATCCTCTTCCTACCTTCTCGATCACTCCAGTTTCTTCGTATGTTATATCAGCGCGCGCGTGTGCTTGCGTGTGTGTGTGTGTGTGTGTGTGTGTGTGTGTGTGTGTGTGTGTGGTGTGTGTGTGATTCCTTCATCCTCTCTCTCTCTCTCTCTCTCTCTCTCTCTCTCTCTCTCTCTCTTTCTTCCATCCTCTATCCCTCACCCCCCTTTCTTCTTTTTCTCCCCCTGTCCACCCCCCCCCCCACACCCTCCCCCCCCCCCCCCCCCTCTCCGTCTATCTCACCAGAGAGACAGACATGGATTCCCCCCCCCCTACCCCCTCGTCTCCACACCCTACCCGCGGCC
>CM031613.1:11631331-11651331 GCA_018398815.1 Conus ventricosus
TTATTCAAATAAGTTCATAGAGTACAACATAATGGAAAATAAAAGAAAAAGGAACAAAACCCAAACAAATGGTGGATAAACAAGACACCAACATATTACACATAGCGATAATACCATTCTAGTTAAAGGTTACAACTTCTTTACGTGGTTAAAGAGAGAGAGAGAGAGAGGAGAGAGAGAGAGAGAGAGAGAGAGAGAGGAGAGAGAGAGAGCATGAGGCAAGCCGAGTATATTACGAAATTTTACATATTTGTTTTTTTTTAAGGTCCTGTATAATGTCTAATGGGCTGTTTTAAGCGATGTGACAGTTCTAGGGTGCAATAATCCTACTTATACTAGTATAATGTACAATGTCGTTATCATTCATAATTTATTCTGGGCCTGCTAACATCGGCACATATGGGCGCCATTTGGGAGGAAAATCGTTATGTACAACTTTTTTTCCAGCAGTGTATTTTTCAGTTTTATACCTGTAAATTTAGCTTATTAAGACATACTTGTAGTCTGGGTGATTTTTGTTCTGTTCTACACTGATATCAAAAGTGCTTCGCAAATAATGCAGTAAAATAAAATACATGATCTATATGTACATTTCTTTGTTTATCAAATCCAACTATGGCTAATGGTTCAGTTATCTGCAAATTGAATGCACACGTACATATTTCATTCATCAAAACCACCAGCGTTTCTCAAAAACGTAGTATGGCCGTACAATACCAAAACATATGTGTAATACTGTCCTTAACAGAGGTACAGAAAGTACAAACATCACTGTTCAATATGTCAATTTTTTTCAGCACCACATTAGTACCAAGACATCTATGTATTATTCGTAGTTGTAACCATTTCATTTTTATGTCAAAAATCTCTCGTCGTTCATAATATGGGTTCCTCTGTGTCATATCTGTTATTCTTTTTTCAAATTCTATATTTTTGTTTTGTTCTGTCGTCTTCTGGCCTGGGGTTCAAATCTCCCCTCTCGAGAGATAAGAAAAACAACTTCGTTCGGACCGTGTTGTTTTGCCGTCCTAGTGGAAGGCGATAAGGACAGGACCCACAATGGACACAGCTAAAGTAACACCGCCAGACTTGCTTACAAACAAATAAAGACCTTGTTGCGGTGTGTGTGTGTGTGTGTGTGTGTGTGTGTGTGTGTGTGTGTGTGTATGTTCGCGCGCGCGCGCGTGCGTGCGTGCGTACGTGAGTGTGTGTTTGTGGGGGTGCGGTGGGAGAAAGAGAGGGGATGGATGGGTAAACATAAACTGAAGAGAATTCTTGGCGACAATAAACTAAGAAAGAAGACAAATACAAAGCGAGCTATAAAAATCAAAATGCTTGCACACGCACGCACGCGCGCGCGCACACACACACACACACACACACACACAGACAGAGAGAATAAGCTATAGCAGGATAAGGGTGGGAAGGAAGGGAGGGGGGGGGGAGGGGTAACGGATTGGCGGTTAAGAAAGGCAAGAGGATGTCTTGTTGTGTGATTACTTCCCACCCCACCCCTTCCCTCACCCACCCCACCCTCTGTATGTTTTATTCCACCACCACCCTCCCCCTCACCACCACGCTACCCTCACCACCACCCTACCCCCTCACCACCACCCTACCTCTCTCTCTTTTGAAACCATGGTCACGACAAGATGGACGTGACGGTATTTCCTTTCCCTCAGAGGCCGGGGCCATTCTCCCGCCCTGGCCCTTCGCGGTCAGCTGAGCTATAAACAACAAACAAATTGTAGGCGGCTGTCTCTGCTAGCGTCGCCTTGAATACAAATGGCTCAAATCTTTGGGCTTAGACCTGGGCTTTCTGTCTTTTGTGTTTTTTTCTGTCTTTTTCCCCTCTCTCTTTCTCCTTATTTTTTCCCCTTCTTGTTTCATTTTTTCTGTGTCCCTGTCTTGTTTGTAAGTTTTCTTTCTTGGTAGACCCCTTCCTTCTGTCTTCTGTTTGTCTTTTTGTTGTTGTTTTTTTTTTTAACCTTTTTTCGTATTTTTTCCTTTATTTCCTTCGCTCCCTCCCTTCCTTCTTCCGTTCTGTCTGTCGGTGTCTGTCTATCTGCTTCTCTGGCTTGGTTTTGTCTGTCTGTCGGTCTGTCTGTCTCATTCATTCATTCATTTTTTTTCCTGCGTACCTTGTCTCTTTTTCGTTTCTTATACCTTCCATTAACTCTTCCTGTCTTCTCCCATCCTTTCTTTTTCCATTGTTCTGTTGACTCTTTCTGTCTTTCTTGCTTCTGTTCTTCCCTCCTTCCTTTCATCTTTCCTGTCTTTTTCTTTATTTCTCCCGTTTTATCCTCCCATTTCCCCTTCCTTCCTTCCCGCCTTCATTCGTTTTGGTCGCCTTTCTTTCTTGGCTTTGAGGCTATTTCTGACATTTTTAATTGGCGGGTTTTTTTTTCGCTTTTCGCATTTAGTTTGCATGTCCTTATAAGCGTTCTTGCGTGATTTTTATGCCTTGTTTAGCGTACTGGCTTGTTTGCCTTGTTTAGCGTACTGGCTTGTTTGCCTTGTTTAGCGTACTGGCTTGTATGCCTTGTTTAGCGTACTGGCTTGTATGTCTTGTTTAGCGTACTGGCTTGTATGCCTTGTTTAGCGTACTGGATTGTATGCCTTGTTTAGCGTACTGGCTTGTATGCCTTCTTTAGCGTACTGGCTTGTATACCTTCTTTAGCGTACTGGCTTGTATACCTTGTTTAGCGTACTGGCTTGTATACCTGTTTAGCGTACTGGCTTGTATACCTTGTTTAGCGTACTGGCTTGTATGCCTTGTTTAGCGTACTGGCTTGTATGCCTTGTTTAGCGTACGGGCTTGTATGCCTTCTTTAGCGTACTGGCTTGTATACCTTGTTTAGCGTACTGGCTTGTATACCTTCTTTAGCGTACTGGCTTGTATACCTTCTTTAGCGTACTGGCTTGTATGCCTTACTTAGCGTACTGGCTTGCCTGTACCCCACCCGTGCACGTGCCCCGCACTCATAGCGCATGCATATAACTTGCACCTATTCAGGGGAGATGTGCCTACGCGCAGAGAGAGAGAGAGAGTGAGAGAGAGAAGAGAGAGAGATGAGAGAGAGAGGAGAGGAGAGAGAAAAGAGGAGAGAGAGGGGGCGGGGAGAGGATGAGAGTGGGAGGGGGGGGGGGGGGTGCGAGTGCTACCGAAGCTGGAGATGGTCCTGAAGACACGTCAAACGACCAGTCTTCGCCCTCCCCCTGTGAAGAAGATGAGGGGGCACGCAACTCCTCATTTTCCCTCCCAGCCCGTCTGTCCCGGCCCTCCCCCCTCCCACCCCACCCCCACCCCCTCTGGCTCTGGCTCTATCTCTTCTGCACCCCCCCCCCCGTCACCTCCACCCCCCCCCCCCCCCCCCTGCCACGTGCCTTTCAGATTCTCAATCACAATAGCCCCACACACAAGACGACGTTTCAATTTGCAGGCTTCAGGAGAGAGATTGGATTTGGGGGAAGGGGGGGGGGGGGGGGGAAAATTTGAAGCTCAGTCACCTGTGTATGGTTTTATATTGACATTGAAATAAATCGGGGTGGAAGGAAGACGGAAGGGAAAGAGAAGGGCGGGATTATGAAATAAATAGGGGTCAAAGAACGAAAGAAAGAAAACATAAAGGAAAGGAGCTGAAAAAACGAGAGAAAAGAAAACTTCAATGAAAGTGTGTATAGAAAACCTAGGATAAAAAGAGTGGTTAAAATGGAATAATGATAAAGAAAAAGAAATCCGTTGCATGGGAAAAAGAAGATAAAGGATCGTTATGATTAGAAGGATGAGGCAAAAAAAAAAAAAGGGGGGGGGGGGGCGGGGAGAGGTATGACTTTGAAAAAATGGGGAAAAAAGAAAAAGGGAGAAAGACGGCGAGAAAGAACAATGAAGAAAGGGAGAGAATTCGTTTAAAAGAAATGGAAAAGAAGGAAAGAAAGTACGAGCGTAGCAAGCGATCTATAATTCATAGACGCGGAAAGACAAACTTTTTAAAATTGCTTTTTTTTTTTTTATTATTTAAAAAAAAAAACTTTTAAAACCGTGAGCTTGTAAAAGCAAGCGCTTAAAAGGATTTGAATGGTGTTTCGAAAATGCTTTGTTCAGTGAGTCATTGTCTTCAGATAATGATGAGTCACTGTCTTCAGATAATGATGAGTCATTGTCTAAAGATAAGATGTCTTTGTCTTCAGATAATGAGGAGTCACTGTCTTCAGATAATGATGAGTCATTGTCTTCAGATAATGATGAGAAACAACTTGGGGAAAGCACATACAGTCACGTTCTTAGAAGAAATCGTGTAATAAAGAAAATGTCCGAGTCTTGGTGACTGGCTCCATCCCTTTAAAAGGGACCTGAGAAAGAAACTATTACAGTGTGTACAGGTTTCAGTACATAGTTGCCGAATGAATAGATATAGAAAAACCAACTGACATGCTATGAGTTGGAATCAGGGGGGAAAATGTTCAAGTGTTTCCAGCACAGACAGATCATATCGAAAACTAGCGATCGTATGCTGCTGAGCAGATGTACGTGTGTACCCAATTCTCATAGTTGATTTTATTAAAGAAGTTATCAAACGTATTACAAAGGTGAAGCGCCTAAGGATGTTTAAGGGGCTTGCAGAATGCCGCGTGGTTTGATTCCAAGAGACAGGAGTTTTGGGAAGCCAGGCGTTTCAGTGTTGTAGGGTGACGGAGAATGGTTTTCAGGATGAGCCTAGCAATGTGGGGAAGCCAGGTGTTTCAGTGTTGTAGGGTGACGGAGAATGGATTTCAGGATGAGCCTAGCAGTGTGGGGGAAGCCAGGCGTTTCAGTGTTGTAGGTGACGGAGAATGGTTTTCAGGATGAGCCTAGCAATGTGGGGAAGCCAGGCGTTTCAGTGTTGTAGGGTGACGGAGAATGGTTTTCAGGATGAGCCTAGCAATGTGGGGGAAGCCAGGCGTTTCAGTGTGGTTGTAGGGTGACGGAGAATGGTTTTCAAGGTTTATTTCTGTGTGTTCATCAGTCTTGTGCATAGCCAGGTGCTGTTCTTCACTTGGGGCAGTGGCTTGAAAATGAATAATCTCTCTACCTGTCTCCTCTCTGTCTCTGTCTCTCTCTCTGTCTCTGTCTGTCTGTCTGTCTCTGTCTGTCTGTCTGTCTGTCTCTCTCTCTGTCTGTCTCTCTCTCTCTCTCTCTCTCTCTCGCTCTCTCTCTCTCTCTCCGCTCTCTCTCTCTCTCTCTCTCTCTCTCTTCCTCTCTCTCTCTCTCTCTCTCCTCTCTTCTCTCTCTCTCATCTCTCTCCACACCATCCTTCTATAACGATTTAAGAGATAAGTACATTTTGCCTCAACTAGAAATGTTCATCAAATGTCATTGCTTCTTTTACTGCGAAATGGAAAGAGAAGTGTAACTCGCTCTGTTGCTGTGTTCATTTTCAAAGCACTAAAACGAAGAGAGGAACTGTTATCAGTTAACACACAAATGCCAGAGTAATTTCAGGAAGAACATTTTGTTATGCAAATATTTTCTTTAATAATTTTCAGTATATGCGTGCGTGTTCTACTTTTGTTCTTGACCTTATGGCAGGCAGGTCGGTGGCCTTTGCAATTAAAGTAGTTGAGTTGAGTTGAGAGTCCCACCTCCACCTCCACCTCAGATTGTTTGATGCGTCAGAAGATGCAGATGTTTTCCCTTGTGTACATGTCATTTCTTGTCCACTAATGGGAAACGTTCCGAACTGGGTAAGCAGTTTTCCCCCGTGACGTGTTCTGATGTGACGCATGCCTGACATGCGAGCTGTAAACACCGACAACAGTCTCCACGTGAACCTCGTTCAGAAATGGTTTCACCTGATGGGATTTGGGAGGTTCTTAAGGAGGCAGGGATTTTCGTCTGATCTCCGCTTTTGTTTCGGAACAAAGATTTTTTTTTTTAACAATTAAGCGTGTTACAGAAAATCTGTTACGATGTGTTGTTCTTTTTCTTTTATAACATCGGGAACTGGTTTGAACAGTATGACAGCCTAGATACGGCCATCGAGAGAAGAGAGAGAGGAGAGAGAGAGAGAGAGAGAGAGAGAGGGTAACGCAATACAGGACCAGAGAGAGAGAGAGAGAGGGGAGAGAAGAGAGAGAGAGAGTGAGAGAGAGAGAGAGAGAGAGAGAGTGAGAGAGAGAGAGAGACAGAGAAAGAGAGACAGACAGACAGGAAAAAGAAAGGAGAACAAGGAAGGCGTTGTATTGATGGTGGTGGTGGTGGTGGTGGTGGTGGTGGTTGTCGGTTGTACCTAGTCGTATTTCAACTACATTTTCTTCAGAAAGGCCACAGAAGGGAGGGCGGGGGGAGGGGAGGCAGGGGGTTCTTTGCACCAGAACAACCATTTCACTCTGACCCAAAGCGTTAGGGGAAAATAAGGAGAAAAGAAAAGGGGGTCGGACTGAGTATATAGAGAGAGGAGCTGGGGGTGGAGTGTGTGTGTGTGTGTGTGTTGGGGTGCCATTGAAACACGCCGTCATGATTTGAGTGTCGTTACCATAAGAATGCTGCTCATGATGAAAGAGTTCCTTCCCCGGACAAGCTGGGCCGCTCTGCTCTGCCCTCATGGTGTCGCATAAGAGAGTCACCCCCTTCCTCTCCTTCCCCGGCTGACTTTTAACGGGGTGGGTGTGGTGATGGGGGGTTACCCCCAGTGGGGGTCAGTCTGGCCTCAGAGTCGTGGACTTGTCTGATCGTGGGGTGGTTGGTACAGAGCTGGGTGTAGTACCTACCCCTAGTCTCCTGCCCTGTCAGCTGTTCTCAGAGTCGTGGACTTGTCTGATCGTGGGGTGGTTGGTACAGAGCTGGTGTAGTACCTACCCCTAGTCTCCTGCCCTGTCAGCTGTTCTCAGAGTCGTGACTTGTCTGATCGTGGGGTGGTTGGTACAGAGCTGGATGTAGTACCTACCCCTAGTCTCCTGCCCTGTCAGCTGTTCTCAGAGTCGTGGACTTGTCTGATCGTGGGTGGTTTGTACAGAGCTGGATGTAGTACCTACCCCTAGTCTCCTGCCCTGTCAGCTGTTCTCAGAGTCGTGACTTGTCTGATCGTGGGTGGTTGGTACAGAGCTGGATGTAGTACCTACCCCTAGTCTCCTGCCCTGTCAGCTGTTCTCAGAGTCGTGGACTTGTCTGATCGTCGCGTGGGGTGGTTGGTACAGAGCTGGATGTAGTACCTACCCCTAGTATCCTGCCCTGTACAGCTGTTCTCAGAGTCGTGGACTTGTCTGATCGTGGGTGGTTGGTACAGAGCTGGATGTAGTACCTACCCCTAGTCTCCTGCCTTGTCAGCTGTTCTCAGAGTCGTGACTTGTCTGATCGTGGGGTGGTTGGTACAGAGCTGGGTGTAGTACCTACCCCTAGTCTCCTGCCCTGTCAGCTGTTCTCAGAGTCGTGGACTTGTCTGATCGGGGTGGTTGGTACAGAGCTGGGTGTAGTACCTACCCCTAGTCTCCTGCCCTGTCAGCTGTCAGGGGAACTACTCGGAGCGTTGGTATCAGACTGGGTTCTTTCTACTGTCTCTTGTTTCTCTCTCTCCCCCCTCCTCTCTCTCTCTCTCTGTCTGTCTGTCTGTCCTCTCTCTCTCGCTCTGTCTGTGTGTCTGTCACTTCTCTCTCCCCCTCCCCTATCTTGCTCTCTCTCTCTTTTTCTGTCTGTGTATGTGTGTGTGTGTGTGTGTGTGGTGTGTGCGTGCCGTGTGTGTCTGTCTGTCTGTCTGTCTGCCTCTCTCTCTCTCTCTCTCTCTCTCTCTCTCCTCTCTCTCCTCTCTCTCTCTCTCTCTCTCTCTCTCCCAGAGTACAGAGATTTGATTTAACTTGCATATGACGCACTGAAAGAAACCTCTTTTTATTTTGCATTCCGTTGTTCTGCACTGATGGTAGAGAAAGTGCAGTACCTCAGAAATACTCTACAAACGGTGTCATCTCTTTCTCAGAGAGGTGGCCGCAGGAAACGATGGGACTGTTGTTCATTGTCAGTAGATCTGTGAAAACATTCCAAAGTCAGTCTGTAAGATCCACTCTATATTGTTGTAGTGAAAATCATATTTCAAAGTAATGTCTATTTTGTGATGATTGTATATGGCATGTGTAGTTTTTGTATGTGTTATTTTGAGATTTTCAAACATGTGTTCATAAGCGTCAAAGCCATACGAGAGAGAGAGAGAGAGAAGAGAGAGAGAGAGAGAGAGAGAGAGAGAGAGAGAGAGAGAGAGACCCCTACTCCTAGACCGGTAACATAATCCATTTCCGTTACTCTGCTAGGGAAGGAGGGCACAGGATGGGGGGGGGGGGGGGGGGGGGGGGGACCATTACAGCGACAAACAAACGTAATTCGTTTGTTGTTGTCATGTAAATTTTTCAAAATGTAAGAATAGCTCATTGCTGTTTGAAATTATTGTATAGTCAGTATTGTATTGAAATTATTGTATAGTCAGTATTGTCTTGACATTATTGTATAATCAGTATTGTATTGACATTATTGTATAGTCATATTGTATTGACATTATTGTATAGTCAGTATTGTATTGACATTATGTATAGTCATTATTGTATTGAAGTTATTGTATAGTCAGTTTTGTATTGACATTTTCTTTGCAATGTATTTCGTTCCTTTGAAATAAAGATATCCACCCTGAAAATTACCAACCCAACCCCACCCCCTTTTTTTTTGAAGGGTGGTGTGGTTGGGTAGAACCTAGCCCCCCCCCCCCCCCCCCATCTCTTTTCCATCCGACCCGCCGTATCATAGTATTACAGTACACTGCCTGTCTCTTTTCTAATATTAGAAGAAAAAAAAAGAAAAAGAAAAACCCGAGGTGCTGGGAGGACCCACAGAAGCACTGTCTTCACCTGCCTTTAGGCAGTCCTGTACCACCCTTGGAGGCCTGCGCTGTGTTGACGATGGGTACAGGCACGCGCAGGACACTCCATTAAATATCAAGGGACATAACTGTTCATGAACAGAGGTAAATTAGACTACAGGATGCAGCTCATAACAGCCTTAAAGTAGCATCCCCATGGGTGTACCACCCGTATTTCATGACTGCAGACCCCACCGCGAAAAACACCACCTCCAGCTGCCGAGCACACCCCACAGACCCAACCCCCCTGCCCACGGACAGATGAAGATAGTGCCACTCCAGACACAGCCAAGCTTTCGCCATACGGTCTTATGTGCCCTCAGAGAGAATCCAAAATTTGTAGTCTTTCCCACTGTCAACAGACTTTCCCTGTGTCAGTGGTCTTCCTCACGTCACTGGACCTTCCCAGGGTCAGCCTAGTTAAGGCAAAGAAGAAAAAGAAACACCCGAAGGTGCTGGGGAGGACCCAGAGAAGCACCGTCTTCACCTGCCTTTAGAGCAGTCCTGTACCACCCTTGAGCCTGCGCTGTGTTGACGATGGGTACAGGCACGCGCAGGACACTCCATTAAGATATCAAGGGACATAACTGTTCCTGAACAGAGGTAAATTAGACTACAGGATGCAGCTCATAACAGCCTTAAAGTAGCATCCCCATGGGTGTACCAGCCCGTATTTCATGACTGCAGAGCCCACCGGCGAAAAACACACCACCCTCCAGCTGCCGAGCACACCCCACAGACCCAACCACCCCTGCCCACGGACAGATGAAGACAGTGCCACTCCAGACACAGCCAAGCTTTCACCATACGGTCTATGTGTGCCCTCAAGAGAAAATCCAAAGTTGTAGTCTTTTCCCACTGTCAACAGGACTTTGCCTAGTTAAGGCAAAGAAGAAAAAGAAATCATAGTATCATAGTATTACAGTACACTGCCTGTCTCTTTTCTATATTATAGTACACTGCCCATCCTTTTCCATCCGACCCCGCCGTATCATAGTATTACTGTACACTGCCTCTTTCCTCACCCCCTCTCTCTCCTCCCCCTCTCCCTCTCTCTTTCTCTCTCCCACTCTCTCCCACCACCCCCCCCCTCTCTCTCCGTTTTCATTTTTTAAAGGGTAGATCCATTGTCAGCCCAATATTGGCGGAGTGGCTGATGCAGGATAGGCTGGACTCTGTGCGTGTAAGGTAAGGTAAGGTTATGTTGCTTATAGCCCAGCTCACAAGTCCAACAACAACAACAACAACAACATTCGCACATTTTTAAAATAGACCTTCTAAAAACGCACCAGAAACTTCGTTAAGAATCTTTCTTTCGTAAAATCTCTGGTGTGTGTGTGGTGTGTGTGCGCGTGGTGTGTGTGTGTGTGTGCGGCGTGCGTGCGTGAGAGAGAGAGAGAGAGAGAGAGAGAGAGAGAAGAGAGAGAGAGAGAGAGAGAGAGAATGAGAGAGAGAATGAATTCGCACGTGCGTGTGTGTGTGTGCGCGCGCATGCATGAGAGAGAGAGAAAGAGAGAGAGTGAGTGGGTGCGGGTGTATGGGTATGTGGGGTGGCAGGGTAGATGAGGGTAGCGACGGCCTAGGGAAGGTGGGGATTAGGGGGAGGGGGGGGGAGGCGGCAGTCGATGAAAGGGCCATGATGTACAGGGTCTTTGTGGAGGCCAGACAGGGGCCATAATAGGGGCCGGCAGGAGGGGGGGGGGGGGGGCGACAGGAGGCGGGGGCGGCAGGAGGAGGGGGCGGCATGAGGAGGGGGGCCCGCAGGAGAGTGTGGGGGGGGGGCGGCATGAGGAGGGGGGCCCGGCAGGAGGAGTGGGGGAGGGGGGGGGGCAGGGAGGGGGGGCGGCAGGAGGAGGGGGCGGCATGAGGAGGGGGCCCGGCAGGAGGAGGGTTGGGGGGGGGGGGGGGGGGGGGCGGCATGAGGAGGGGGGCCCGGCAGGAGGAGTGGGTGGGGGGGGGGGGCAGGAGGAGGGGGCGGCAGGAGGAGGGGGGCAGGGGCGGCGCGTTTCATGCCGATCTGCCCACCATTCGTCATGGCTTTCCTCACAACCTCATTCAGATGCATGTTCACCCCCCCCCCCCCCCCTTCACACCTTCATCAGATGCATGTTCACCCCCCCCCCTTCACAACCTTCATTCAGATCATGTCCCCCCCCCCCCTTCACACCTTCATTCAGATGCATGTTCACCCCCCCCCCCCCCTCACACCTTCATTCAGATGCATGTTCACCCCCCTTCACACCTTCATTCAGATGCATGTTTCACCCCCCCCCCCCCTTGACACCTTCATTCAGATGCATGTTCCACCCCCCCCCCTTCACACCTTCATTCAAAAGAAATGATCACCCCCCCTTCCTTCACACCTTCATTCAGATGCATGTTCCCCCCCCCCTCTTCACACCTTCATTCTGATGCATGTTCACCCCCCCTCACAACCTTCATTCAGATGCATGTTCACCCCCCCCCCCCTTCACACCTTCATTCAGATGCATGTTCACCCCCCCCCTTCACACCTTCATTCAGATGCAGTTCACCCCCCCTTCACACCTTCATTTCAGATGCATGTTTAAACCCCCCCCCTTCAAAACCTTAAATCAGATGCATGTTCACCCCCCCTTCAAACCTTCATTCAGATGCATGTTACACCCCCCCCCCCTTCACACCTTCATTCAGATGCAGTTCACCCCCCCCCCCTTCACATCTCCATTTAGATGCATGTTCCACCCCCCCCCCCCCCTTCACACCTTCATTCAATGCATGTTCACCCCCCCTTCCCCCTTTCATTCAGATGAAATGTTCACCCCCCCTTCACACCTTCATTCAGATGCTTTTTCACCCCCCCTTGACACCTTTCTTTCAATGCATGTTCACGCCCCCCCCCCCCCTTGACAACCTTAAATTCAGATGCATGTTCACCCCCCCTTGACACCTTCTTTTCAGATGAAATGTTCACCCCCCCCCCCTTGACACCCTTCATTCAGATGCATGCCCCCCCCCCCCCCCACACCTTCATTCAGATGCATGTTAAACCCCCCCCCCCTTGACACCTACATTCAAAATCCCATGTTAAACCCCCCCCCCCCCCCCCCCCTTGACAACCTTCATTCAATGCATGTTCAACCCCCCCCCCCCCCCCCTGACACCTTCATCAGATGCATGTTCACCCCCCCCCCCCCTTCACCCCTTTTCATTCAGATTCATGTTCAACCCCCCCCCCCCCCCTGACACCTTCTTTCAAAAGCATTTCACCCCCCCCCCCCCCCACACCTCCAATCAGATGCATGTTCACCCCCCCCCCCCCCTGACACCTTCTTTCAGATGCATGTTCACCCCACCCCCCCCCCCCACCTTCATTCAGATGCATGTTCACCGCCCCCCTTGACACCTTCATTCAGATGCATGTCACACCCTCCCCCCCTTCAAAACCTTTAAAATTCAGATGCATGTAACCCCCCCTCACCCTTCATGCAGATGCATGTTCACCCCCCCCCTCCCTTACACCTTCATTCAGATCATGTTCACCCCCCCCCCCCCTCACACCTTCATTCAGATGAAAGTTCAACCCCCCCCCTTCACACCTTCATTCAGATGCATGTTCACCCCCCCCCCCCTTTCACACCTTCATTCAGAGCTTTCACCCCCCCCCCCCTTCACACTTTCATTCAATGCATGTTCACCCCCCCCCCCCCACACCTTCTTTCAGATGCATGTTCACCCCCCCTTCACACCCTTCATTCAGATGCATGTTCACACCCCCCCCCCCTTCACAACCTTCATTCAAAATGCATGTTCACCCCCCCCCCCTTGAAAACCTTTTCATTCAGATGCATGTTCACCCCCCCTTCACACCTTCATTCAGATGCATGTCACCCCCCCCCCCCCCCCCTTCACACCTTCATTCAGATGCATGTCCCCCCCCCTTACACACCTTCATTCAGATGCATGTCACCCCCCCCCCCCCCCCCCTTACCTTCATTCAATGCATGTTCACCCCCCCCTTCACACCTTCATTCAGATGCATGTTCACCCCCCCTTCCTTCCACACCTTCATTCAGATGCATGTTAAACCCCCCCCTCTTCACACCTTCATTCTGATGCATGTTCACCCCCCCTTCACACCTTCATTCAGATGCATTTTCCCACCCCCCCCCCCCTTCACACCTTCATTCAGATGCATGTTCACCCCCCCCCCTTCACACCTTCATTCAGATGCATGTTCACACCCCCCCTTCACACCTTCATTCAGATGCATGTTCACCCCCCCTTCACACCTTCATTCAGAGCATGTTCACCCCCCCCCTTCACACCTTCATTCAGATGCATGTTCACACGCCCCCCCCCCCTTCCACACCTTCATTAGATGCATGTTCACCACCCCCCCCCTTCACATCTCCATTTAGATGCATGTTTCACCCCCCCCCCCCCCTTCACACCTTCATTCAGATGCATTTTTCAACCCCCCCTTCACACCTCATTCAGATGCATTTTTCACCCCCCCTTCACACCTTCATTCAAAATGCATGTTCACCCCCCCTTGACACCTTCATTCAATGCATTTTCACCGCCCCCCCCCCCCCTTGACACCTTCATTCAATGCATGTTCACCCCCCTTGACACCTTCATTCAGATGCATGTTCACCCCCCCCCCCCCCTTGACACCTTTCATTCAGATGCATGTCCCCCCCCCCCCCAAAACCCCTTTCATTCAGATGCATGTTCAACCCCCCCCCCCTTGACACCTTCATTCAGTTTGCATGTCAACACCCCCCCCCTTGACACCTCTTTCAGAAGCAGGGTTCACCCCCCCCCCCCCCCCCCCCCCTTGACACCTTCATCAGATGCATGTTCAACACCCCCCCCCCTTCATCACCCCTTTCATTCAATTCATGTTCACCCCCCCCCCCCCCTGACACCTTCATTCAGATGCCATGTTCCACCTCCCCCCCCCCCCCCTGACACCTTCATTCAGATGCATGTTTCACCCCCCCCCCCCCCCCTGACACCTTCATTCAAAAATGCATTTTTCACCCCACCCCCCCCTCAAAACCTTCATTCAGATGCATGTTAAACGCCCCCCTTGACAACCTTCATTCAGAGCATGTTCACCCCTCCCCCCCTTCACAACCCTTCATTCAGATGCATGTTAACCCCCCCCTCACACCTTCATGCAGATGCATGTTCACCACCCCCCCCTTGACACCTTCATTCAGATGCATGTTCCCCCCCCCCCCCCCCCTTCACACCTTCATTCATAATGCATGTCAACCCCCCCCCCCCCCCTTCACACCTTCATTCAGATGCATGTTCACCCCCCCCCCCCCCCCCTTCACACCTTCATTCAGATGCATGTTCACCCCCCCCCCCCCCCCTTCACACTTTCTTTCAGATGCATGTACCACCCCCCCCCCCCCCCTCACACCTTTCTTTCCCGGATGCATGTTCACCCCCCCCTTCAACACCTTCATTCAGATGCAATGTTCACACCCCCCCCCTACACCTTCATTCAGTGCATGTTCACCCCCCCCCCCCCCCCCCCCTTGACACCTTCATTCAGATGCATGTTCACACTCACCCCCCCCCCCCCCCTTTGACACCTTCATTCAGATGCTGTTCACCACCCCCCCCCCCCCCCCCCCTTGACACCTTCCAATTCAGATGCATGTTCACCCCCCCTTCACACTCATTCAGATGCATGTCACCCCCCCCTCCCCCTTCACACCTTCATTCAGATGCATGTCCCCCCCCCTTCACACCTTCATTCAGATGCATGTTCACCCCCCCCCCCCCCCTTCACACCTTCATTCAGATGCATGTTCACCCCCCCTTGACACCTTCATTCAGATGCATGTTCACCCCCCCCCCTTGACACCTTCATTCAGATGCATTTTTCACCCCCCCCCCTTCACACCTTCATTCAGATGAAATGCTCACCCCCCCCCTTTACACCCTTATATTCAGATGCATGTTCACCCCCCCCCCCCCCTTGAAAACCTTCATTCAGATGCATGTTCACCCCCTCCCCCCTTCACAACCTTCATTCAGATGCATGCTCACCCCCCTTTACACCTTCATTCAGATGCATGTTCACTCCCCCCCCCTTCACACCTTCATTCAGATGCATGTTCACACCCCCCCCCCCCTTCACACCTTCATTCAGATGCATGTTCACCCCCCCCCCCCCCTTCACACCTTCATTCAATGCATGTTCACCCCCCCCCCGCCCTTCAAAACCTTCATAGTTGCATGTTCACCCCCCCCCCCCCTTCACACCTTCATTCAGTTGCATGTTCACCCCCCCTTGGGCACCTTCATTCAGATGCATGTTCACCCCCCCTCTCACACCTTCATTCAGATGCATGTTCACCCCCCCCTTCACACCTTCATTCAGATGCATGTTCACCCCCCCCTCACACCTTCATTCAGATGCATGTTCACCCCCCCCTCCACCTTCATCAATGCATGTTCACTCCCCCCCCCCTTACACCATTCAGATGCATGTTCACCCCCCCCCCTTTACACCTTCATTCAGATGCATGTTCACACCCCCCCCCCCTTCATGGGGGACTAAAACCTACAATGAATTAAATATCTTGACTCTCTCTCTCTCTCTCTCTCTCTCTCTCTCTCTCTCTTCACACCTTCATTCAGCTGCATGTTCACACACACCCCCTTCGTGAGGGACTAAGGCCTACTATGAATAAAATATCTTGTCTCACTCCCGCCCTCCCTTCCTCCTTCCCCTCCCTCCTTACCTCCTCTCTCTCTCCTTCCGTTCCCCTATCATCCCTCCCTCTCTCCCCCCTCTGCCTCCCTCCCTCCCTCCCCCGACCACAACCAGAAAAGCTCAGCTGAACTACTGCTACCACACCCCAAAGGAGGGAAGCTGACCTATTTTTAAAAGAGAGAGAGAGAGAGAGAGAGAGAGAGAGAGAGAGAGCGCTAGGGAGGGGGGACAGGGGGTATTGCGGGGTAGGGTGAGGAGGTTCATACAGGCAGACAAAGAGACAGGTGAACAGGAACCCATGTTTATTTTCACAGCATCCTCAGACTCCAGACTTCGCCAGACATTTCAAGAAGTGAAGGGAGGGGGAAGGGAGGGGGAGGAACAGCAGCGGAACATGAAGAAAAAGAACGTCTTGTTTCCACTCCACACACACACACACACACACACACACACACACACACACACACACACACACACACACACACACACCACTCACTCACTCACTCACTCACTCACTCACTCACCACACACACACACACACACACACACACACACACACACACACACACACACACACACACACACACACACACACACACACACACAACACACACTCACTCACTCACTCACTCACTCACTCACACTCACTCACTCACTCATCACTCACTCACTCGCTCACTCACTCGCGCACACACACACACACACACACACACACACACACACACACCTTGCCTCACCTCACCTTGCCCCTCCGGAGCCAGCCCTATGTGTGGGTTATGTATATATAAAGTATGCAGTGGTTTAGCCCTAGTGTGGGTTATGTATATATACAGTATGCAGTGTTTTAGCCCTATGTGTGGGTTATGTATATATACAGCATGCAGTGTTTTAGCCCTATGTGTGGGTTATGTTATATATATATATATATATATATATATATATATATATATATATATAATATATATATAAAGTATGCAGTGTTTTAGCCCTATGTGTGGGTTATGTATATATACAGTATGCAGTGGTTTAGCCCTATGTGTTGGTTATGTATATATACAGCATGCAGTGTTTTTAGCCCTATGTGTGGGTTATGTATATATACAGTATGCAGTGGTTTAGCCCTATGTGTTGGTTATGTATATTATACAGCATGCAGTGGTTTAGCCCTATGTGTGGGTTATGTATATATACAGTATGCAGTGGTTTAGCCCTATGTGTGGGTTATGTATATATACAGCATGCAGTGTTTTAGCCCTATGTGTGGGTTATGTATATATACAGCATGCAGTGTTTTTAGCCCTATGTGTGGGTTATGTATATATACAGCATGCAGTGTTTTTAGCCCTATGTGTGGGTTATGTATATATACAGCATGCAGTGTTTTAGCCCTATGTGTGGGTTATGTATATATACAGCATGCAGTGTTTTAGCGGGGAGGGGGTGGGGGGGTGGGGGGCAGCTGCGAGGAGGAGCGGCAGTTTGAGTTGATCAGACCCCTTGACTGCAACTAGGTAAACAACGGGAGAGGCCGTTCTGACAGCACTTCCCCTTTGTCTGCTGGTGTGGCTGTAGCGTGTGTGTGTGTGTGTGTGTGTGTGTGTGTGTGTGTGTGAGAGAGAGAGAGAGAGAGAGAGAGAGAGAGAGAGAGAGAGAGAGAGAGAGACGACACACATACACACACACACACACACACACACACACACACACACAAACACACACACAGCGACAGAGATTTCAGAGAGAGAGAGAGAGGAGAGAGAGAGAGAGAGAGAGAGAGAGAGAGAGAGAGAGAGAGAGAGACAGAGAGAGACACACACACAGAGACAGAGCGAGAGAGATTTCAGAGAGAGAAAGAGAGAGGCCGACAGAGATTTCACACACACACACACACACACACACACACACACACACACACACACACACACACACACACACACACAGCGATTTACACACGTTTCTCTCTCCATTTACACACGTTTCTTTCCGCCACCACCTTTTTCTCTGTCCATTTACACACGTTTCTCTCTCCATTTACACCATTTTCTGTCTCCATTTACACACGTTTCTCTCTCCATTTACACCCTTTTCTGTCCATTTACACACGTTTCTCTCTCCATTTACACCCTTTTCTGTCTCCATTTACACACGTTTCTCTCTCCATTTACACCCTTTTCTCTCTCCATTTACACACGTTTCTCTCTCCATTTACACCCTTTTCTCTCTCCATTTACACCCTTTTCTCTCTTCATTTACACCCTTTTCTCTCTCCATTTACACACGTTTCTCTCCATTTACACACGTTTCTCTCTCCATTTACACCCTTTTCTCTCTCCATTTACACACGTTTCTCTCTCCATTTACACCCTTTTCTCTCTCCATTTACACCCTTTTCTCTCTCCATTTACACACGTTTCTCTCTCCATTTACACACGTTTCTCTCCGCCTCCACCTTTTCCTCTCTCCATTTACACACGTTTCTGGCTGTCTCCACCCTTTTCTCTCTCCATTTACACACGTTTCTCTCTCCATTTACACACGTTTCTCTCTCCATTTACACACGTTTCTCTCTTCATTTATACACGTTTCTCTCCGCCTCCACCTTTTCCTCTCTCCATTTACACACGTTTCTGGCTGTCTCCACCCTTTTCTCTCTCCATTTACACACGTTTCTCTCTCCATTTACACACGTTTCTCTCTCCATTTACACACGTTTCTCTCTTCATTTACGCACGTTTCTCTCCGCCTCCACCTTTTTCTCTCTCCATTTACACACGTTTATGGCTGTCTCCACCCTTTTCTCTCTCCATTTACACACGTTTCTGGCTGTCTCCACCCTTTTCTCTCTCCATTTACACACGTTTCTCTCTCCATTTACACACGTTTCTCTCTCCATTTACACACGTTTCTCTCTCCATTTACACACGTTTCTGGCTGTCTCCACCTTTTTCTCTCTCCATTTACACACGTTTCTCTCTCCATTTACACACGTTTTCTCTCTCCATTTACACACGTTTCTCTCTGTCTCCACCTTTTTCTCTCTCCATTTACACACGTTTCTCTCTCCATTTACACACGTTTCTCTCTCCATTTACACACGTTTCTCTCTGTCTCCACGTTTTTCTCTCTCAATTTACACACGTTTCTCTCTGTCTCCACCCTTTCCTCTCTCCATTTACACACGTTTCTCTCTGTCTCCACCTTTTCGTCTCTCCATTTACACACGTTTTCGCTCTCCATTTACACACGTTTCTCTCTGTCTCCACCCTTTCCTCTCTCCATTTACACACGTTTCTCTGCGTCTCCACCCTTTTCGCTCTCCATTTACACACGTTTCTCTGCGTCTCCACCCTTTCCTCTCTCCATTTACACACGTTTCTCTGCGTCTCCACCCTTTTCGCTCTCCATTTACACACGTTTCTCTCTGTCTCCACCTTTTTCTCTCTCCATTTAAACACGTTTCTCTCTGTCTCCACCTTTTTCTCTCTCCATTTACACACGTTTCTCTGCGCCTCCACCCTTTTCTCTCTCCATTTACACACGTTTCGCTCTGTCTCCACCTTTTTCTCTCTCCATTTACACACGTTTCTCTCTGTCTCCACCTTTTTCTC
Source organism: Conus ventricosus (assembly GCA_018398815.1). NCBI lineage: Eukaryota > Metazoa > Mollusca > Gastropoda > Neogastropoda > Conidae > Conus > Conus ventricosus. Next base: position 11,650,540 of record CM031613.1, read on the forward strand.
TCTCCATTTACACACGTTTCTCTGCGCCTCCACCCTTTTCTCTCTCCATTTACACACGTTTCGCTCTGTCTCCACCTTTTTCTCTCTCCATTTACACACGTTTCTCTCTGTCTCCACCTTTTTCTCTCTCCATTTACACACGTTTCTCTGCGCCTCCACCCTTCCTCTCTCCATTTACACACGTTTCTCTCTGTCTCCACCTTTTTCTCCCTCCATTTACACACGTTTCTCTGCGCGTCCACCCTTTCCTCTCTCCATTTACACACGTTTCTCTCTGTCTCCACCTTTTTCTCTCTCCATTTACACACGTTTCTCTGCGCCTCCACCCTTTCCTCTCTCCATTTACACATGTTTCTCTCTCCATTTACACACGTTTCTCTCTCCACTTACACACGTTTCTCTCTCCACTTACACACGTTTCTCTCTCCATTTACACACGTTTCTCTCTCCACTTACACACGTTTCTCTCGGACTTGTAAGCCTAGTTTGCTTCACGGTGCCTGGAGCTGCCGTGTGCTTGTAGTGTAAGTTTTTGAAAGTCTTTCGTCTTTTTTCGTTTCCCGTTATTGTTGCTTTAACGTAGTCATCTTTATAAAAACAGTATTTTCTCTCAATTTCGCATTATCATTTTTGATGTCATTTCATTGTTCTCTTTTTACGTTTCCTTGTTCGTAGAGGGACCCGCGTGCGCGCTCTCACGCATGAACACTTGCCACAGATACTGAGAGATAAACTGACTCCCCAAGAAATGAACGGACGGGCAATCTAACAGAACACACATACACACAAAAA
>CM031613.1:11653831-11663831 GCA_018398815.1 Conus ventricosus
TGGGTGGACAGTGTAGGGTGCAGCAGAGGGGTGGTAGTGGGTGGGCAGTGTAGGGTGCAGCAGAGGGGTGTAGTGGGTGGGCAGTGTAGGGTGCATCAGAGGGGTGTAGTGGGTGGACAGTGTAGGGTGCAGCAGAGGGGTGTAGTGGGTGGGCAGTGTAGGGTGCAGCAGAGGGGTGTAGTGGGGTGGGGCAGTGTAGGGTGCAGCAGAGGGGTGTAGTGGGTGGGCAGTGTAGGGTGCAGCAGAGGGGTGTAGTGGGTGGGCAGTGTAGGGTGCAGCAGAGGGGTGTAGTGGGTGGGCTGGGGGCTGGCTGTGGCGGCAGGCTGTTCTGTAACGGGGTGGCCTGTTTTTGGAGCCCGCAGACACTCGCTCATGCGTTCGACAGATTCAGGGTTTATTTTTGTAGCGCGCCCTGCGCCAAATGACGCATTGAGTCTAAAATTGACCCATTACTTTTGCTCCTAGCGGGACATCGGGCGCATCATTTTTATATGCACGCGCGCCAGCCAAACATAAATATAAATAAATAGATTGCTACATCGTGTTTCAAAAGCAGTAGTCTTTCAACAAAACGATCAAGCAACAAAGACCCTAACTTATCTTAACCGAATGCTTTAAGAATAGATGAGTTCGTTCGGATGATTGTTAGAGGTTTATGTTCCAACCAATGAAAATTGCCGTTTTCTTTGGTTCTTGGAAAGCGGACACTTTCCTTTTCTTGGAAGAGTTTGCTGCTTTCAGTTTCAGAAAAAGTTGATATCATATGTTCGTCAAAGATGCCTCCTAAGAAAAAACCTAGACCAGAAAAGGGACAGAGGACGTTATTTGCATTCACACAAAAAACAGCGAGTAGTAGTAGGCCTCCGAGTGAAACAGAAATTTCAGTTTCCGAGTTGTCTGCTACTTCAGATCGTGATGCACAGCCATCGACATCGAAACACATGAACAGGCAACACGACCATTTTCAAGTTGGTTGGCTCCATTCCTACCCATGGCTCAGTTATGAGAACGGTCTTATGCACTGCAAACAGTGCAGGAAGCTGAAATTTACAAACACAATGGCTCAAGGGACAAATAACTTCCGAACGAGCACACTGACTAGACATGTGTCTGGCAGCGATGGGTGCACCCCGATAGATCCCCGCACCGATAGATCCCTAACCCGAACCCTAACCCTATCCCTTTGCGGGGATCTACCGATGCGGGGATCTATCGGTTCGGTGCAGGGATCTATCGGTGCGGGGATCTATCGGGATGACCCCGCAGCGATCACCAGCGAGCAATGGCAGCACCAAATGAGCAAAAGAGGATGTCAGTGGCTGCAGAAAAAGCGTTATCCAAAGAAGAGGAGCGGTTCAAGTTGCTATGAAAGCTGTATTCTGGCTGTGTCAAGAAAGTCTGCCGCTTCATAAGTACCAGTCATTGCTGTCATTTCTTAGACTGTTAAATGTGCCCCACATTGAACACCTGCAGTGTTACCCATACTCTCTTTCACACACACACACACACACACAAACACAAACACGCACACGCTCGTACACACTTGCTGGACACACAAATGAAGGACACATAATTAAAAAACATCTATTTTATTTTCATTGTGTATTATAGACTGAATGTAAATAATATCGGTCTTGCAAATCTGGAGCAACAGGGAGATCTACAGTGCCCTCATCTCATGCCCTCATTCTCCACACAGTCTCACAGAGTCACATCCGCCCCGCCATCTTCTCAGTTCGCACGCACTCCAATAAAACCAAACCTTTATTGTTTTGTCACTGCCACCGATGACCCATTAATCTTCAGATTGACCCATTGATTTTTAATAGAGTGGGTCAATTGACCCATAGGAATTTTCACAAAAAAAAAACCCTGCAGATTGACTTCCACTCGATCTCTTCTCTCTCTCTCCCCTCTCTCTCTCTCTCTCTCTCTCTCTCTCTCTCTCTCTGTCTCTCTGTCTCTCTCTCTCTCTCTCATTTGCCTGCCTTTATCCCTCCTCTTCCCCCGATCCTCTTTCTTCTTCTTCTTCTTCTTCTTTCTCATCTTCTCTCTTTTTCTTCTTTTCTTCTTCTTCTTCTTCTCTTCTTTTCTTCTTCTTTCTTCTTCTTCTTCTTTTCTTCTTTTCTTCTTCTTCTTCTTCTCTTTCTTCTTCTTTTTCTTTTTTCCTTCTTCTTCTTCTTCTTTTCTTCCTTTCTTCCTTCTTCTTCTTCTTTTTCTTCTTCTTCTTCTTCTTCTTCTTTCTTTTTCCTTCTTCTTCTTCTTCTTCTTCTTTCTTCTTCTTCTTTCTTCTTCTTCTTCTTCTCTTTTCTTCTTCTTCTTCTTCTTCTCTTCTTCCTTCTTTTCTCTTCTTCATCTTCTTCTTCTTCTTCTCTTCTTCTTTCTTTTCTTCTTCTCTCTTCTTCTTCTTCTTCTTCTTCTTTTCTTCTTCTTCTTCTTCTTCTTCTTTTTTCCCTTTTCTTCTTCTTCTTCTTCTTCTTTTCTTCTTTTCTTCTTCTTCTTTTCTTCTTCTTCTTCTTCTTCTTTCTTTCTTTTCTTCTTTCTTCTTTTCTTCTTCTTCTTTTTTCTTCTTCTTTTCTTCTTCTTCTTTTCTTCTTCTTTTTCACTTCTTCTTCTTTCCTTCTTTTTTTTCTCTCTTCTCTTTCTTTTCTTTTCTCTTCTTCTTCTTTTTCTTCTTCTTCTTCTTCTTCTTCTTCTTTTCTCTTCTTCTTCTTCTTCTCTTCTTTTTCTTTCTTCTTCTTCTTTTTTCTTCTCTTCTTTCTTCTTTTCTTCTTCTTCTTCTTTTCTTCTCTCTTTCTTCTTTTTTCTTTTTCTTCTCTTCTTCTTCTTCTTTTTCTTCTTCTTCTTCTTCTTTTCTTCTTCTTTTCTTCTTCTTCTTCTTCTTCTTCTTCTTTTCTTCTTTCTTCTTCTTCTTCTTCTTCTTCTTCTTCTTCTCTTTTCTTCTTCTTTCTTCTTTTCTTTTTCTTCCTTCTTTTTTTTTTCTTCTTCTTTTCTTCTTCTTCTTTTCTTCTTTCTTTCTTCTTCTTTTTTCTTCTTCTTCTTTCTTCTTCTTTTTCTTTCTTCTTTTCTTCTTCTTCTTCTTCTTTTCTTCTTTTTCTTCTTCTTTTTCTTCTTCTTCCTTTTCTTTTCTTTTCTTCTTCTTCTTCTTTCTTCTTTTCTTCCTTTCTTTCTTTTTATTTGGCGTCATTTTTTTGTCTCTCGACACTTTCATCTTTTTGTTTTCTCTTGTATTATCTCAGAATTTTGTCTCTCTGTCTGACTGTACGTCAGTCAGTCAGTCAGTCTGTCATTCTGTTTTTCTGTCTGACTATGTCTGTCTGTCTGTCTGTCTCGCTGAATCTGACAGGGGTAGTGTGGTGTTGGGGCTGGGATGGCGTGAAGTTAGGATACAGACGAAAAGACGAACGACTCAGTTTGTTTTTTTTTAAAGGAAAACTATCAACACAGATCTTTTTGTTTGTTTATTTTGTTGTGTCTTCCGGCGAGACTTACACAGAGGAGGGGAGGGGAGAATGGCTGGGGGGGGGGGGGGGGGGGTAGACAGACCGATTCTGTGGCCGTGCACCGGCGCACGACTACACACAAACACACACACACAAACACACACACACACACACACACACACACACACACACACACACACACACACATGCACGCACACATACATACATGCACGCACACATACACACCTACACACACCTACACACACACACACACACACACACACACACACACACACACACACACACACACACACACACACACACATAAACACCATTGTCTAATATCACATAGTTTGTGGAAAGACGTAAATTTAAAGTACTACTACTACTACACAAACACATACACACACGCAAGCGCACACACATGTATACACACGCACGCGCGCGCCTGCACACACACACACACGCACACATGCATACACACACACGCGCGCGCGCGTGCGCCTGCACACACACACACACACACACACACACACACACACACACACACACACACACACACACACACGGGCACACACACACACACACACACACACACACACACACACACCCCACACACACACACACACACCACAGAAAGATAGAAGTGGAAGGCGGGCAAAGAAGCATAAAGCAAATGAAACAGAGAGAGAGAGAGAAGAGAGAGAGAGAGAGAAGTGGAAGGGCGGGCAAAGAAGCATAAAGCAAATGAGACAGAGAGAGAGAGAGAGAGAAGAGAGAGAGAGAGAGCATGTTGAATGGGCGCAGCCCGTCTCTCTCTGCGCCTGAGTGCAGCTAGCGCCGCTGATAAAATGCCGGTAAGCGGCGTTAGTGTAATGACGCGCGGCGAGATGGCCAATAACGCGGCAGGAAATACTCTTAGGGTGCCCTCCCTGGATACCAGCCATTCTTAGCTTACCTCCCTTGTTGTATTGCATTTCTGGTTTTCCACCCCTTCGCTTGTGTGCTGCTTGTTGCTGTTGTGCTCTCTCCCTCTCTCCTCCTCTCTCTCTCTCTCTCCTCCTCTCTCTCCTCTCTCTCCTCTCTCTCTCTCCTCTCTCTCTCTCTCCTCTCTCTCTCTCTCTCTCTCTCTCTCTCTCTCTCTGTTCGTACGTGCGCGCGCGCACGCGCGCGTGTGTGTTGGGGGTGGGGGTGGGGGCTTATCTGCTTCCCTCACTCTCCTTCCCCTTATACCCCTCCCCCCCCCCCCCCTCTCAGCCTCTTCTAACCTTCCTCTCTCTCCCCCACTTCCTAAAACAATCTTGTTAATAAAACGGGAGCGGTGACTGGATTATACCCGTCCCCATGCCATGTTAATCATTTCACGGACAGGGTGGGGAAAGCAGCCTCGCCTATGGCAGGAGGCTAGTGAAAGCTAAAATGATGGAGCAGCAGCAGCAGCAGCAGCAGGATAAAGATGAAGATGATCATGACAATGATGATAATGATGGGATGAGGATAAGGATCACTAGAGGGATTCCTCCACTTTTCATCAAACAGAAGGTGAAGATAAAAAAAAAAATGATGATGATGATGACTGCGGGGACTAGTACTTCGACGACGACGACAGTTGATTTTGGTCCTTTCTTTGCTCGTCGTTTGAAAGTCCGAGGGTCATCACTGGTGAGAGTGTTGCCACACATGCTCCAGTGTTCGTGTGGTATTGCAGTATCACCTGTGTTTTCGGCATAGCTTGCAAGATTCTTCTCTTCTCTGAAAGAGAAAATAGAGTCTAGGATCCAACGTGCGTGCAACCTTTTTTGTCAGCATAATTCTTCCGCAGTAGCTGTGCTGTAAAAGTCTGGACTGACGGACTGTCCACAGTACCTGTGCTGTAAAGTCTGACCTGACGGACTGTCCACAGTACCTGTGCTGTAAAAGTCTGACCTGACGGACTGTCCACAGTACCTGTGCTGTAAAGTCTGACCTGACGGACTGTCCACAGTACCTGTGCTGTAAAGTCTGACCTGACGGACTGTCCACAGTACCTGTGCTGTAAAAGTCTGACCTGACGGACTGTCCACAGTACCTGTGCTGTAAAGGTCTGACCTGACGGACTGTCCACAGTACCTGTGCTGTAAAGTCTGACCTGACGGACTGTCCACAGTACCTGTGCTGTAAAGTCTGACCTGACGGACTGTCCACAGTACCTGTGCTGTAAAAGTCAGACCTGACGGACTGTGAGTGCAGTACCTGTGCTGTAAAGGTCTGACCTGACGGACTGTCCACAGTACCTGTGCTGTAAAAGTCTGACCTGACGGACTGTGAGTGCAGTACCTGTGCTGTAAAGGTCTGACCTGACGGACTGTCCACAGTACCTGTGCTGTAAAAGTCAGACCTGACGGACTGTGAGTGCAGTACCTGTGCTGTAAAAGTCTGACCTGACGGACTGTCAATGCCGTGGAGTCAGCCTAGAAGTAGGCTCCCGAAAAGAAAATGTCTTCCAATCTGGATGTCTCCACTGCGGATGGAATTCCATACCACGGAATTAGAGTGTTGAAGCCTTTCCCTCAAGGCCAGGCGGCGTATCGTCGTCGTCGTCGTCGTCGTCGCCGTCGTCGCCGTCATCATCATCATCATCATCATCATCATCATCATCATCATCATCATCATCATCGCATGCTGCGGTTTAGGTAATGTGAAAGATACGTTCTCCATCATCGTCGTCGTCATCATCATCATCGTCGTCGTCGTCGTCGTCATCGTCGCCATAAACAGCTCACTTTTCGTCATGAATAAGCGCACAGTTAGAATTCAGCGCGAAACAGCATTGGTTCGTTTCAGCTGTATACTTTATTCATGCTTTGGATTGCTGGTATTGTTTGTAAAGCAAAATGATTGCTGGTGTTGTTTGTAAAGCAAAGGGATTGCCGGTGTTGTTTGTAAAGCAAAAGGATTGCTGGTGTTGTTTGTAAAGCAAAGGGATTGCCGGTGTTGTTTGTAAAGCAAAGGGATTGCCGGTGTTGTTTGTAAAGCAAAGGGATTGCCGGTGTTGTTTGTAAAGCAAAGGGATTGCTGGTGTTGTTTATAAAGCAAAAGGATTGCCGGTGTTGTTTGTAAAGCAAAGGGATTGCCGGTGTTGTTTGTAAAGCAAAAGGATTGCCGGTGTTGTTTGTAAAGCAAAAGGATTGCTGGTGTTGTTTGTAAAGCAAGATGATTGCTGGTGTTGTTTGTAAAGCAAAAGGATTGCTGGTGTTGTTTGTAAAGCAAAAGGATTGCTGGTGTTGTTTGTAAAGCAAAAGGATTGCCGGTGTTGTTTGTAAAGCAAAGGGATTGCCGGTGTTGTTTGTAAAGCAAAAGGTTTGCCGGTGTTGTTTGTAAAGCAAAAGGATTGCTGGTCTTGTAAAGCAAAAGGATTGCTGGTGTTGTTTGTAAAGCAAAATTCGATTCATGAAAATGTGACGAAAGAGAGCAACACAGATTTAGAGGGAGTGGGAGAGAGAGAGAGAGAGGGGGAAGAGAGAGGGGGGTGGATTGGTGAATGGGGAAGAGAGAGAGAGAGAAGGGGAGGGGTCCCCGGTTGCAGTTGATGCAATTTTCAACGAGAGAGAGGGGGGGGGGGGGGGGGGGGGGGGGGGGGGGGACTGGGGGCGCGGGGTGGGTGATTTGTGTTGCGGGGGGGGGAGGGTGGGGGGGGGGGGGGGGGGTGAGGCAAGCGCAGACTGACGGAGAGCGCCAATCGCGTTGCCGTTGATGCGATTTTCGACCCATTAAGTGTGCATGCTTGTTGCGAGGGGGGCAAGGGAGGGATTTGGAGGAGGGGGGGGGGAGGTTTGAGGAGGGGTGCCAGAATGTGGTAGGAGGATGAGGGAAATTGTGTTGTGTGTGGGGGGAGGGGGGAGGGAGGAGTATTGGAGGTATGGGGTGGAGAAGGGAGGGGGTGGTGGTGGAGAGGGTAGGCAGAAATGGAGGTGATTTATTGAATGATTGCAATGTTTCGTAATGCGGGCCGCCCCCTAGGGATTGGGGGGGATGTGGTTGGCGTTGTGGGGAGCCCGTGGGGGTGGGGGTGGAGCAAAGACCGGAAGTCATTAACTATTGCATTTCTTCGGCTTCCCCAGTTGTTTGCCCTTCACCCCCTTCCTCCGCCTCTCCTTTGCCTGCTCCCCCGCCCCTCTCCGTGTATCATTAGTTGTATCCCGTGGGTGTGGTCTGCCGTCTGCCTCCGTCAGTCTGTCCTGCTCTGTCTGTCTGTCTGTCTGTCTGTCTGTCTGGGTTTGTTCAGCGGGTCTTTGTCTCCCACGGTCTTTCCCCTCACCCGTCCCGCCTCCACACCCCCAGTCCCCCGCTACGCAACACACACACACACACACACACACACACACACACACACACACACACACACAAGCGCGCGCACCAGCGCACACCACAGTACGTGCCTGCGCAGTTGTACTCTCTCTCTCTCTCTCTCTCTCTCTCTCTCTCTCTCTCTCTCTCTCTCTCTCTCCCCCTCCCTCCCTCCCTCTCTCTCTATGTGTCTCTCTCTTTCTGTCTCTGTCTTTCCATCTGTCTCTCTCATTGTCTGTCTGTCTCTCTGTCTTCTCTCTCTCTCTCTCTCTCTCTTCTCCCTCTCTCTCTCTCTCTCTCTCTCTCTCCTCTCTCTCTCTCTCTCTCTCTCTTCTCTCCCTCTCTCTCTCCTCCTCCCTCTCTCTCTCTCTCTCTCTCTCTCTCTCTCTCTCTCTCGCACACACGCACAGATACGCCTCCGCCCTCCCCCCTCCTCCCCCCCCCCCCAGCACTGAAATGGAATGACAAGGGCACTAAGCGGTGCTGAAGACAGAGGAAGAAAGAAGAGGTTGGAATGACAAGGGCACTAACCGGTGCTGAAGACGAAGGAAGAAAGAAGAGGTTGGAATGACAAGGGCACTAACCGGTGCTGAAGACGAAGGAAGAAAGAAGAGGTTGGAATGACAAGGGCACTAACCGGTGCTGAAGACGAAGGAAGAAAGAAGAGGTTGGAATGACAAGGGCACTAACCGGTGCTGAAGACGAAGGAAGAAAGAAGAGGTTGGAGTTCAGCACATTGCTTTGCAGCTACCTGGGGGAAACAGACAGCAAAGCACGCCCACCCTGCCCCCTCCTGTGACCACACTCTGAGATCCCGTGTTCTTGTAGGTGTGATATAAGCGCTGAGCTGTTTATCCACACCATTTCATCGTATTTTGTACAGATATTTGGCGAAAATGCGACGAAGACAACGAACTACTAAAAGAAAACAGTAAAAAACAAAAATTGTTTTTAGAGACGAAGGTCTTGGGTGGTGATTTAACTTGTGGGTTGTAACCATGGGTGATCGGAAAGAAAGTCAACGGGAAAGAAAGTCAACGCAAAAAAGTCAGGGTTAGGGTTAGGGTTAGGGATAGGGTTAGGGTTAGGGATAGGGTTTGGGTTAGGGTTAGGGTTAGGGATAGGGTTAGGGTTAGGGATAGGGTTAGGGATAGGGTTAGGGTTAGGGCCGTTGACTTTCTTTCCCGTTGACTTTTTTTCCTACAATCGTAACCATGACGGGAGTTGTGACCAAAGAACGACAACTCTTGCTAATTTCCGCGCGCGCAAATGGGTCAAACTGTTTGCTTCATAGACAACATGTCGGGGGATTCACACACCAGCGAGAGAGCATGAGTTTGTGCCAAAGCTTCTGATGAATGGGGTCTGACAGTAAGTTGTGTCGGAAAGAACCCATTGTATCTGTAGTGAATGGAAGATGAGCTGGCTACACCTGGAGGAAGCCTTTGCTGTTTAACGGCAGGTGAAACGAATGCCCCCCCCCCCCCCCCGTCATCCATCCGCCTCTTAAAAAATGGAATGTTGTACACAGTGCTTGTAGAAGGTATGCTCAGTTTTGTTGGAAAGTGACCAGTCGTAGTGTGAGGGCCAACAGTGACCAGTCGTAGTGTGAGGGCCAACAGTGACCAGTCGTAGTGTGAGGGCCAACAGTGACCAGTCGTAGTGTGAGGGCCAACAGTGACCAGTCGTAGTGTGAGGGCCAACAGTGACCAGTCGTAGTGTGAGGGCCAACAGTGACCAGTCGTAGTGTGAGGGCCAACAGTGACCAGTCGTAGTGTGAGGGCCAACAGTGACCAGTCGTAGTGTGAGGGCCAACAGTGACCAGTCGTAGTGTGAGGGCCAACAGTGACCAGTCGTAGTGTGAGGGCCAACAGTGACCAGTCGTAGTGTGAGGGCCAACAGTGACCAGTCGTAGTGTGAGGGCCAACAGTGACCAGTCGTAGTGTGAGGGCCAACAGTGACCAGTCGTAGTGTGAGGGCCAACAGTGACCAGTCGTAGTGTGAGGGCCAACAGTGACCAGTCGTAGTGTGAGGGCCAACAGTGACCAGTCGTAGTGTGAGGGCCAACACTGAACAGTGACCAGTCGTAGTGTGAGGGCCAACAGTGACCAGTCGTAGTGTGAGGGCCAACAGGTCTGTAAGCGGCGACAGCAGCAGCAGTGGTAACAATTGTCGATGTCGTCGTTGAAGAAGAAGAAAAAGAGGAGAAAGAAAAAGAAGGGGGAGGAGGA